>OY282452.1:42728239-43210726 GCA_958295655.1 Palloptera scutellata | reverse complement strand
GAAATTTTGAAACTAGTCCCCATACTCGATTGCATGTGTGTTTGCATGTATCTAAACATTTCAATGCAATGTTGCCCATATTTGGCAACATTTGTATAAATCGTCATCATCATTTAGAAAGGCTCTATTTTTTTCTTTTGTTTTTTACAGCAGAAGCGAAACCTGACTTTAAAAAACTGTTTTGAATACTTCTCAGATGCAGTTTATAGGTACAAACGCACCAACAAATTCAATCCTGGATCATTTTTTTTTAATTTTGAACAGTATTAGGGCAAATTTGTGCTGCTCTTTGTAAAAAAAAAGGAAAAAAAATAATTTTAAGCCTTTCGAAATAATGATGACGATATGCAAATAGGCAAAAGAGGCAGAGAGATAGAGTGGAAGTGAAAGAGAGAGAGAGAGAGAGAGAGAGAGAGAGAGAGGAGAGAGAGAGAGAGAGAGAGAGAGAGAGAGAGAGAGAGAGAGAGAGAGAGAGAGAGAGAGAGGAGAGAGAGAGAGAGAGAGAGAGAGAGAGAGAGAAAGAGAGAGAGAGAGAGAGAGAGAGAGAGAGAGAGATGAGAGAAAGAGAGAGAGAGAGAGAGAGAGAGAGAGAGAGAGAGGAAGAGAGAGAGAGAGAGAGAGAGAGAGAGCGAGAGAGAGAGAGAGATGAGAGAGAGAGCGAGAGAGAGAGAGAGAGAGAGAGAGACTCGCTGTATTTGGTAGCAATATGATGTAGTATCGTTTGTTATTTGATGAATGTTACCAATAATTTTTTTAAAAATATTGAAAGCTACAATATGATTGTTAGATTATACGAGTATAATTGTAAAGTGCAATGTTTTATAAATCAGCATGGGCATTATATGAATAGCGCAATTGTAGGTACTTACATTTACTGTTGAAGAAAAATTACTTCCGAAGTTGAGCAACATTTATTTTATTATTCCAAATACTAATTAAAGTTTTTGGTATCTAGATTAAGTAGTTAGTGGCAAAAGTTGTTTGTATAATATAATTTATATACAACATGCGAGTACAAGAGGCAACACACCTCTTTCCCTATATCTGCAGCAACGCAGCAATTTTTGTTATTTTATTTTCTTTTTATAAACATTGAAGAAAAATCTCATTATTTCTTGGTTTCCTTCACTACATACGAAAAAACTCGTATACTAGCAACAAATCGAAATCCATTTCAATTCAATTCTCACTTATTGTCAGCAATTTATCTCGCAGTTTGATGCAAACGTATAAATCTTTCAACGCCATGTGATGTGAAGGCACAACATTTTCCAACGCGATAATTCAATTTCAAATTAAAATAAATATTTAAATTCAATTTTTCACTAAACGCACACATGCATGCAACCTAACATATACACATATACACTCATATGCATGGGTAGGAAATACTTGACTTACTTGAGTAGAAAAGTTTTGTTTTTCAATTTGAAGTAATTCATTATAATAAAAAATAAAGACCACAAGAAAAAAGCTGCAAATAAAATTTATTACAAAATATCTGATAAAATTAATTTAGATAGTATTTGTTTTGTAGATTTATTGGATATAAATAATAGTTTAGATAGTAGAACACAAATCGTCATCATTCACTGAACCAATTCAATAAATATCTCAGTCCAGCCATTAGGGTCGTTCCTTCTGAATTAAAAGAAAGCAATTAACCAGCCTCACCTCCCACTCCACTATGGCCTCTGATTCAACCCGACGTTCACCTCGTAAAAAACAGAGCACATCCAATTGAACAGAGAGAGCCGACGTCATTGTCGAGCCTATACTTAGTAGCAGCGATGGGCAAAGAGCTAACGGTGGTCTCTCTTTTGATGCATTGCATATGGGATGCTCATATACCTTTATGATCGCGTACACGGTACTAGTCCTACACTATCATTTAGGGATAGACTTCGTTCAATACAAGCAGCGACGTCGACGTCGGTTTTCTCAGTTTCATTTCATGTGTTCTATTGTAAATTACTTAGGTTTTCCATGCAAAGAAAACCGGATAAATTTTGTAAAATCTAAATGGGGACTTAGAGATCACACATCATGTCAATTTGCTCTCATTCTACGCCCACACTCTCGCTTACTCTCTCATCGTAACAATTCCGAATAGAGTTACCAACTTTTCAATTTAAAAAAAAGTCAGTTAACCTGCTACAAGAGAGAAATTGGAGCAAAAAACTATATCTAAAACTTTCAATTCCTTTTACATATTACAAAAGCAATGGTCATCAATGTCACTTACTATAAGATCAATTTTTTACTGGCACAAAAAAGTTCAACAAAGTTCTGTAAGTGCAGAAAGCTATGAGCTATGTTTAATCCATTTTTTTCACATATCAAACTAACTATATTGAATCAAATATTTTCCATTGTTATTGACCGCCTCTCGCCATCTTTCGGGCAAAACCATAATATCGTCCTTAAAGAATTCCTTCTTCTTTTCTTTCTGATTTTTTCTTAATTTCTGCTCGAAAAACTCGAACAAGATCATTTTGTAGTCCTCTTGGGAATTCAACTTTATGCCATTAAGATAATTCAGCAACGAGTGAAACAAATGGTAATCCGAAGGTGCAAGGTCTGGGCTAAATGGTGGATGCATTAAAACTTCCAAGCCAAGCTTCCTTACCAAAGAAGTATGTGGTCTAGCGTTGCCGTGATGAAAGACGACGCCTTTCCTGTTGACTAATTCTGGACGTTTTCCTTGAGCACTGCATTTAATCTTGTAAATTGTTGAAGGTTCAGTTCCGAATTAATCGTTTGGCTACGCAGAAGCAGTTCGTAGTACACAGGACCCTTGCATTCCCACCAAATACCAAGCAAACCCTTCATTGGCGTCAGTTCTGGCTTTGCAACGGTTTAGGCAGGCTCACCTCGTTTTGACCATGATATTTTTCGCACATTATTATCATACGTTGTCCATTTTTCGTCACCAGTAACCAATCTGTTCAAAAGTGGTTCGAGGTCAATCCGTTTCAGAAGAGATTCACATACTGACATGCGGTTAGTAAAATATTTTCCACTTTGATTATGTGGCACCCAAATATCCCGTTTTTTTTTTGCAATAGCCAGCCTTTTTTAAATAGTCCAAAACCGTTTGGTGAGCAATGCCAAGATCCGTAGCGATGTCGTGAGTGTCTATGTGTCGGTCTTCCTCTACCTTTTCAAGAATTTCGTCCACTATTTCGGTGTATAGTCCACCAGATTTAGGTGCGTCTTTTACATCAAAATTTCCAGAGCGGAATCGATCATACCATTTTCCCACCTTCAAGTACCTTCTCCATAAATTGAACAATTTTTATTTGTGAACCTTCGCTGCCGTATTGTGATTTTCGAAGAAATAAAGTAAAATGCAACGAATTTTTCCCGATTCTGCACTCATTTTAGTGACGTTAAAACAGTTGAATAATGAAGAAATATCAATGGGTAAAAATTGTTTATGATTCTCAGAGAAGTCTACTACCTTTAGCAACAAATATTTGCCAGATTGGACTAGTACTTACAGAGTTATCGTACTTTAAACTTTGCTATATCCTTTTTCTGAACTTTCTTTTTATCCAACCTTATATTAAGTATGTATGCTCGTAAACTCATACCATAAATGCCTCGGAAACCATATAAAGTTCTAAACTTGAAAGAAAACAATCAAACTTCATAGAAATTTTGACATTTATAAACTTATGGGGCATTTATGAAATCTCTCTAATAATAAATATTAATATAAAAAATATTAACTTCTTAGCCATTAGATATGATTGTCTCCCTTGATTTGAAATGAAAGACTTAGTGACAGAATGAACATTCCTCACTCTTTCTACCCCTTCCAGTTCTTACCTGTTTTCCCAGCAAAGAATACGGAGTATTTTCGCCCTTTCGATTCTCTTACTTTCTTTCACTATGTTACACACTTCGTTGATGCTTGGATGTGAGAACAACAGAACAACACAAACTACTTAAATTTTCTAGACAAGTCCTTTAACTCTCCATTTAGACACGATGATTTTTGAACAATTTTACTCAGTGATTTTTTATTTGTTCTTCATTTCTTTTCTCTCATCGTGACTCTTGCTCAGGAGACCAGCATTGCAAATTTGTTAGTTGTTAGTGCAGTTTGGCTAAGAAAAGATTCGCCTTTCCTTTCCATTCGTGTACAAATATAACATGCCTAGGCCTACAGCCTTCATGGGCTATTGTGCCATTAAACGAAGAAGAAAGTAAATGTCACTAGCGAATACTGGAGAAATTCGAGAGAGGTCTTAAGTATAGTGAGCTCTCTCCCTCTTTCTCTCCTTCCCACGGTCATTGCTCTGACCAGCCACAGAATGGGCTCTTCTGCTTCTGCTTTGTACATACATAAATGAACCTTGTATCTACAACATGGTTGGGCAGTCCCTTGCACGTGAACATTACTGTTTTTGACCAACACACATAGAAAGAAATTAAAGAGGGAAGCTCTCTACATTTTTGCCCATCATACATGAAAGACCTGTTCTGGACTAGGTGTACATTTTAAACAGTATCTACCTACACTTTTGTAATTATAAATGGAACCAAGTAATTTTCATAAAAAATTATGGCTAAAGTATGAAAAATTCTTCATACAAATGATTCTTTCTTTTTTCAATTTAATTCTGTACAGACTAAGTAATGCCAATAGCTGAAGTTGTTGAAGTTGGTTGGTATACAAACGTTTGTTCTCACAATATTATTATTTTATTTCACCACTGCAACGCCAGTAGCAACGTCAGACACACTGAACATTAACATTTTCTCTCTCTACACTCACATATATTTTATACTTGAAAACGTAATTACTTTAGAAAATAACCGTTAAAAGTAATGGTCTGTATCAAATATATTAAAATATATAACGTCAAGAATATAAAACAAAACTAACACAGAAAAAAAACAGAAAATATAACATAAAAACTCCCAACCACCTCAAATAATGAAACGAAAGGATATCAACGCCATGTTGACGTCTACACATTGATAGAAGAGTAGAAGAGACTAGAGAGTTGGCAACGTCAACCGAGTAGTTGTAATTATAGATATACACAACAGGAGAGTGGTGAGAGCAGCGGAAGGAAGATGGTGAAGCAGTACAATTTTTGCAGTTTCCTCATTCAACCTTTCATTATGCTCTCCGCTTGCTCTCTCCTCACTTGAACTCTTTGCTGAACTTCCGCACAACATTCAAAGCACTTCAAAGTTATTATGCACACACAAACACACTCTCGCACACATCTACACTCGTCATGTCAAAAATGAAGCGTGATACGTTCGTCATAATGATTTTTGTCTATTTTAGTATGTGTTTGTTCGCACTACTGACGGATGAACGACGAAACGGACATAATCCTATGGATGTATAAAATTACGGACAGAGGGAGGGATGAAGGAGAAGTAAAATGAGTGCTTACGCTCGCATTGGATGCCATCGTTATTTTTTGGAATTTTGGACTTTGTTTTTTATTTATAGTATAACGTAATTTTATGCGAAAGTGTGAATTGTACAGTTTTTGGAAAAGCGTGAGAGTGTTAATGAAAATAAGAGAGGAAGAGTGTGAGTACAACTAGATTCAAGCATGTTGGTAGTGTAGTGTAGTGTAGTTAGGTAAAAACACTGAGTGGTACCGTTGGAGTTGGAGCAAATTTGTTTATCTTTTCATGGTATTTGTCTGTTCATTCTTACACGTCCGTCCGTCAGCCGACGACCAATAGTACGAAAATTTTATAGCACCTCAGTCTCATTTATTCATCTCCACTCAGGCTCACGCTGTTGTTCGTCTACTAATGCTCTCTTCACCTTCCTGCTACTCACCTTTTCTTCTTCTTTCACATTTCACTCTTGGCTCTTCTCTTTATGAACGAGTACTTCCCGTTAATTTTCTATGCAACAACAACTGTTTCGAGATGACAGTGAAGAGCATAACATTACGAATTTGTCTTTAGTAAAGGAAAAAGTAAAAAAATTAAATTAAAAAGATTCATATTTTTATTATTAAAAAACAAAAAACAAACATGTCAAATGTATGTAAAGAAGCAGCAACAGTATCTTTTAAAATTTATGAAGCAATTTCGAATAGGAAACAAAATCATTTTCCATTTCTTTCTCCTAGAATATTCCCGTTGCAAGCCAAAATTTGCCAAAAATAAAAAATATAACAATCACAGCATAAAATTTATATTTACATAAATAACGAAGAGTGGATTCTTTAATATTCATTTTCTTAGTTTTGTTACTTGCATGTCATTTGCAAGAATATAAGTAAATGAAATTATTACAGAAACGTTTCTCTTAATTTACATTTCATTTGTAAGTCAAAAAATACACACACATACAAACAATTGGAAAAACCTCGCGGGCATTTCACATTTTCTTCACACATACACACAGAACTAGAAAATAAGGTACGTCATTTCTTCAGCTTTTCCTGCTGTTGCTGAGTTGATTTCTTTAGATTTTTACTTTTTTTTAACAATTCTTTAATAATTTTTGTGCTTTTTTTCAACTTATCTTCCTTTTGTTTCTGCTCTTTCTAACTGCTCCTTATGGTATCATTTCAGTTTTTCACTTTTCAAATTCTGTTCTGTCTTTTTTTATGATTGCTTTTGCCTATTTTTGCGTACTCAATTAGCATCAAATGGTGGGAGGAAAAACAATAGAAATTGCTTTGAATTCTTTAGCATTTTGTCAGATTAAAATTTGCTAAAAATAATAAATAACCCAGTAGCAGAAGGAATCGTTTGTGGAGTAATTAGGATCCAGTTTTGCAGCATTTTTAGTTAGGATAAAATTACTCTCTCAATCTCTCTTTTTGATTTTTAATTTTATAAGAGAAACAACAACAATTTTATTTGTTTCTTTGCTTCCTCGGGCATGGCATATAGACAGCTCCAAACCCGTGCACTCCATACAAGGGGCTGCCCTACAATGTTACAGATGAAATTAATAACTGCTTAAGTGAATTTCATGGTCGGGTAAGCTTGTTAGATTACACAGTGCAACACACTATTTACGAACAAACAAACCGCCCACAAAAATGGAGAGTTTTGATATAGAGTAGAAAAACACCATACCACCGAAAACTTTGGGGGGTATGAGCGATTTTCTATATTTATACACGTTCACTATTAAGAACATATGTAAGTCCTAAGCTTACGATAATTTGGAGATCGTGGTATGTTTCGATAAAGGTGAATTCACCGACCGAGAGATGCCCTCTCTTTTATTTTGTTTTGATATGAAATATCAAAATATCACAGAGCGATGGCTTGCTCTCTCACTAAGAAGAAAAACCTCCGAGAGGCAATCGATCAGCTGACAACTTGCCAAATTATTTCTATTGATTGTATTTTTAATATGGTATTGTTGGAAGCAATTGTACGCATAATTGCAGAATTGTTGAGGTTGAGGATCACAAACAGGAAGACTATACATAAAAAACACTACAGTGGTAAATTCTGAGCACACATTAGGAATGTAAGAGGAATTTACCATGTGCATTCTGCCGTGATATACCATAAAAGAAACTGGAAGAGAGTACGGCACCCAGTGTTTGCAACTATAAATTTCAAAACCCCCAAAAATCAATAATAAATTAAAAAGAAGGAGAATAAATTTCCCGTATAACATCAGCTTTCCATTGAGTACAAAAATGATCAGAAATCAATTGTATCTTTAAGAATCTATTCTTGCAAGTAAAGGAAATAACGTGCTAAAACTCCTCCTACTCGTACACCTTTTTTCATTTTCTTTATAAGCAAAATGATGACAATTTCGTTTTAAATCACCGTCACATCAAACGAGAAGCGTGTATTTTAACACATTCCTTTCCAGCCAGCACTACTTTGATCTTTTAGACAGCTATTGTCTGTGTCGAAAAAGAAGGATACAAAAATACTATGAGTGCAACAGCAATTGGCTAATTGCTTTCCATTCCCACTGCCATTCACAATGGTCTTCCTGGTCAAAACCGTGTTTTTCTTCTAATTCTGGTATTGTCGTTGTTGTTGCTGTTGGTGACCATTATCGTTAGTTGTTATTATTGTTGCTGTATTGGTGTGCAATGTTAGTAAAACCTTTTTGTCCTTATCTCATCGCACATCGCATCTCATTCGCATCGTGAACATCTTCATGAGCTGTTTCCTTCAGTTCTCACCACGTTGAACCCTTCTGTCGTCGTTTGGCTAATTTATATTGTATTGGACAGATGCTGAAACTATGTAGGAAGAATAGTGTATGTGCATACAGCAGAACTTTTACTTAAACACAATCATAAAAGCTCAGGCGCTTGTGAAGTGTGGGGAGAAGTAAGGGGAGAAATGCACGCGTAGGAAGAAATGGGAATTGAGCAGTGTTTCAGTGCTGCAAATGTTTCAGTGCTGCAATTCGTAAGATTCCTTCTTTTGGCTGTTGCTTGCTGCACTTTTACTGATTTTAGTAGTAATGTTGAAACCTTTCAAATATTGTCATTTTAAAGATAAAATTTAAAGAAACTTGTAGCACTGTGAAAAAAGAAATTGGCATACACTTTAATTTTAACAAACATCGGAATTTCGTCAGCCTTCAGAAAGGAATCACATAGAATTGTTTCGTGAAATTTTATTAAAATGTTTGCAGGAGCTGTTCTCAATGCTTCCAGTTTGCATACGCATCTTAACTCCCAAGGTAGAACCTAAATTTGAAGTGATGCGTAACCGTAAGATTTGTCTTTCCCTCTACTTAAAACCTTTGCAACAACACCACCTCAAAAATGCAGTTATCTGAATGATTCTCTCTCTTCTTTTCACTCTTTGTTCACAATATTTTCTTATATTTTCGGCTCTCACTCTCTCTCTGTTTTTCGTGAAACTGAGACAATCGGCAACGTCGTCTCTGCCCTCACGTTCATATGAAAAGCAGTGTTGCCAATCTGTGGGGAATTCCTAGAAGTGAGGGTATTCAGAGTGTCTTTAGGGAGTTTCAAGTAATTTTATTTTGAAGATTTGTTAGGAATTCAGGGGAAAAAAATCTTTTTGGTTTTAACACAAGTATTTATTGACGTGGTCTACATGGCATAAATTTAAAAATTTGCACACTGCAACATAACGGCATATTGGTGTAAGTCACAAGCCTTTCACCTGCTCAATGATTTAAAATACAACTCGACTACTTCGATAAATTTTCGCATCAATATCATGACAATTTGGGTTCGCATCTCAACCAAAGTTATATACGACAAGAAAAATTGAAAGACTTTCAAAAATATTTTCAAGTAGCTATTCACAAAATACTTTCACTAATTGCTAAGCGATCGCTTTCGATTGAAGCATGTACCGATAGAGTTTTAGAGCAACATAAATCGTTAAGAGCGTATTTGAGATTAGAAGTTTTCGAAGATCCATTAAAAACTATGGAAGTCACGCTACGAACAATAGATAATCTATCGATTAAAGTTTACATTGGGTTTATGCTATATTTTAAACATACTCACGACTTTAAAAAAGTCTGTCCTTTATAAGTTAAAATGTGAATGTTAAAAAATGTTTGTCAAATTTCATTTACGGTCAGAATTTAAATTGACTGGGTTCACTAATATTTGGCGCTTTGGACCAAAGTACTAGTAGATTAACGTCGGAATCCAGCTTTTAATAAAAAAAAATCACATGTGCGACTTAGTACCCTCGATTTGAAGTGCCCTTTGTGGTACAAGCGGTGTCAATAAGTTAACAAAATACAAAATGAGAAAACACACTGTTGTCAAAAATTACTCATTCAATGATGTCAATAGCTTAGCAAAATATGGGACAAGTTGCAAGAAGGAGAAGATTTCAAAACAAACTCATCCCTTGTCGCCATCATCTCTTCCCTACTCTCATCTCTTACTTCTTGGTTCAGGTCTATGTAATTTGTTTCCATGCGATTTATACCCATTGAAATTACTTCCTTTCGCTCTTTTTGGCTCTCTCTTTCCACTTCTCAACAATTTGAAAACCCAAAATCCAAAGAATAAGTACATCTTTACTAATTAAATATCTCCAACATTGGCAAAACATTTAATTGCAACGATTCTTCGTTCTAAAATGATTACTTAGAACTACGTCAACAATTGCGAAAGTAAACTTGTGTGATTCCCGCTCCACTTACTTACATACATGTTAGCACAAGCGGGTAAAAATGACAATTGTTTCATTTTGGCCGAGGACATGAAACATCATCACAATCACCAAAAGTTACCCGTAGTTGAAATGAAAGGAGGAAGAATTCTGTAAACATGTCACATGCAAGAGAATCAATTTTCGCATCAATTCGCCAAGTAGCAGCAGCAGAATCGAGGGGCAGCAGCAGCAACACACAATTGTGATCAAATAGCACGGATGCATCTGTCGACATCGTCAAACAATGACAAGAACAACAGTTGATGGAAAAACAAAAAGGGAAAAATAAGAAGACAATAACATAAAATGAAATGAACGCAGCAGCTCAGCGGAAAGAAACAAACAAATACACGCTGAAGACAAAAATGCTTTGTCAAAAAATCGACAGCATACGAGAAGAAAATTGCAGTTAGCTGAGTACAAAACTAGAAATTACTTGAACTTGGACATTGGGCATCTTTGGATTTTGTGCTGATGCAACAACTAGAGAAAAAATAGCAAAATCGTCATTTACCATGTGGTAGGACCTAGTCCCCATCAGCAGCTTTATCCTCAGTTCAGCCATCAGCACCGCCACTGTGCAACAACGAAATCTTAAATTGCAGTGGACAGTAATTAAAAGAAGCAACAGCAAACACTCGAGTATATTGCTGTGAGGTCAATACCTACACATAAGTATTTACTTTTATTTCACGTCTTCGAAGTTACACTCTAGGGCCAAACCAATCTGGACACCAAAATTACTAGTTTTTCAAATAGTTGTGCAACATCTAGTTTTTAAAGTGATGCATAATACATACTTTGATACTTAGTACTAAGTATTCAGTGACAATTTTCTCTTCAAATTCTCATGTACTTTACAATGTGTTTCACTTACCATATCTGGATTTTGAAATGTCAGAAGATCACTGATGAATATAAAAATGAAATATGTCCAATTTGGAAGAATTAATTAAAAATTTAACTGTTTCCCAAATCAAAAGTGTTTTTGTTATAATGTTATTTCTTGTGATAGCTGAGGTGTAGTGGTAGTGCGTTGGACTGTTACGCAGAGTGCCTGGGGTTCGAATCTCGGCACAGGCAAAATCAAAATGAAGAAAAAACAATTTCTCTACACAGCGCCACCTCTTGGCAGGCAATGTCAAACCAACAAGAGTGAAAATAGCCTAAGAAAAGCTTTCCACTTCGCCGTTCGGATTCGGCATAAAAGCGTAGGTCCCTTCCAATCACGTACAAATGTAACACGCATGACATGAGTGGATGCAAAAAGCTCAGCCTAGGCCCTCCATGAGCTGTTGTGACATTCAAAAAAAAAAAAGTAGAAAAATTATTTATTGCCACAACAACATATTTAAATTATAGTAGGTTCTGCTTCCTACCGTCTGGACAATTGACTTGTGCCTATGACAACACAATGTTAAAGAAGCCAGATCACGATGAGGAAAGACTCCAAATGTGGGACTAGTTGCGGTGTTCAGTAAACCAGTTTATCGACTAACTTTAAAACAATTTATTTCCCTACGGGGTAACTTCACATGACCGTGGAAGACACAGGAAAACAACATTAAAGTGGCAATTTTCTGTACAGAGTGTTTTTGATGTGTAAACATCTTAGCTCCCGGGAGGACTTAAATTTGAAGTTGTTCGTAATCGTATAATTCTCGTTCACTCTCTCACCGCTTTGCTCTCATTTTTATTTTTATACAACAAGAACAAGACCATGACCATGAATGGTTGCCGCCATTCTCTCCCTCTCACTCTCGCTCTCACTCTCTCCTCGCTCTGCTCTCATTTGTTTCCTATAGAACAACAACAAAAAGCAAAACGACATTAAAATCAGTTAGGGCTTGGTTACGTTTAGAAGGCGTCTAAATAATACAACAGACAACTTCGGTTAACAAAGAAAACAAAAAACAAAACAAAAAATCCTTCGTTATTTTTGTTTCACGACTATTTAATAAACGTGATCCTAAGGCTAACTTAAAATAATTTTCTTAATTCTATTGACACCTGTAATGCATTAAAAAGCAAACCACCAAAAGTGCTGAGTAACCTGAATTAAAGGAAATAAGAATTGAAAAGATAAAATGCATAGTGCACATAATTATGAATGGCGATGATCTTTGTGGGAACTAGATAAGTAAATGGATGTGGGGGGTCGGGTTGCCTCTGGGGACTTAATTGTCCACTGTGATCGTCCCCATGTAATGCCTAGGAGGAGGCACATCTTTACTAGCAGTTTCCATTTAAAGTTCATCTCTGTTAGACTTTTGAATAAGCATTGAACTTCTTCATAACTTCTTCATTGCATTAACTTCTGAATTGCTTGCTCGTTGGAATACGCCAGCGTTGGAGCATTGGTGCAATAAGAGGGCATTTGTCTGCTTCCTACCTAACCTTGGGCATAGGGCTCGTAAAAATTCGCGGTCATCTGGGTTAGTCCATAGATATACGTTAACACCACGATGGTCTATTCTCCTAAATAGGTCGCACATCGGAGTTTGTATAGAGATATCAGCCTTTCAAAGCCTCTTTCAGAGGCCCTTCTGGCCACTTCATTTGTTATTTCGTTCTCTTAAATTTTTTTATGTCCATCTACCCAGCATAGAGTGACCTTGTGATGATCAATGGTTTTCAGTGATTTAACTATTTTCGATTCTATTGCTTTCATTGCAGCCACACTGTCAAATTCGAATCGTACTGTCTTATAAAAGTCTAGCTATTTTCTCAATAACAAAAATCTCCGCCTGAAAAATGCTGCAGTTGTCAGGAAGACAGTACGACCGCCTTAGCTGCAGGTATTCTGAGTAGAGACCAGCTCCGGTTCAATTATCCACATTTGAGCCATTGGTATATCGTAATCACAGCATTACAATTACCAAACCCGGGTTCCTGTCTTCCCTAGTTGAATATACAGTTGGAATTCTAGTAGTAAAATCCAAATTCGAAGTCATGCAATCCGTGGCCACTCAAATTTGTAGAGAGTCCATAGTTAGCTGATTTTCAAACGTTAGCTTCTCCTAATCTGAGAGATCCTTGGGAAGCACAGACTTGCATAAACACCTGTAGTGGTAGGAGATAAAATATCATGTTTACACCTTCCTGAGGTGCACTACTTGCAGCTCCTGAGATCCTTAGTCTGCCAAGTCACAATACTTTTCCAATGCGAGTTTAGTTGGTTTTCTTACACTTTGCCTTCCGCCACACGAGGTACCCATCAATACTAATGGGTCTGATTATTGTGGTTACTTATTACAAGAAATTTATGCAGTGAATCCCTTCTTTCCTTGATGTTTCTTCTCCAATTTAGTTTGGAATCCAGAATGATACCGAGGTATCATTTTACCTTGAAGATCAGTAGAATCTCATTAACTACTAGGAGCCATAGGAGAGGTGATAGTACCTCGCTCCCCCTAGTAATCCTCTTGCTCACAGAGCCCATGCCCATGGCAGCGTTAAAAACTTTTCGTCTAAGCATTGCGGCAATCCAAGCCAATATGAATTCCTTAACTCCATGATCTGTCACATTATTGAAGGCTTCCTCGATATCAAGGAAACCTAATAAAGTTTACTCTTTAAAATTAAGTGATATCGAGTTTTCTTTGAAGTAAACAACGACAGTCTTATCGGCCTATAATCTTTATCAGTAGAGTCAATTAGGTTTGGCGCATACCAATCTGCTAGACATCTCGAAAAGACATGCACTGAATGCCTGGTATAATTCCATCCGGTAACGATGATCGCCTAGGCAATCTTTCCTCTATCCACGATTTTCAAAATGTAAGGCTTTGATTACCGGACAAGACTAGCTTTCCATCTGACTTTCGATGGCAATCCGTGCAACCTGGAAAGTGTGTCTTTAGAAAAGTAAATTCAGTTACCACCTTTCTAACTCTCACTCTCTCTCTCTCCCTCTCCCTTTCTCTCTCTCTCCCTCTCTCTCTCTCCCCTCTCTCTCTCTCCCCTCTCTCTCTCTCCCCTCTCTCTTTCTCCCCTCTCTCTCTCTCCCTTCTCTCTCTCTCCCCTCTCTCTCTCTCCCCTCTCTCACTCTCCCCTCTCTCACTCTCCCCTCTCTCACTCTCCCCTCTCTCTCTCTCTCCCCTCTCTCTCTCTCCCTCTCTCTCTCTCTCTCTCCCTCACTCTCGCTCTCTCTCTCTCCCTCTCCTCTCTCCCACTCTCTCTCCCACTCTCTCTCTGCGTTTTGTTACTATTTGCTACAACAACACGAGCAAGAATGCAGCTTCCTGATGTGGTTGCCGGCTTTTACTCTCTCTCTCTCTTCACCTGGCTCTAATTTTATCTTTTTATCTTTTTTTATACACCAACGACAGCAACACAATTTCCGTACTGGGTTACATTTATTACAGACATACGTTCAACCTAACAATTAAATTTGATTTGATTTGATATAAATAACTACTTAAGTATTTATAATACTTTATAATACATACATATAGTATATGGGTTGAGTATAAACGTATGTACTGGGTCCATGAAAATAACTCTAAAGAAACTTAATACCAACAGATTAACTTCACTCAACCTCAATTTATTGTTGAAAATAAATAAATTATGCAAAATTTGCAACTCAATCTGAAATCTAATAAAATGTGAATGCCTCTTTGCAATTGGTTGACAAACAAAATCTGGTATGATTTTTCAGCAGGTTGTTAGGTTGTAAAATAGAAAATGAAAAGAAAAATTCTAGTAAAAAAAACAAAAAAATGCTTTGAGGCTAATTAGTGCAGTCACTTTTCTAATTAAAGACACGAAAGAGGACAAGATTTGACAGGACAACGAGAGGAAGAGAGAGAATCACACACACACTCTAAACAGAAACCTTAAGGATTTTTCATTGCAAACACAATAAAGCGTAACGCAATGAATTAGCGCCCCGACAGACGCAACCCAGTTGCACAACAGATTTGGATTGATACGAAAATATGAGGAATGAATGAAGTATAAACTCTACCATCTAAGAAACAATAAAGGAGATTTTTCTGGAATCTGAGAGAAAACAATACCAACGATGACGTTTGATACACTCTTCCTTTTGGAACTAGACTAGCTTACTTTACTTACTTTTGATGGCACAACAGCCCATGGAGGGCCTAGGCCGAGCTTTTCGCATCCACTCATGTTGTGCGTGTTATATTTGTACATGAATGGAAGGGACCTACAGTTTAAAGCCGAATCCGAACGGCGAAGGAAAAGCTTTTCATAGCAATTTTTACTCTTGTAGGTTTGCCATTGCCTGCCAAGAGGTGGTGCCGTGTAGAAAAATTATTTTTTCTACTTTTTTTTTTTGATTTTGCCTGTGCCGAGATTCGAACCCCGGACACTCTGCGTAGCAGTCCAACGCACTACCACTACGCCACAGCGACTAGCAATAACAGTAAATTTCGATATACTTTTCACACACTCTTGCCGCCTCTGACCTCATTTTATCTCTTCAAGAAATTTACATCCAACGTGCTCTCTGCCTCTTAATAAGACCCCATTTACAACTTTCAAGACTTGAACGTAATATTTTGAGTTTGTTGGAGAGAAGTGTGGCCAAAAGCAAGCAATCGTGTCCTCTTTCTGAAGGTCAAATCGTCAGCCCTTTCGTAATTGGCTGTTTGAGTGGGAGTTCTCGATGATTATTCAATGCATGATCCTGAATTCAACTGGGAATCTAAAACAAATTCCCATCTCTTTACGCAAACATAAGAAAAATGCCTTAAGACTAAAACCAAGAAATGAGAGATGAAAGCAGCAGGAAGAATCTGAGTTGAGTAAAGAACCGATGTCCCTTAAAAATATGCTAAAGATAACAGCCACAACGGAGTTGGCAAGCGCCAAAATGTGTCGCAAACAATTCTTTTGCTGTGGCGGTTTGTTTTATAAAGAAGAAGAAAGAGTAGAATGAGAAAAAACAAAAGAAAAGAAGTAGTAAGTCCATCGTACAAAGATAGAAAGATAGGAATTCTAACAATTAAGAAGAAGAAAAGGACATTTGGAAAGAAAGCCCACAGACGGGCACATTTTTTCATTATCCTCAAGTTTGAAATGTCAAACCAAAAACACTCCGCTAAAAAAATCGCCAAGCAAAGCCAAAGGAATAGCACAAGTCCTACGTAAGAAAGCGCACATTACAAACCACCACCCGTCAAAAACCCCTTGAGTCTAATCTGAGCGTCCGTAATTTAAAGTGATTACAGTGAATGCAAAAAGTGACACCAGCACATCAACAACACAACATCAGCAGCACAAACAGAGCAAAGAAAAACAAACCACAGCAACTTTGAAATGGATTGAAGGTGATTTTTTGTGATTTTTCAAGTAACCCTTCCACACTTTCCAGCGGCCTTTTGTCCTAAAAAAAGACGTAAAATCATCTTCTATCCCGTAACCGCACTTCAACTCCCCTTCTAGTCTTCTCTACTTTGTTGTGTCCAAGCGGCCAGCAACACTTCCTTTCTCATCACAGATGGATGGTCAGTAAATAAGCGTCTTTATTGTATTTTGTTGTATTTTTGTGATGCCTAATGAATGAATTAGTTCCTCTGAGAATTAAATTTTTTAGTTGAAGTTTTACACATACTCGTTGTGTGACACCACACCAGTGTCCAAAAGTATCTAAGTAGCTATTGAACAAATTTGAATAACATCCGGAAAGGAGAAGGAGAACCAAAGCTGAAAGTGGTAGCTGAATCTGGGCAGATTACATGCTAACATGAAACTTTGACGAATATTAAACTCCTACTCTCGGCAGAAAAGAAAGAATACATTTAAAATCTAGGAAAATGTATAAAAGCTGGGTGTATGTTCCTTAAAAGCATTTCAAATTTACATTTACATACAGGGTGTGCCATTTTCAATGTCGGAATGTAACAATTGAATCATTTTAACATTTATCAACCGATTGACAAGAGTAAGCATGTTTTTGAAATGTCAATCAGTACAATTTTAACCATGAATCACTTCACACCGAAACAACGCGCCGAAACAGTGACGCTGCACATTGAAAATAGTCGTTCAGTTAGTTGTGTTAACTCAACGTGCATATTGTCGAAAATATCGTGGCCAACAAGCACCGTCTGACGACACTCTTCGTAGTTTGGTGTCGAATTTTGTTGAGCACGGGGCAGTGGTAGATCGTCGAGAAGCCTTGAATCAGCGCCCAAGACCTTCCAATCAACTGGTTGAAACGGTAAGAGAGAGTTCTGCCGAGAATCCACATGTGTCGTACCATCACCGCGCTCAGCATTTGGGCGTCAGTGGAACCACGTTGCGGCGCATCATGGAAGGATGATTTGCATTTGTTTCCGTATAACGGTCCACGTCGCTTTTACTACGGTCAAACAGTCGCTCGAAAAGAAAATTTGATGACCGACGGGCCCATTTCTTACTCTCTGGCACCGTTAACAAGCCAAATTAACGCATTTGAGGAATGGAGAATCCACACGAGCTCTATTAAACACCATTGCATGACCAGTAAGTGACTCCTTGGGCCGGCGTTTGCGCCAAAACCACCATTGGGCCATTTTCTTCAAAGAAGACGAAATAGTCGATAGGATGCATCGGTGGGTGTTGGCTGAAATGTGTGGAAAATGTCTGGACGGATACTGGTTTAAACAAGAGCATGTGCTATGCCACTCTGCAAATCAAACAATACAGTTTCTGCAACGAAAATTACCTGGACGGTAGCAAAAATGGCGACATTGACTGGCCACCCAGATCTGCAGACTTGACTCCTCCGAACTACTTTTTGTGGTGTTAAAAGCAAAGTGTACGCCAAGCAAGCCTCAGACCAGTGACGAGCTCAAGGCAAACATTCGTGCCGAAATCATCACTATACCGCCCGAGATTTGCTTTGGTCAATAACGGCAGCCACTTGATTGATGTTGTATTCAAAAACCAGTCCAAATAAATTGTAAAGGACCAAGTTAAATAAAAATACCTCATATAGAGGAATCGGTTGTTTTTCTATAGTTATTCAATATTTCCATACCGACATAAAAGATGGCGCACCCTGTGCATACAGTTATGTACGACAAAAGAGAAACACAAACTCAATTTGAGCCTTACTATATGATTTGGTGGAATAATTGGATGCGGCAGCTATGTATTGCAGAGCAACATCTCTTTATGTACTTCAGTAACAAGAAAGTAGTCCGAGTTTGTTAGAGAAAAGAGTATCGGGCGGAAAGTTCGGAAGAGAATAGCCACAAGAGAGCCGTCATGAGATTGGTTCACGTCAGCCAGTGTAAACGGTCGCTATAAAATGGTCAGGAGCAAGGTTCAGGCGGTGTGAAAGGTTACAAAATCCTTACGAATGAAAATCTTCGTTCCGCATCGCACTGAGTTCGATTTTTTTTCACAACATATGGTTATCCTCTATGCATGTTACTAGAAAATTTTAAGTGATGTTTGGGAACATTACAATTTTACATCTACACCGTGCGAGCGAACAAGATGGCTTTTGATGTTTGTCCGGAGCGGAAGAATCTTTTTTCGTTCGGGCGGTCTAAACACGTCGTTATGCTGCAGGGTGCGCTCATTCTTGTTTCTGAATTCCATATAAAATAAGAGACTTAAAATAAAGCCGTCTTGAGCGCACAGCAAGTTATTGCTAGAGCTCAATTATTTGTTTTCTCATCGGTATTGTTATGGAGGATGAATGCTCAATGCTTCAATATTTCTCTTTTTCTCAGGCTCAGTGCTTTACTTTGCAGTATAGAGCATAGATTATAAATACATGAGATGAAACTGCTCGTACTGATCCTCTGCTCTACTCTTGCTTCGCTACCATTCCATCAAGACTATCTTTTGTCTTATTTTTTACCGTTCTCTCTAGTTTTTGACCTCTTCACGCTCCTTCTGATCCCTTCCCCCTGCTTATTACCAATATTCTTCGTTTTCACGCAACACACTTTTCTATATGCATCTCTTTTACCGTTCTCCCCTCTCGCACACATACACATTTGTACAACTCTTTCTTCCTCTCTTTGAGGACCACCTGTTACCCACCACCCTCTTACTATCACTCTCTACCACTCATGCTATATCTTCAAATAGTTTACACCATAGAGCACGTGAGATAAAACTAAGAGTCGACTTTTTTTCATATGAACGTATGAGGTGATATACAATACAAGTTCTCTTAATTTCATCTTATATGCTCTATGATACTTAACGGTTGAAAAATAATGTGCTCTCTCTCTACGCAGGGATGGAACCTGGTTCAGAGATTACCTAATCTAAACAATATTTATACATAAATATACAATTTCTTCAGGTACAACTTCTGACTTCGCTTCAAACCACAAACGCTGAGTTCCAAAGTTTTCATAGCTATTTTATGTATCAAAAAAGTTTTGAATGATTTTTTAAATACTAAGTATATTCTAGAAAATCATACAAATTTATGTATAAATTACAACTAAAAATTTCATGTTGCTGCTGTTAATATTTTATTGCCTACAACTGTAGACGTCATATGCATATGAACATATGCCCTCTATGTGATGGATTATATGTATTTATTAGTGATGGGGAAGTAACGAAAGTTTTTGGGTATCGGGTACTTCGGTATTGATACTTTTAACAACCGGGCACTTTTTTACATTAATTTGGTATCAGTAATTTTTTACTTCTGGAAGTAAATACTACATATTTCACTTCATTTCCCAAAATAAATTTCTAACTGGCAGATCTTTTCCACTTTTACCAAACAACTGATTTTTTAATGCATTTTTCGGAAAGACATTGCTGCTCCAATGCCACCAAGATCACAAACATCATCTGGGAGCATAGTGTAAAAAGTTTGTTTTTCAGACCCTCGTTTTAAATACATTGGCCCTTACTAAAATCGAATATAAAGTCGATGTTAAATTAATACAAAATTTATTTACGTTTTCTTTTCCATATTAAAATGTTAAAAGTTAACTATTAAAATGAAAATCGACTTTATTTCCTCTATTACATACTAAGGGCCATTGAGGTTTTACTTTTTTACCCACTTGCTGCAAAATATCTTTACGTTTCTTCAACTGCAGTGCCGTCCGAAAGACTTTTCATAAAAACCGGCCAGATAGCTATCCAAAGACGAAACTCCTATCGCCTAAACACTTAAATATGATCATGTTTTTGAAAAGCTGCAATTCTAAATAGACTTTGTCGTTTTTTATGCACGAGTATTCTTGTGAATTAGACTTAAAATTAGCTGAAATGCTGTGAAATTTGTTTTTATTTTTTTTTGTGTGTTAATGCAGTAACTTTACTTTTAGTTCAAATGAACAAATCGTATACATTTATGTATAGTTACATATCGTACATTACGTACTGCACTGACAGTTTATCGCTTGAAAAATAATTAGTAAAAATACCGATTTCATACTGAGTACAAGTATTGATTCGATGCTGAGTACTGAGTACTTTCGAGCAATGAGTACTTTTGAGTACTTAAAATCGATACTTCATGTTATCGAATGCTACTAGTCTTTTGAGGATCGACTACCTTCTTCTTCTTTAAGCATCGCTTCTGCTCAACACTAATTTTTATTGTGTGAGTAAAAGTGCTTTAACCAAACAAAATGTCAACCTCAAATTCAGAAGAAATCATTTTAACATTTACAGAAACAACAACAACAGCCCGGAAAAATGATGTTTTATTTGTTTGGTATATGAAAAATCATTTCGCATTAAAAAAAATAAACGAAAGTAGAAGGCAAAACTTTTTTATACATAGGATACGAATATAAATATAATATATTTCATTTGAAGAGGCACCAATGTCATTTTTACTTTATTGTCCACCACATACACACACACACACAGACACACTCCGGATAACTTTTCTATACTTTTGCTATTACTTAAAGCATATGTGAGTAGTTTGTGCCAGGGAGTGAGTGAGGTGAAAAAGGTGGTGAATGGTGGTTTAAAGGGTGGCGTGTAGAATTTTGGTCAGTTTTAATATATGTATGTATATATAGTCACATTTCTGTGTATGGATACACATATGTTTGTGTGTATGTGTGTGAATGAAACATTCTTTTGGGAACTGTGGAAAGTGAATTAAGATTAATGCTCAACTTCCTCAACTCGCAATCACTTTCAGTTTACGTAGTTTAGTGTGAGTTGAGTTAAGTTGAGAATTTTGGTAAAATCTTAATGGCATGACGCATAATGGTAATTTTTTTTTTTACTTATGACAAAATATTTTTGTCAAAAATTTGTTAAATATAATATATTGCTGAAAAGTTTGACAAGCGCTTCAAAAGTGAAATAAAAACGTTATAGTGCATTAAATTTATTGGTCTGAAAATATCTTGGCTTGCGGTAAGATCTACATTTTATATTGCTCGTGACCGCCAGATTTGCGTCTCTCTCTCTCTCTCTCTCTCTCTGTCTATACTGGGCATAGAACATACCCCATTTTTATACATCAACAACAAATAAGATTGCAACGTAAAACGGATAGCACTGGCAGTAACACTTACAATTTTTCATCTTTGGCGTGCTCATAGGAAAATTAATTGGGAAAATATTCAATTTTAAAATAAAATAATAACTTGCAAAATAAATGGATCACGAATGTTGTAACACAAATCCTTAGCAAGTCGTCAGGAATGTGTGCAGGACATTTTTAAGTAAATGTATTAAAAAGAGCGATGACTACTACATCAAATGTTCAACAACTTCTTCCTCTTGGCTTAATACAACGGAAGCAATTAAATTTTGGATTTGTTTGTAGTTCCCTTTTTCGATGCAAAGGACATCAATGAGTTGACAAGGTCGAAAATGGGAAAACGCACTGAAGTCAAAAGTTATTGAGAGAATAAATGTCAATATGGTGGCTTTTGTTAGTATCCGTTTCATGTATTGTGATGATATTTCCAGAGCAACAGCATTCGCGTGCATGCAAGTATGTGTACACAAAGCCAAGCACACATGTTTGCGCGCATGTACATACTTATATGTATGTATGCATGTGTAGTGATCTGCTGTGGTACACACACAACCATATGTAGTTATTACACATCTGCGCCATCTAGCGACTTTCGCTGCTGCCGAAAGTATTCCGATCGCAGTATTCGTACTTCGCATAGTTTTCAATGCTCCTGCCCTGCCCAAAAGGCAAAAGTCTTGCCATTTTCATATTCTAAGTATAATTTTTCATTTGAATGAATTCGTATAATTTTATATAAGTAACAATGTGTTTTTGGTACATTCTAAAAGAATATACTTTATTAAGCTCATTATAAAATTTTATATTTCAGTTAAAACTATTGGAAAAAGCTGCTGGACAGCCGCCAGAATTTCTTTTGCATTTGCTGCAGATTGTTGTAAATAAAAAAAAGTTAGCTTTCACTGAAACTTGGCTTAACCCATCTGCACATGGTGTTGAAATTCTGTGTAGTGAGTTGAAAATTTGTATAAAAGGCCGCATTCATAAATATGGCGGCCATATTCTGCTTGCCGTTTAGTTTTTATATCCATCTGAGGTTTACCCATTAGATTATGATTAGATCTGATGACAATGAATTTTTAAGTGTTCGCTTAAGGATCGATGAGCAATGTGTAAATACACATTACATTACATGTTCGTATATTCGTCGCCTAATTCAACTGATGTTGCTTCTTTATTAAAATGGGAACAACTGATTCGCTGATTGGGCTTCTTTGATTGGTGATTTTAATATGCCGAATGTTGCTTGGAAATGATGTGAAAAAGTTCGATATCTTAATCCTTTTACTGCTATAGAACCCAATAATAACTTTTGTGATATTCTTCCCGAACTAAGTTTTTATCAGATTAATAACATAAGAACGGAAAATGTTTGGATCTTGTCTATGTAAAGGATTTTTTTTAGAAGTGTGGTTTTCAATCTGGTTTTCAATCCACCGGTTTCGATTATTACAAGAAAATTTTGTTCAGCGATGAAGCTCACTTTTGGTTGAATGGGTTCGTTAATAAGCAAAATTGTCACATTTGGAGTGATCATAATCCACAAGCCGTTGTTGAGACGCCGTTACATCGTTACATCCTCAAAAAGTCACTGTTCGGTGTGCTCTATGGGCAGAGGGAATCATTGGTCCATATTTCTTCAAAGATGAAGACGCTCATAATGTTACAGTCAATGGGGAACGCTATAGAGCCATGATTAATGACTTTTTCTTGCCTGAATTAGAGGATGTTGATGTGGACGACCTTTGGTTCCAACAAGACGGCGCTACATGCCATACACCCAACGAAACAATTAATTTATTGAAGGAAACTTTTGGTGAGCGTATTATCTCGCGTCGTGGCCCTTGGCGTGGCCTCCAAGATCGTGCGACTTAACACCCCTCGACGATTTTTTGTGAGGTTATGTGAAGTCGCTTGTCTACGCAGATAAGCCCGAGACGATTGACGCCTTGGAAGAGAATATTCGGTGCAAAAAGTGGTCGAAAATTGGGACTCTCGGCCGCGGCGGCCACTTACCCGAAATCGTTTTTAAAACATAATGGCAATTCCTTATCTTTATAATAAAGCTAAATTCTTGGCCATGACATTAAATTATATGCGTTTTATTTCTTCTAGAAAACCACACTTCTAAAAAACAAAAACACCATGTAGATGATGATTAAAAAATTTGTATTTCTCGTTCCGAACCCTACGCAAACACAATCTTCCAGTGAAAACATATTGTGGGGCATTCTGCCTCTCTCTCTCTCTTTGCGATTGCTGAGCTGCTAACATAATTGTTAAAAAAGTTATGTCTCAAATCTTGAAATTATTGCCATAAATTCCAATCAATATCAAGCTGAACTAGAAGTTCCTGACTGCAAATACACTAAATAATACTAAAGCGACTTGTTTGCAACAACAACAACAAATGATGAAAATCCTAAAGACAAAAATCCGTACATATTATGATTTACGCACTTATCATAAATTCTCGAAAGCAGTGTAGATGCTAACACAGTTAAATGCCAAAATTTATGATTACGTATTTGGACTTCGATGTGTCACGTTTACTTCATTTACAAAAATCAAACCAGTAAAACTACTTACCTACTAGTGCTGCAGCTACGTATGGCCACAAACTCTTCTTTCCACTTGACAGTTTTCCTTTTTTCATAATAAACACTGGACGGACACATTTTAGTACACATGCCTAATAAAAATTGGAATGTATGCGGTCTTTATGCAATGTTGCCGACAACAACAGCAAACTGAAGCTATACAAATTATTGATGGATTTGAACCATATGGGAATAAGATGTGGGAATGAAGGATTACAGTTGTGGGCTTAGAGGGGAATGAAGTTGGCAAAATACGGATGTGCATATAAATGAGAGCATGTGTGTATGTGTGTTTGAGTAAATAAATACTTAATATATTGCACATCATCATGAACAATGCTTTGATGATTTTCATATTGTCCGTTCAAAAAGGTAGACAAACTCAATACTCACAGAAAATGGAGGGTTAAGAGAATTCACTAATGGGTCAACGTCATATTACAAATAAATACAAAAGCAACGTGTTCCCAAGTACTCAAAGTATTTAATATTTGCTTCTACACCCTTACCCTACTACTACTATGGAACTATTTCTAGTTGGTTACTCTTGTTTATGTATTCTCTATATGTTGACCATAACATAACTACATAATAAACTACATAAGTACATACTACATACCTACCTACGAGTACAAATACAATAACATAAACTTCTCAGAATAATGGAATATATGAGCATGAGTATAAAAATATTCGTCCGTCCGTTCGTCTCTCTATCCATAAACCTATCTATCCATTACGCACACTTCACAATCTACACACACACATATATAAATAAAAAAAGAAAAGAGGTTGATTTGGTTTTGTGCTGATTTTCATCTTCGTCCCCCTCCCCCCCCATGTCCTTCGTCTTCTTTTTACTTTTTATGCATATAATAAAAGAGTAAAGCACCGTAAATTACTCTCTAAGGTATAATTTTGCTACATTTTTCTCGTTTCATCTCACCTTAACTCACTCTACCTCACCACACTTCACTCTCACTGAATTTACGTTCATGAGTGTGTGCTTTGTTCTTGTAGTTATTCTGTTTATACCATTTCTCACAATCAGTTTCGTCCTATATGTTTTTCGTATGTTTTCATCAAATGACGTACATCTTTTTGCGAAAAACACACAATAACAACAATAACAAAAGCAAAGTACACCGACCTTTAACACCCACTAACTTACTTACACCTCTCTGTCTCTCTTTCCATCATACACCGGTTTGTTGGTTTCCGCTTTTGTCTTTCTGTGGCATAGTATTACCTACACGATAATTCCCTTTGTCTGTCTGTCCGTCTGCCTAGCTGCGGTGCGGTCTTTCACTGTCCAATTTGGAAATAACATTAATGTGTGATTCGAGTATAGTGAGTTTTTAGGAAATGTACAATCTTTAATTTTAAATTATTTCATTAAAAACATAAAAAAAGATTTTCTAGACGTCAATTTTAAGAATATTTGCAATAGAAATGAGTAGAGAATATGTAGATCGTAGAATATTCAACGGAGCTCCAGCAGACGTAGGAGAGAACATTCCCCCATTGTGATCTTTTCCTCATAAAATTAAATTATATCGAACGTAACGGTTTTGAGCAAACCACATGTCCCCATTTACCATCTTTCAAGACTTAACGTAAAATTTTGAGTTAATTGGAGAGAGTTGCGGGTTCAACTGCAAGTTCAAAGGACAATATGTAACTAAACTTGATATTTACGTCTTGAATGGTTTAAATCGGTCTACTATATATTTAAATTGCCTTGGAAGAGTGAAGTTCGCTACTTTCTTTGTTCGTATTTTTATCGAAATAATTGTTGTGGTAATAATGAGAATCTACACAACGCTATTTTGTGTCTCCTGATGGGACCATAGACGTGTGTCTAAAAATGCCTAGTTTATATTTACTGCCCTCTACTAGCTCAACTCTCTTTCCCTTAAACGCGGACATAACGGTTTTCGAGCAACACATATGTAAGGCATTGAAAGAGAGAAGTAGGGATTTTTGCTACTCACTGGTGTGGAACAAGTACCCGATATTTAGAAACTCGCTGCTAGAGTAAAAAAGGTGAGATTTGAAAGCCGATCGAATTAGAGCAAGGAAAATCTCTCTTCTCTTTCTATGCAGGTATCCTTTTATGCTAAACTTAAAATCTCTGCCACTCTCTCTTTATCTCTTTTCTACCTGCTACCTTGCTCTTATCATGGTGACACTTCTGTCGTTATCTTTCTTTTCTATGTAATAAAGAGATTCAATTTTACTCTTGACGACGTTGACAACATTGCAATCAATATGTTACGTCGGTAAATGCAAGAGCTCTTTAGACTCCAATTCTATCTTATATACGATTTAGAACTTAGCGTAGAAAAGAGCGGCCAAGACCGATCATCGGTTGTAGCGCCAGCTAAGTAAGTAAGTAAGTAAGTAGAAAAGAGCGGAATATTAATTTCTCCGTGGATCGGGATGCAGCTCTAGAACACATAGTGATTAGCTCGTAAATTAAGTCTTGTCTGAAGAAAGTAGAGAGCGCGTTGGTATTATAACTATAAAGTTCTAGAATTACTGTAGCTACCCTTTCTATTAATGCAGGAGCCCATTGTGCTCTTTGATCTTGAATTTCAAGGCATCGAATTTTTTAAACCCTCCGCAGAATTTGTGGGGTTATCTCAAAAGTACGTCATATCGAGGTGATCTACGCTCTTTTACGAGAATAGGTGGGGAAGACGGCAAAAATTTCAGTGTCTAAATGCAGGCTATCAATGACTTCAAGATTTTTACACATGGGAAGCCATAAAAAATAAACTCAAATCAGTCGGTCTCTCGTTGTTCTTGAAAGCCACATCAGCAGCTGCACTTAGCTAAGTCTCTCTCGCGTAAATCAAAACAGAAGCTTAATATTATATGCAAGTGCATTACCATGAATCCTTGACATCCATTCAAAAATCAGTTGAGATTCATCAATCAACTTTTGCAATGCGTTATTGTATTTGATTTTGTACCGAGATTTGTGTACTTGAACACCTTAAGTTGAAATAATCTTATCGTTTGCGCCATCATGGAATACGTGATAGTCTCATCATATTTTTCGATTCAACACTATACTACAAAAACGCATACCTACAATATAAAGACAGATACCCAGACAGAATGAACGGACAGTAGGCATTTATCAAACTGAACGAAGGTGAAGTCGAAGAAGAAGAAAATGGGGAACAAGTAAAAGGAGCCTATAAGCTTATGTAGAAATCGAGAAGGTGTTTTCTTCTACGACTCTTCGCTTTTTCATAGCTTTCATCTTTCGGCTGTGGTTGTTGGTAAATATGTATGAACATGTTTACGAAAAGAGAGGCGCGCATTCATTCCATTCGCAGCGCGAATAAATTACGCACATCTGTCAACCTTTGAATTAGCCATTAAGGCACAAAGTGTGCAACATTAATATCGCTTGACATACCATTTGGATTTTGATTCGCGTACACGTTCATCACGCAGAAAGTGTTGGATGGTGCGCTAGTGATGCACGATTGGTGTATCCATAATTGTTGAGTGCTACAGCTCTCAGTATGCGCGCATATCCCTTGAAGCTCTTGGCTTGGTTCAACGAATGAATGGATGACTAAATTCTGTGCCATTGGTTGGCAGGGTAGGGAATCCTGCACATGCCTGATACGAACGCTATGTCAATGTCAATGGTACAACAAAAGGCAGCAGGAGAGGGTGCGCATCTGCAACCGCATCAGTGTGTATGGAAAGAAGACGCCTGCGCATTAGTTTCGCTTGATATGCAGAGGCTTGAAGTACTTTCTGCTCTCTTGCGCTGCTGCGACTGCTCCTAATTGAAAGTAATTACTTTGAAGTCAGAATGTAATTTGTCATGTTATTGTTGTTAACTTGCAAACCACATTCAAGGAGAAACTCTATCTGGCTTTTTGTTGCTGGTTTTTCTCTATGAAAGAAGGAAGATTGTGAAATTTTTGTGCAAAAATCATTGAAATTAATATTTTCCTTCATTTATATTTTTTACTCTCTATGTACTTTTTACTCATTCCTCTTTCTTTTCTCTCTCTCTCTCTCTCTCGTTCTGTTCTCGTGCAGTTCTTGAATCACGCGTTAATACCGTTACTGCTGTGGAGGATAATGCTGTGGAGGATTCTCCTGTCTTGGATACTGCAATGGTGATTGCGGCCACAGCAAAAACAATCGAAATGGGGGAGAAATCATTGGCTGATTGCAATAAGGCAAAATTGATTGCTATTAATCGAATATGCAATACAAAAGAAGCTACTGCTGCTGCTTCGACTATTTGCCATATAGACAAGGAAGCTGGATTTGAAGCACAAGTCGATGTTAAAGATGATGCGGATATGGTAACTGCAAGCAAAGTAGAGCCTCGAGCAGCTGTTGCTGTCATCAAAGTTGAGTGTGAGAAGGAATTGCCAAGTAATCAACTGGTAATGCCTCAGCAATCAATTATCGATGCAGGAACTAAAGAGTCTATCATAACAAATTCGTGTAGAAATGGCAGTGAATTCTTTGGCAGTGGCCCAAAGAATTTATCATCAAATTGGTTAACAAAAATTTCCTCTACTGCACTCAAAAATTCATCACTGGAATCACATGCAATTTCACCTGCATTTCCCTCTATTAAAACATCATCTTTCAATAAAGTTGCCTTCTCAAAATCTGGAACAGACTCATCTGCACTCTCCTCAATTAGAGAAACAACTTCTAATGATTCTTTAACCTCAAAATCAATGACAACTTCACTTGGGATTTGCTCAAGGCAAGTAGAAGTTTCCAGTGATGAAGTTGCACGGAATTCAACTGTTGAATTATCAACAACATCACCGTCGATGTTTTCTATTCAATCATCATCTCGCACTGATGAAGTTTCAAGAAAATCGTCATCAAGATCAGAGACATCTAATCGAGTTGACGTCAGAAAAAATGTGGACTCAGCTTCTACTAAAGTTTGCTTCGAGAAAGCAGCAATAATTTCGCTTGAAATTTCCTTATTGAGAGCTACAAGTGCCAGTGAAGTTTCCCCCTCAAAGTCAGCTGGAATTATCAGTGATGAAATTTCACAGAAATTATCAACAAAATCATCAGGAATTTCATCTACACTTTCTTTAGTCAAAGCATCAACTTCAGTAACAACATCTTCAGTTTCCAGTGAAGTTTCCTTCTCAGATTCACCAACAATTTCAACTGAAATTTCATTACTCCCAGCAACTTTCAGTGATGGAGTTTCGAAGAATTCATCAATAATTTTACCTGTCAATGAAGTTTCCTCCTTCGAGGCAACAGCAATTTCACCTACAATTTCCTCTCTGCCAGCAGCATTTTCACCTGCGATTCCCTCAATTCAACCAACAACTTCCAGTGATAACATTTTACACAAATTATCAACGATTTCGCCCACCATTTCCTCCATTCAAACAGCAACTTTTATTGGCAAATCGTCATCGAAATCTTCATCAAAATCCTCATTAAAATCTTCGCCAAAAACATCACCTGCACATTCACCTGTGGCAATGGAAGAAAGCGGCAGAAAAATGCCGGAATCATCAAGAGCAAAGACAGACACAAAGAAAATAGATATAGGAATTGCAAAGAAACCAGCAATAATAGGAACAAAGTCAAATACAACAGCAAAAATAATTCAGCATAACTCGTTGTCAACAACAACAAGCAATGAATGTAATACTAACCCTAAGCGACAACAACGGCATAATTCTTCAACTTTAACGATTTCACTTGATGATGTTTTAACAAGAGCAATTGTTGCTAATAACAACAACAACAGTAGGCACAGTAATAACAACAACGGGATCAACAGTAAGGACAACAAAACAACAGCCACTTCAACTTTAGCTTTTACAGGAACCAACGACATATGCAGCAACAGCAGCAGGAGAAGCAACAACTACAGCAACAATCAAGAAGGCAGCAACAACTTGATGGATTCCTCCCGAGATGTCAAGCATTCAACAACGCTGTTGATGGCAGCTGAAACCGATGATGCTACTGTTGTTGTGAGTAATGTTGACATGCACAATAATGTTGATGACAATGACAACAACGATGAGGATGACTCGAATAATAACAACAACAATACACGCCACAACAATAAAAACTACAAGCGCATTATTTATGCTGCTGTTGCTCCTGCTACCAGTACCAGTACCACAGATGATTGTGTTGATGTTGATGTTGATGGTGATGGTGATGGTGATGTAACGATGATGACGACGACAATGTACGCTTCAGATGGCATCAACAACAATGAAGAGCAACAGCAGAAGCAGCGGCAGTGCCAGCAGCAGCAGTGGCAGCAACAGCAGCAGCCGCAGCAGTTCAACACAAATAACAACAGCAATAAACTTGTCGTTGACAATGCTAAAAGACTTGGCAAACATTCAGCAACAACAACAGCCTCACATATGTTAAAAAACAACAACAATTCACTACAGCAACAAGAGAACAACAAGAACAGCAATTCAGTATTGCAATCAAACGTTCTTCGTGATGGTGATGTTGTTGATGTTGATTTGAATGATGGTAATAAAAAAAAATGTACATACTCGTATGATGAAAAAGCGTTGAAGATGATGACAGCAACACCAGCAGTAGCAACCAACGAATCAACCTCAACAGCAGAAGTAACAACAACAACAACAACAACAACAGCCAGAGCATGCTTTAAGCATGAAAATGTTGCTGTTATTACTAGACCTGGCGGTGGTGATGCTACTTCTGCTGGTGATAGAAATGGCAATCATAAAATCAACAACTATGAAATTCATCAGCCCACATCATCATCACTGCCATCGTTACCGTTGTGGCCACCATTACCATCCTCGCCCGCACCATCGACGTCACCGAGTCCATCGTTGTCGCCAGCGCCACCTCCTTCACACAATCGTAGCATCGTTGAGCAACTGTTGAGGCCATCATTTCCACCACCACCTCGTAACAGTGACACTTCCTGGCATAGTTGGCATAGACCAACAACACCATCAGCAACAACGCCAATCACACATCAAACTGATGTTTCTACTGCTGCTGTGGCTGTAGTTAAACTTGAATCTCTAGAATGGTAAGTGAAATTAATTGCAATGAATTCCACACTTGAGCTCAGTTTGAGTTTGTCTGTTTATTTTTTTCAATATTACTGTGACATTTTTGCTCGTTTTTGTTTTGTATTATACTTGACTGGAGCCAGAGCGAACAGCTACTGTATGTACAACTGTTGTAGATTGCTGCCGTTTTTGGTTGAGTTTCTCATGTGATATCACAAACACAACTCACTTGACATTCATTCATTCACTTTAACATCATTGCCATTCATTTGAATTTCATCACTTTCACACGAGATAGTATCACACAGTAGCAGTAGAGGCAAGGGAGGCAGGCTAAAGAAATTCCTGCTTTATCCTCACCCAGCGCTAACCCCAGAATATGTCACATCATCAGTGAGTGAATGAATGAAATATGTGATATGCCTCAACTATGCAAATGTATCACTACTGCTATCACTGCCATAGCTCCAACTCAAATGTGCAGGCTATGCTGTTGCTGCTCCTGCAGTTCCTTCTTCATACATATGTTGAAGCATTGTGTGTTATGGTGATATTTCATTTGATAAATGTTCTTTGATAGTTTAGTTTTTGTACATTTAAGTAGTTGCTAGTTGCTGGTAGATGTAATAGCTGCAATTTCTATTGCCTACCATTTTCCAATCATTTCAAACTCTCTCTGTGTTGTATTTCAGTACTAGGATCTGTTGTTTGTTTGACTTATGTTAATTTGTGTTTGCCATTGTGATTTTTGTCTAACAACACCCACACCCACACATACACATACACTTATTTATGCTTATTTATGAGCCAAGGCAAAGAGCCAAACGCTGATGAGAATCGTGAGAAGCGTGCGGACCAAGAAGAGATGAGAATAATGGAGGTGAGTGAGTGGTGGTGAAGTTTTTGGTGGAACTGAAGTTATTGGTGGTGGTGAAGTTGAGAGTTTAGTGGTGATGTGTTGTTAGTGGTGGTGGTGTTGTTGTTGTTGGCAGTAATTTGTTGTTAGTGGTGATAATGTGATATATTTTGCTGACGCTGCTGCCTGTCATTGATAGCATAAATACGAGTAAGAGCACACAAAATTCTTTCTCTGTTTTTGTTGTTTGGTAATTCTTTGCTATTTGGATTTTCTCTCATATTTATTTGCTAATTTATGGAGGCTTCTTTGGTCGCTGTGGCGTAGCGGTAGTGCGTTAGACTGTTACACAGAGTGTCCAAAGTTCGAATCTCTGCACACAATTATTCTCTTGGCAGGCAATGGGTAGGCTACAAAAGTAAAAATTGCCTATGAAAAGCTTTTCACTTCAGCATTCATGTACAAATATAACACGCGCAACATGAGTGGATGCGTTAAGCTCGGCCTAGGCACTCCATGGGCAGTTGAGCCATTTAAACATTTAAAGAAAACTAATGGCTTTTAGTTTGTAATCAGTATGTATGCATGTAGATATGTTTGAAAGCATCTTGATACCATTCTGAAGTCACTAAAACCGGTCCAAACAACATCAACTAGATTCTAAAGGCGGATTCAGCGATCAAGAGTCACACGCTCTTCCCGATCTCTTTATTTGCAGTTTTTTCCTCTTTCTTTCTTTCTTCTTTCATTTACAAACTTCTATTTTCTCCTATGAAAAAAAAAGAAGACTACCTTGGTATGCCACTTTTTCCGAATTCAATAGAATTAAATGATTTGATTAAGTGATAAACAGGTTAAAAAAGTACCTATATTTGCCCGAAGAAAAAAGTGGATGAGGTTGTCCGAAAGTCGATGAAGTTGTCGGATCAATATGAAAAAAATTGCCTAAGAGGAGGGGGTTGATATCAACTGGCTTCCGACTCAACCACGTATCACAAATTGTTTCAAATTATAAATTTATAATGTGAAACAGTTCATTAACGCCCTGTAAATCTCTTCTCATTCCAAACTATAAAGTTGTAACGTGGTTGAGTCAAAAACCACCAGTCTTCCCTCCCCCTAACCTACGTCATATTTCTATTAAGAAGCTGCTCATACAATCCTTTGTGTACTTGAGAGCGAAGTATTCATCTGACAGCTAAGATGAAATTATAAAGAAATTGTATGTGGTGTGGCACATACTCAACCTGAAGTTGAATTAACGAAAGAAGTTGGTCAATTCTCAACTTCTGCTGTACGTTGAGAGTGTAGGAGAGAGAGTGACAGACTCAGTGACTGTTTTCAGTGATATTGCACGACATTGAACTCGGTTTGAGGAGGATATTACTTGAGGGGTTAACCCCTGGCAATACATAATGATAATCATCCATACCGATTATTTGCCCACGTAGAATAAAGCACAAAAGGGGTAATTGTCGGATATCGAGCAGCATTTAATAGAATAAGGCAATTCTGGCGACCTAGGACTGCTGAGCAGCCACTGACTGAATCCTAGGAATGGACCGGGGAAGTAATTCGGTTTGTTAGAACTTTGTGCGTGTTATATTTATAAAGGAACTAACGTTTCACTGTGCATAATTAAAAAAGTAATTCAAAGCAGTTTAAATTTTGAAAGTTTATATTTATTGTAAAACTCTATGGAAAAGCACATTTTTAATTTCTTATTATCTTGGCAACAAATGAATAATACTGGTGGGTTGCCTACACGTGAACAGGCTACGTATAATTGTCCATGAGAAAATAATGGGTATTCTAAGTTGATACCACAAATTTCCAAAGATTGACCATTGACCTGGCGCTTTATTAATGGTAACTGCGAATGCAACTCGCACTGGAAATTGTAGACGTTTGAATTTGAAAGGCAAATCGGTTGGAATCATCGGAATTCGTGGTAATAACACGTCTTCACCTTTGAATTTTCCAATAAAAATAGTTGCTATAATAACATTAACCATCAATTTGTTCACAGCAAACCTCGTTCCCTTTTCAAAGTTTCGGTTGATTCAAATTACGAAGCATAATAATAGTCGCACCGACTTTCAATTGAAGGTTATGCGGCGGTAATCTGGGTAACTCCAAAGAATTTAAAAAATCTGTAGGATAGTTAACCGCATCTCCTTCATTGGTAGCAGTATCAATAGACTTATACGAAACCAAAACACCAGGTATTTTGGATTGTATAGCAAAATTTTATTCATTGACATCTTGATTCTTGGCTGCCAAAATGGTTCTTTCGCTCTAACAATTATGATTTTTGTAGTGCGGTACTATGTTGGGAAATACACTGTCAATCAATTCTTCTTTCGATGGTGTAATTCTACAAAAGTTATCCGGCAACATAATCAATCCAGTCTCATCAACTGGCATTGCACCATTTCATCATCAAATCAATTGTCATCATTTGATTTGAAAATTGAACAGCTGATGCATCATTTTGCATTTGAACACGAACATTTGTTGAAAGAAAAGATATTTTTACATGTCTCCACAAATATGATGATTTCAAGCAATCATGTATTTCATCGGCAGGGGTTGATCTTGGTATAATTGGCAAAGTTTATCGGAAATCTCCTGACAACAAAGTTAATCCTTCACCAAACAAATTGGAATTTTCCCGAATATCTCTCATTGTCCGTTCCAAGGCTTCAGCTGATTTTTTGTGAGCCATGGTGGCCTCATCCCAAACAATAAGTGCAACACGTTGCAACACTTTAGCCATTCCAGATGTCTTCGCTATATTGCATGTAGGTGTTTCGATGATTTGCGTAGTCAAAGGCAACTTGAGTGCGGAATCTGCTGTACGGCCACCTTCCAACAAAGTTGGAAAGTTGGTAAAAACTTTTTTCCTGTACCACCAGGAGTATCCAAAAAATGAAATCCACCACGTACATCGTTAACAGCACGCATAATTGTTTCATACACTCTTTTTTGCTGAACATTTAATTTCGGAACATTTGCTTGACGTATGAATTCAATGTATTCAAATAGCGAACGAATTTGTAGTGGATGGGCAGATACTGATGCATCTGCTAATGTGTCATCCCAATGCGTATCATGTTCCAATAGATCTAAACTATGACATGCTTCACGATATCTTGTACAAACATGACCATCAACTGTGCGCTTAACTGCTGAAATGATATTGGTCCACGAAAATTGATCAATAACAGTCGTAAATAAAAGCATTCAGCATTATTAGGATGAACAATATAAATTCGCCCTACAGAATCAGTTGAAAACAGATTTACATGGCCATGAACTCGATGAACCCTTGCTTACGACGTTGAAATTCTCTTTTTGTTGAATTCCATCTAAAATACTTTGGTACTTCTGCAAACAATAAGGTTTTAGCAAATTCATCAGTTTGACGCAACTTGAAGGATACTGTCAATGTCGTTTCTGGTGGCGTTTCCGCTCTTTGCGCTGCATTCTCCGAGGTAAAATAGACACACTGTCCGTTTTGAAGATGAACAGCTAAATGCTGCACGGTTGGGTAACGTTCATGCATCGAAAATGAAAAAATGGCCACACCGCCTCGTTACTCAATTTCATCTGGTGTAATTTTGTTGACTAACCAAATGAGAATGTGTGCATGGGGCAATCAACGTGTCTGCCACTTAATTAAGTACATCCAGCAGCGCACTTCACCAAACACCGTCTATGTCCGTGAGAAAAGCATGTACTTTAACATGAAAGAATGAATTTTTGAAAAAAATCGAACTGTTTCCGAGATCATTCATCACACACAAACCATATCTTCATTTATTTTAGTCCAAAAAATATGCCTCATTTAAGTTTCGGTATATTTGTTGTTGTATAAGTGGTCGCTGTGGCGTAGTGGTAGTGCGTTGGACTGCTACGCAGTGTGTCCGGGGTTCGAATCTCGGCACAGGCAAAATCAAAAAAAAAGTAGAAAAAATAATTTTTCTACACGGCACCACCTCTTGTCAGGCAATGGCAAACCTACAAGAGTAAAAATTGCTATGAAAAGCTTTTCCTTCGCCGTTCGGATTCGGCTTTAAACTGTAGGTCCCTTCCATTCATGTACAAATATAACACGCACAACATGAGTGGATGCGAAAAGCTCGGCCTAGGCCCTCCATGGGCTGTTGTGCCATCAAAAGTAAGTAAAGTAAAAGTATATTTGTTGGTCATTGATTCTAAGTCTCCCACATTTTTGGGTTTTGTACAAATGCAATGTTGAATCAAATCATCACTCATTATTTGTGGCCATGAAGCAATGTCAGTAAAGTTAGGATAAGTATTTGTACATTTTATGACTTCACTCTCAATTTCAATCTCTATGTCATAGGTAATGGCAACGCAATTATCACTTGCACCTTCTTCACACAAATACTCCTATTTGAAAGATTAACATCGTTATCAGCTATCACTGGTAGTGAAACATTTCTATCTGACACCGCAATACTGGTCGATGGAACATTTCCATCCCAAGATGGAAAATAGATTTTGCAAGAGAGTTCCTTTGCTTTTCATTTTCCCTCATTTGATTTTTTTTTCGTAGTCGTTTTTGTGCGCCAGACTCGAAAGTTCTTTTCATTTTAAAGTATATTTTTCAATAATTTTTTTAAAAATAAAATGGTATCATTGTTGAGTGAAATAAGAATTTAAGAATTAAGTGATGAAAGCAACAACGTTGGTCTTGGTAGTTTTCAAAAAAGCTGATGGTTGTTCTGAAATATCAATCTCAATCAAAATTTAAATTATGCTAATAGAAATACTCAATAAACACAAATAATTGTTCTCAATATTCAAAGTCATGCAACGAAAATGTGATGTTAACGCAACAAAATTCAAGCAAACAATGAAATGAAATGAATGAAATTGCATTTTTCAAACGAATTATAGAAACGCCTGGCTCTTTTTTTCCTATTTACTTTTAAAAATGATCAAATTTTTATATTTATATCTCTTCGATGCAGCACAATATCTCGAGCATTAAATTCATCACCAACTATTACTATTGCAATTTTGTGATGATCAGTAGGCATTTGGTCGAGAGCAGAACAGAAAAGTCAAACCAATTCTTTATTCTCTTGAAGGAAAGTTTGGATTCGTTCAATAACAAATACTTGCTTACTTACTTAGCTGGCGCTACAACCGATGATCGGTCTTGGCCGCCTCCACAAAGCTTCGCCAGTCACTTCTGCTATGCGCGCGCTGGCGCCAGGTCAGGTCGCCCTGTACCTGGTCTTTCCAACGGAGATTAGGACGTCCCCTTCTGCGTGTTCCTCCAGCGTGGTTCGAATAAAACACCCTTCTAGCCGGAGCGCTTTCTTCCATTCGCTCAACATGACTCAGCCAGCGAAGCCGCTGGAGTTTTATACGCTTGACTATGTCAGTGTCGGCGTACAGCTCATACAGCTCATCGTTCCATCTTATTCGATACACGTCGTCCACGCATACTGGACCGTAGACCGTAGATCTTACGGAGTATCTTCCTCTCGAACGCTCCTAACAACCTTTCATCATTGATGGTCAATGTCCACGTCTCTGCGCCATACATTAGGATGGGAAGGATGAGGAACTTATAGAGCGTTATTTTCATCGGTCGAGAGAGGGCTCTACTTCTCAATTGCCTACTGAGCCCGTAGTAACACCTGTTGGCAAGAGTTAGTCTCCGCTTGATCTCAAGGCTGACATTATTGTTGGTGTTTATGCTGGATCCTAGATAAACGAAATCCTTGACGACTTCAAAAGTGTAGTTGTCAACAGTGACATTTTGTCCAAGACGCCGTGACTCTTTGTTTGTTGACACAAGGTATTTCGTTTTGTCCTCGTTCACCACTAGACCCACACGACGAGACTCCCTTTCCAGGTTGGAGAATGCTGCACTGACTGCTCGAGCGTTTTTGCCAATGATGTCAATATCATCAGCGTATGCTAGCAGCATGACACTCTTGTAGAAGATAGTGCCAGAGATGTCGATGTTCGCAGCTCGAATTATTTTCTTCAGCATAAGGTTAAAGAAGTCGCACGATAGGGAGTCACCTTGTCTGAAATCTCTTTTGGTATCAAATGGTGCGGAGAGGTCTGTCCCAATTTTCACTGCACTGGTGGTGTTGGTCAGTGTCATTTGGCAAAGACGAATGAGCTTTTCAGGTTTTTCTCGGGTCTTTTCCAGGATTTGGCGTAGTGTGAATATCTGGTCGATGGTGGGTTTACCAGGTCTGAAGCCACACTGATAAGGTCCAATCAGTTTGTTGACGATGGGCTTCAGTCTTTCGCACAGTACGCTCGATAGAACCTTATATGCAATATTAAGAAGGCTTATCGCACGGTAGTTGGTAGTTGGCGCAGATCGTGGAATCACCTTTCTTATGGATTGGGCAGAGTACGCTGAGATTCCAATCACTTGGCATGCTTTCATCTGACCAATAACAATCGCTTCAAATTTGAACTAATTGAACATCGACGGTCAACTTGCTGATCAGAATTACCAAGGAAATAAATTTGTAAAAACTGATACTCCGTATCAGGAAAGGGCAATAGAGAACCCAAGCTGTGATATATTTGTCCTTGGATCTAGGAAAAAAAAAACAATCAGAAGCGGGAAAAACGTTGTGATGGAAATCATTTTCATAATTGTCAAATTCATTTTCATTTCGAGACCAGTGGCATGTTTCCATGTTGTTCATGCAAATTACCTGGAATGTGGTCACAAAATTGTCACGAATAATATTCGTTGCACCGAATGAAGTCATTTGGAAACATGAATTGTAAGATTGAGTGTTTGCCAAAAAAGGCTTTGATTCAGGTGCACCACCTAAAACCAATGAGCGTAATGGTTCTGGTGGTGGCTCCAATGCCGGTAATTTGACTTTTCCATCAGCACAACATAAACCTGGTGGCTTATTTTTGAATTTGTACGCTTTGCAATGATTCCACACGTCATCCATAGCACCAATAACTACAGTTCGATGTAAAGTGTAATCAATCGTCGAATCATAATTGAAAGCAGCTCGCTTAAGTGAACGCGTTAAGGGGTTCAAAAGTTTTAGGCATTTTACTCTTTTTGTGGGCGTGACAGCGGGCGGATAAATAGCGGATGTCAGTCAGAAAAGCATGTACTTTAAGATGAAAGTTGAATTTTTGAAAAAAATCGAACCGTTTCCGAGATCATTCATCACACACATATCATATCTTCATTTTTATATATATACTTAGATGCAATATGGTAAAAGGGATCTAAAGTTTTATGGTGAATCTAAAATGGGAATTGGTCACTTTTAGTGACTTAAGTTGGTATAGAAATATCAAAATCAAGTTACACACAAATTTTGTAAATAATTTTTTTCTGAAATGGTGAACACAAATACATAGATAGGCATCGCCTATCTATGAGTCAGTGAGTCCTTTTTCGGGTTATAAGTTAAAAAATATATTTGGAACGTGTAAAACAGCGGTGATAATTTAAGGAAGACTGTAAAGGAAGATGTTCCTGATATACTCAACATTATCTCTCTCCATTCTGCCCTTTTCGCCCCTTTTCGCCACTTGTTTTATACTTTTACGTCTCATCCTTCCGCCTCGCCTTTCTCCTCCCTGAAACCGTTTATCTGCTTTTACATTTGGCTCCACACCTGAATACCGGAAAGAAAAATGTAGAATCTTTTAATTTTACAAAAATAATTGCCCTCAATTCCGACGAGTAGCGATCGATTTTAGCGTCGAAATATACAACTGGGAAAAGTTTTTACGGCTTCAGCGATTCGTTCCCACAAACTTTTCCTTCTGATCGGTTGCGTACTACGTGCTGGACGTGGCCGGAATGCTCCGAGGAAAGCTATTATCATTATGCTCATATTATCCCGGCTGCCCTGAGAAATAGAATGCAAATTTAGCGGGGAAATGCCTTCATCTTTACACGCGTTTACCTTCCGTAAGCACATATCGACGACCTGGTTAGCTATATGCATCAAGTTGTATGTAATTTTCAGTTTGTTGTGTATAAAATGGCAAATTTTTTGATTGCTGATCACATCGATGATGATGAGCTACAAATTGTAGCTTAATCTCCGGTTCCGTTGACACCGGCTGTTCGCACTGCCCCTTCGCTCTATAGTTTTTCAGGTCGAAATCGCCCAGGGCACGCGATACCGCCAATACACAGTTGACTCGCTTCCTTCGTACGCTGCCGCCCGCGTTACAACCGAAGTTCGTTACACTCGCGCTCATCGTTGTACTTAGTCGTAATCGGTTCGTTGAGGAATCCAGAAATCACCATTGTTTGGCGATGAAACGTAAGTACTTGGAAGTAGAAGTGCAATGCGGCTGATTGTGAAAGCAGCTGCTATCCAATGCCGAGCAGCATTAAAACGGAGTCTTTCGCGGAAATGTTGCGTCACTGCTGTTGTTCGTTTTGAGCAATCGATCAATCAAATCTAATATTCATATATTTCAAATAAAATTTAAGACAGAATTTTAATTCAATGACATTTGATAGTGAAAATACAATTTTTTTGTTTCTTTTTTATTGTAGTTATTGCAACTAAGTTATATGCCATATGTAAATATACAAACAAAGTTAACGATTCCATTCATTTTGGAGACTTATGTAGTTTAATTATAATCTACGTTATATTCATGCATAGAATATATGTCTGTTTGTATATGTAGAATTTGGTTGTTATATTACCTATACATCTACCATATTGCTTTTTTCCGTTTGAGTCTTCGTTTCCATCCAGTTGAGGTGATGAGAACTGACGCTTCTTCAGTGACGTGGTTCGGCATGCTTCGTAGCTATTTTATTTATTGCGGTTGCTACGGATTCGACTGCAAGATCTGGTTCGAGGTCCGAGGTACGTACGAACCATGGTACATTAAGAGAATGCCGTAACACTTTGTTTGAAATCGTTGAACTCTGGAGCATCCCCAGAATTGTGCACCGTATGTTCACACAGGCTTAAAAATTTGTCTGCAGATTAATAATTTCCTTTTTTTTCTTAACGTGTTCGTTCCACCTAAGTTTGGTGTCGAGGTGTCACGCCCAGATACTTGGCAGTGTTACAATATAGTATTTGCATGCCATCAATATATACGAGTATAGGAATGCACCGGTGTTTATTGTATGGCAAGTAAAATCAATGTTTACTGATTTTAAGTTGTTCAGTTTTATATGGCATTTCTCGGTCCATTTATCGATGTCGTTTAGCGCCTTTTGCAGCTGAATCGTAGATTCGCTTGTTGTCTTGGCAACAGCTAAGACAGCTGTGTCATCTGCATAGGTGGTCCCAGTACCCTACCCTGGGGAACCCCGGATTTTATTTTCTTAGTATTAGAATATGCATATTCTTGTTTGACGCGGAAGTAACGGTCGGACATGGAAGATTCTAAGATTTGAAGGTATTGCTTCGGTAGGAGACCGTTTATTTTGTTCAGTAGGCTAGCATGACATACTGTGTCGAAAGCTTTCGATTTATCGAGCATACCTTTTTCTCTTCAAACGAGTTTTCAATAATGCGAATTATCCTATAAACTTGGTCGATGGTGGAGTGCTTTGGCCCAAAGCCAAATTGGAGTGTTGGTATTAGTTTACGTTGAGTCGTTTAATTATCAATTTTTCGAAACGTTTTGATAGTACGGGCAAATGCGAGACGTTTCGTCATGCAATGGTTTCCCTGGCGTGTTGAACACAAAATAGTCTGTTTTATAAAGGGTAAAATGCTATAGTGAATTACCTGAGGCTATTAAAAACAATAAACTATATCCGTACTTTTCATTATAATATTTTTCGGAAGTTGTTTAAGTAATTCGGCGGTAATTAGGAAGTAACCTGGTAACTTTAGTTATTAGTTTTGAAATTTAATCTCTTAGTTCAGTTCTTGGTTAATATATTAAGGACTCTTTTATCAGAGGGATCCCTAGTTAAACACCAGCATCGTCTTAGTTTGCGTTTTTTCAAGATAATTTCCTTAATTTTTCATGGATATCTATGATCCTCAACTATTTTATTAACTGAAGGAGTACTGTTCCAATCAGCATTTTGGATGAGTCGTGCTAGTTCTAAAATTTCTTCATCTAATTTGGAAGTGGAGTTACTCTGTATTGGATGTTATTTGTACTTTTCAAGTGTAGGTAAGAAGTATTCCCAATCGGTATTCTTATTTGCTAGATGGAATGGATGTTCCTTAAGAATAGCATTCTCACTAACAGTTAACTAAGTTGTTGAGTGATCTAAATTCGTATCAAAACCATTTTCAACGCATAAATATGTAAATATATGCTACTTGCCTGGTAATGAAAAAATGAACCTGAAGCTTCAATAGCTTTATGAAGCTCTCTACCTTTGGTAGTTGTGTGTCTAGAACCCCCTCCCATAATGAATGAAATAAGTTAGTCTTGATTCTACATTTAAATGTTTTGTAAGTTTCTCGAGGATTTGCGAGAGAATACTATTTTCTTCGAGTTTTTATCTTCCCATGGAGGGCCTAGGCCGAGCTTTTTTTCATTCACTCATGTTGTGCGTGTTATATTGGTACATGAATGGAAGGGACCTACAGTTTAATGCCGAATCCGAACGGCGAAGTGAAAAGCTTTTCATAGCAATTTTTACTCTTGTAGGTTTGCCATTGCCTGCCAAGAGGTGGTGCCGTGGAGAAAAATTATTTTTTTTCTACCTTTTTTTTATTTTTTTTATTTTGCCTGTGCCGAAATTCGAACCCCGGACACTTGCGTAGCAGTCCAACGCATTACCACTACGCCACAGCGACCACTAGTTTTTATCTTTATTTATCTTTATTTTTCAAAATGTGAGAGTATGTATGTAGTTGTTTTTTAATGGGATATCAGGTTGCCTCAGATCCTCTAAAGCTTCTGCAGGGTTATATGTACTAAATTGTTGTTTACGGCCAGCTTGAAGTTTTCCAGTATCAGCCATGTTTTGCCCAGTTTTTTGGTCACGTATTTTTCTCAGTTTCTTAGCAACAATGCAGCCCCTGTAGCTTGCTGGGTTTGAAAATGAAATGAAATTATTATTCGTTCGGGACAAAATTCCTCTTTAATTGTCACCGAAGATAGTTGCCCTTAATTCATACACTACTCCTATTTGTTAACTTGAGCTAAACGTTAATCGGTAGTGCAGCACTGAATCGATCCCTACGGATGATCTTCTCATCCACCGTATTATCTAAGCTTGTATACAGCTTCATTGCCCCATAAAAGTCAGACCAATACAAGACCGAAATTCGGATTAACCTTCGGACCAAAAATTTGAGGAGAATCTCTACCAAATATTAGAAAAAAATAAGACAAGAATAAAATAAAATTCGGGCCGAAATCCAAACAAACTCTAAACCAACATTTAGACCAATTCACTTCAGAATTTAGAGCAGAACTCAGAGTCAAAAATTCAGACTAAAATTTAAACAAAAATCAAATCCAAAATCTAAACGGAATTCAGATCAAAATTCCGACTAAAAATCAGACGAAAGTTGCGAGCAAAATTCCACCCAAAGGTCAGACCAAATTTTGACTGAAATGCAGGCCACAAATTATTTTAAGCCTTCTCACTTTCGAGTGTGCCTGTAACACCTATATCCCTCCCGGCCACTGGAGAAACGCATCCTCTTGTCAGATTTAAACCATTAATACATAGACAACTACAGGCTTACGACTACATAATTGAAATTACAGTTTCTCTGAGTTGGCGTCGGTGGCCGAGACAGTAGAATTGATGAACAAATGGAACAACAATCACTGTCACAGGCAATATCAAAAAGGAAAAAAACATTTTTCTACACAGCACCACCTCTTGGCAGGCAATGGCAAACCTACAAGAGTAAAAATTGCCTATGAAAACCTTTTCACTTCGCCGTTCAGATTCGTTCGGCATAAAACTTGTAAGTACTTTCTATTCATGTACAAATATAACACACACAACATGAGTGAATGCGAAAAGCTCGGCCTAGGCCCTCCATGGCCTGGTGTGCCATAAAAATAAAGAAAGGAGCTTCAGTAAAGTTTACAAATAAAATGACATTTCATTCCTCTTCTTCATTCCTCTTCTTCAGATTTACACTTCTGCTTTCACTTCTCTCTTTTTCTGTTTAGCTTGTAGTCGAATTAGAAAATATTTCAAATTCGACTACAAGTTCAAATTCAGTAATGGAGTCGTGCATTCATGTAGTTGCCAAACTTTGCAATTTCATTAAAACTGAAGAAGAGAGTGTCATGCCAGATGCGGCCACCTGGTTATTCTGCCAGGTTTTGTCGGCAACATTTTCCAAAACATAGAGAGAGAAAAAACTGTTCGTAGTGTTGAGAGACCTTGGCAAAACATATGTTTCACTTTTATATATAGTCACTTTTCACCGATACACTTTTAAAGGCGTACATTTAAATTTGCAAGCACAAATGCTGCAGCCTTTTCTTTAAATTCATGTTGCCAGCATTTCATTACAATTCATGCTGCTATTTAGTATTTCATGTGAGAGCAGATATTGTAGCCTTTTCTTTAGATTCATGTTGCTAGTGTATCATGTGCTAGTATTTCATGAAACAAATAAATATTACATCCAAGTAGAGATGAGCGCGTGAGTGATTTTCGACTCACTATAACAGACACTCACGACGAAATTTTTCAATTCACTTACGCTAATGCACAAGCTTTTAATTTTCGCTCACAATCACTCACAGTCACGAGCTAAAATTTGTGATCACTCACGGGAAATATTCATAAAATAATTTTTTTTTTAAAACTTGTAACTTTTATTGATAAAATATCGAAAACCTAAATTGAGTGGCATGTTTTGTGCATGTGGGTAAATTCGTATACAAAAGTAACTTATAAACTTTTGCCAAAAACGAAATTTACTATGGGCCACGAAGAAATTGAATTCACGCATATTAAAATCTCACTCACGCACACTTCACAAAAATCGATCCAATCGTGAGGGATTTTCCGAGAAAATTGTTTGTCTGACGACGAAAATCACGGTGCACACGACTTTCTACACCCAACTATGTTGCACATATGTAGATTCATTATACTTGTATTTCATGGGAGAAAATATGTTTGCAGTCTATGTACCTTTCATTTTCATTTTGCTATATCTGTGGTTTCGTTTCGCAAATTATAAGGGGATGCATTTCTGATATTTGTCTCGGAGGGAAACGTTGTTTAAAATACCTTCGCCATCAATAAGCCAGAGCTAACCGAATCATCAAATATTTCACAGGCACCAACATATGTAATTTGTTCTTGCGTTCGGAATTATTCTCAGTCAATTTCTAAATTATGCTTTAGATTGACGGGATTTGATGACACGAGGTGAGCGATATGTTCTCCGATTAGTGCGGCCAGCTAGGACCAATTTCAATGTCCCCGGTTTAGGGGTAAACTTTTCAATATAAATAAATAATCTTAATTTTTTCGCTTTGGCTTTTAAAAAGAAAAAAAAGTTTTTTCTTAAGTCTAACAGAATTTCCAATATTTTTGGAGTTTACATTTTTTAACTGGCAGTTTGAGTAAACTGACGATGTGGCGCTGTTCACACAAATAAACACCGCCGCTGTTATTTTCGTCCTGTCCACTGCCATGGAGAAAAACTACAATACATTTTCCGACTACTCGAAATATTTCTACTAGATCAAAGAGTGGCAAACATTTAAAAATGTCAAAAGTCGAGTACAACTTAATATTTGCAAAAATGGTAGAAATAAAATATAGACCGCAGGCAAAATTTGAAACTGACAGCTCAATATATTCAAACACTAAAATAGTAATGCAAAAATACTCTAATATTTTCTTTTTTTACTATTTTGGGTTTTGTTTTTACAAATTCTCTGTTTTTTACGATTAATGTTGCGGGTAAATTAATGCAAGTGTAAATGCCATTCAACTAGTTGTTGTTGATGTTGGTGTTGTTGGGATTATTCAAACTTTAATTAAACCTTTGGGTAGCGGTGGAATGATGTTTGGGATAATTGGTGAAAGATAAATTTTTGAGTTTTCTACTTTTGGGCGATATTCCACACTAGAAAATCACAACAAAAAAAAGAAGAGAAGCAAATGCCAGCAACAACAGCGAAACAAACACACACACATGCACTCTCTGGCATGCATACATGCAAATCGCATGCCAGCATGCCGGCATGTGCATGTGTGTGTAAATGTGTACATCAAGATGGCTGTCAGTCAAAAAATGTAAAGGTGTCAAAAATGCTTTGACATTCGCCAAGATAATATTCCATTCTCTCCTAAACGCGTATAAATACACACACACACACACACACACACCCACACACACACCCACACACACACAAACACACACATACACAGCATGTTGATTTTTGACAGCAACAACAACAGTAACAATAGTTGTTGCAGTCATATAGTGTTGTTGTTGTAATAGAAATGTGAACATGACAGTTATGTAGCGGCTGCAGCGTTAGGAAACCCGTATGCTGCCAAAAAGAAGAAAAAAAAACTACGAAAAATCGAGAAAAAGCTTTGGAAAAAATCTCAAGCTCACATTGATTTACTTTTGGATTACATTGCAGCATGCACTTCGGCAACGGCGGCCTCGGCATCAGCATCGGTCCACAACTGTCACTTGCCAAGCGTTTTGACAATTGCGCGTGACAGTTATTCGCATTCACAAACGGCTACAACAAACATGCATGCATTTGTTTTTCCAGTGTGTGAGTTTTTGCCTTGATTTTTTTTGGGAGCCGCCGCGGTTTTTACACTTGCTTATTTGCTTTTGCTAAGCCGTCAATTGTTTGACTATGATTGTGGTTACCGCAATATTTGATATTTGATATTTGATATTTGCTTTTGCGAAATCGCGAAACCTGTGGGCAATCTATTTTTTATTGTGTTTTCGGATGAAATTTCTAACTATGTACATTCATACATACTATACATGTAATTCAATGTATATGGTAAAAAAAAATCCGTTTCAAACTTTTGATTTCTCTGGCAGGTTACATTTATTCCTAGCAATTGTCACTTCTCACGCCGAAGTGAGTGAACGGCGGGTGTGGCGGTGGAGAGGAAGGGGAAATTGAGGCGGTTATGTCAGACAATATCCGCCGTTGTCGTTGTCGTTGTCGTTTTAAAAGCGCGTAACAATCGTAAAAATTTAAGTTCATTCTTTTTCTTATTATTTAATGAAGAATATTGAGAAATTTTTAAATTCATCTCCCTAAAGCGGTGCACTCTCTTTGAGTTCACGTCGAATTCCACCGAAAAATGTGGGAAATATTTTACGAGGTATCAGAAAGGAAGGCTGCAATAATTATTTCCCAAGAAATACCAGAAATATGAATTTGAAAAGAAGGCTGCAAACTTTTTCTCCAATGTAATAATGAATTTAAAGGTGTTTCGAAATATGTTCCCTTATTAAGCAAAATTTTCTATTCCAAAGAAAGAAATTACTCCTCTCCTTAGACCAGTGGTAGCCGCTTCAAAGCTCGCGTGCTCGAAAGCATTTTAAAAACATTTGAATTCGAACCACAAAGTTATGTTATTGAAACTGCAAAAAAGCAAAGAATGGCGTAACAAAAAGGAAGTGATACAAAATTGTTCCAAGATTTATAAAATTGAAAAAAAAAATATGTGCAATTTTGTGGTGTTTTTTAATAAAACGATAATGATTCCGATGACAATGATAATACATGCTGAGTATTACATAATTAGTTTCTAACTTATTAATTTAAAGCCCCAGTTGTTGTGCTAGAAAAGATTTACGTACATCTAAAGTTGCTATATTTTGAAATAAATAAAATGATAATGAAGTTATTAAACACCGGCAGAAGCTGGCTATCAGTCAAGTGAAAGTGCTGCTGGGGAAGATTACGGTGCTACTTTGATGGATGAAAACTTTATTAGGTCACCTTTGTGAAGCTGTGGCTCAAGTCGGTAGGTCAGATACACCACCTTCTACTGATGTAGAGCTGCAAGCCTCCCACCAAGAAATTTAGGTGATGTCCGGCAAAATTTAGTAGGCAATATTCAAATTAATTCGATTGACTCTAATGCACTAACACTGACATTGAATGTCAGTCAACATGCAGAGCATTGTGTTATGTGGAAGGCAGATGGATAGCTGGGAGGAAGAAGGAAGGAGAATGAGAGAATGAGAGAAATGCAGCCATTGTGGCAAATATTATGACTTTACCACACTTAACTTTTTCGTTTATCAATGTCGACTATGACCGCATGTAGCGCCAAAGGCCGAACTTTTCCCATCCACTCATGTTGTGCGTGGTATATTTGTACACGAATAGAAGGGACCTACAGTTGTATGCCGAATCCGAACGGCGAAGTGAAAAGCTTCTTCATGGGCAATTGTTACGCTTGTAGGTTTGCCGTTGTCTGCCACTACTTTTTGATTTGTTTGACAAGCAATGGCAAACCTGTAAGCGAAAAACGTTAAAGCACCCACACACACGCACTCTGGGCACCCACTTCACTCTGGTACACTTCAATATCTACTCAAGTAAGTAGATAGATACTATCCACAGTGAAATCGCCCAGCAACAAATCAAAAAGCATGAAAGCTAAAAACAGCGCATAGCTATGAAATGGACGTAAGAAAACCAGCAGTCAAGAGTAAGAAAATATTGCTGCTAGCTCATAAAGATGCGTAATGGTTTGCTGCGCACAAATATCGGAAAACAATTAAGCGGCATGTAAAAAACAGCTTCATACATACGGAGTAGCTGCATTCAACTATCGGAGAAGCAAATCATCTCGTGATGAAATATGAAAATGATGGAAAAAAAACTTTTTCTATTTATAAAACATTTTTTTCTGCAAAATTTTGCTTATTTTATTTGGTTCATAGTTTTTAATTCAGTATTGAACTGTTTATAACCAAAAGAAAGGGATTTCTCGCCCGTTGGTGTTCATAAGTAGTTCCAAATAAAAAAAAAACGTTTATTGCGTTGAAAAACATTTTGGTTCAAAAATTTTATAAAATTTTGACTTCACAATTTTTGAATAATCCAAAAGCCAAAACTTGTTTAGTTTTAAAAGCAATATCAAAAATATCCCCAAAATATACAAAATTTTATTTCAATTTCATTAAAAAGTGTGAAATCTCCTCCGCTTTCGTCCGATTCTTGAAAATATTTGCTTTTTTGAAGAGCCTAAATTCTTATTTGCACTTAAGTTTTTTTTTGATATGGTAAAGAAAACAAATTATATATATATGTATGTGTAACACCGTTCGACACAGATTTGCACACATGAGAAAATCCAACATATTCTGAGAGATGGGCTCAAAACGAAATACCCAAAATACTGAAAATACTAAAATGAATATCTCCCAGTTCTTCTAGATCGATTCGTCGCGTTCTCATGCAAATTACAAATTAATATTTAAATAAAATTCCTCATACCATCCGTATTCCATATTGTTGAGACCCCCCCTGATCGAGTTCGATTAGTGCTGCCGTCACTAGTCGCCGTCACTGTCACTGTCACCGTCACCGTCACCGTCATCGTCGTCCTCTTACGACGCATTTATTTTTTAATATTTGTACTTGAATTTTGAGCGCTCATTGAAATCATATCAATACCATGGAAACACTGTCCAACGGTGTTGTTTAAGAAAATATAAATAGATTCATTACATTACTTACCCGCCCAACCGTACGAGGGACACATCCGCATGGCGTGAGGCTTTGGTGCCCGATTCAGCTGCATTTCGTAATGCACTGACAACGCGCTGATTGGAAAGAATTAATCCAAATTTGGTTCCAGCTGTTTAGCGATTGAAGAAATTCAACAATGTTAACTTTATATACTGGAGAGAATCGGAAATATCAAAAATGTCGCCAAGAGAACTACAACCATTACACATACAACGGAAGAGTTTATTTTGAGCATAGTTTGACCTAGTATCTAGGTGTCTAGAACAGCGATTTGGAACATTGATTTTAATTTCTCTTAGTAAAAACGATGAGTTTACATCGCCATTTAACAATTAAGTCTCTGCTCCGAAGAATTGGCAAGTTTATAAGTTTCAATCGTTGTTCATAAGGAGGCAGGCGCTGTAACGGATCCCATTGTAACGAACTAGGAGCAAACAATAGGAAACAGCTTCCAACCTATCTACATAACAGTTGTACTGAGAGGACAAAACAACAGAAGCATACTCAAGAACTGCTCTTACAAGAGGAGAGTAAAGTGATTTGGTAACATATGGATCCTTAACTTCTTTTGACCATCTCTTAACAAAACCGAGTGTGCCCTTACTTACTTACTTAGCTGGCACTACAACCGATGACCAGTCTTGGCCGCCTCTACAAAGCTGCTATGCGCTGGCACCAGTTGATAAGGCCAAGTGCAGTCAGGTCGCCGCCCTGTACCTGGTTTTTCCAACGGAGATTAGGAATTCCTCTTCTGCGTGTTCCTCCACCGTGACTCGAATAAAACACCCTTCTAACCGGAGCGCTTTTTCCATTCGCTCAACATGACCCAGCCAGCGAAACCGCTGGATTTTTAAAAGCTTGACTATGTCAGTGTCGGCGTACAGCTCATACAGCTCATCGTTCCATCTTATTCGATACACGTCGTCCACGCATACTGGACCGTAGATCTTACGGAGTATCTTCCTCTCGAACGCTCCTAACAGCCTCTCATCATTGATGGTCAATGTCCACGTCTCTGCGCCATACATTAGGACGGGAAGGATGAGGGACTTATAGAGCGTTATTTTCGTCGGTCGAGAGAGGGCTCTACTTCTCAATTGCGTACTGAGCCCGTAGTAACACCTGTTGGCAAGAGTTAGTCTCCGCTTGATCTCAAGGCTGACATTATTGTTGGTGTTTATGCTGGATCTTTGTTTGTTGACACAAGGTCGTTTTGTCCTCGTTCACCACTAGACCCACACGACGAGACTCCCTTTCCAGGTTGGAGAATGCTGCACTGACTGCTCGAGCGTTTTTGTCAATGATGTCAATATCATCAGCGTATGCTAGCAGCATGACACTCTTGTAGAAGATAGTGCCAGAGATGTCGATGTTCGCAGCTCGAATTATTGTCTTCAGCATAAGGTTAAAGAAGTCGCACGATAGGGAGTCACCTTGTCTGAAATCTCTTTTGGTATCAAATGGTGCGGAGAGGTCTGTCCCAATTTTCACTGCACTGGTGGTGTTGGTCAGTGTCATTTGGCAAAGACGAATGAGCTTTTTAGGTTTTTCTCGGGTCTTTTCCAGGATTTGGCGTAGTGTGAATATCTGGTCGATGGTGGATTTACCAGGTCTGAAGCCACACTGATAAGGTCCAATCAGTTTGTTGACGATGGGCTTCAGTCTTTCGCACAGTACGCTCGATAGAACCTTATATGCAATATTAAGAAGGCTGATCCCACGGTAGTTGGCGCAGATCGTGGAATCACCCTTCTTATGGATTGGGCAGAGTACGCTGAGATTCCAATCACTTGGCATGCTTTCATCTGACCATATTCTGCATAGAAGCTCATGCATGCGTTTTTTGAGCTCTTCGCCTCCGGTCTGAAACAACTCAGCAGGCAGGCCATCTGCACCTGCAGCCTTATTGTTTTTCAGCCGAGCAATGGCTGTTAAGACCTCCTCATAGTCAGGCGGCGGTACTTCCACAGCGGCGGGATTATTGCCGTCATCGCCATTAAGCAGCTGCGAAAAGTGCTCCCTCCATAATCTCATTATGTCCTGGATATCTGTCACCAGATTTCCGTCTTCATCCTTGCAGGAAGAGGCCCCGGTCTTCAAACCAAGAGTCAGGCGTCTTATTCTTTCAAAGAATTTTCGGACCTCGTTCCTGTCCCGCAACATTTCGATATCATTGAACTCGCGTCTTTCTTCATTTCTTTTCTTGCGCCTGAAAAGACGTTTCTCCTCCCTCCTCAACTTTCGGTATCGCTCCTTAGCAGCTCGCGTTGCAACTGACTGCAGGGTGGCTCTGTAGACTGCGTTTTTTGCTTCAGTAGCATCGCGACACTCTTGGTCGTACCACATATTTCTCCGTCGACGGTGGTAGCCTAGCACCTCTTCGGCAGCCGTACGCAAAGAGCGGGAAATGTGCGTCCACTGCGAGCATATATCATCAAGTTGAGGGGTATTTTGCGAAAGGAGAAGTGCAAGTTGGTTGGCAAAGACTTTGGCTGTCTGTTGCGATTGCAGCTTTTCGACATCCAGCTTTCTCTTTGTACCTATCCGTACGCGATTTGCTACACATATACGTGTGCAGACCTTGGCTGCAACCAAGTAGTGGTCTGAGTCGATGTTTGCACCACGTATTGTGTGTACGTCTAGTAAATTGGAAGCGTGCCTTCCGTCGATCACAACGTGATCAATCTGGTTTCGTGTGTTTTGATCAGGGGACAGCCAAGTGGACTTATACAGTTCTTTATCTTGGAATCTGGTGCTACTAACTGTCATGTTTCGTGCGGCGACGAAGTCGATCAGTCTCATACCGTTATCGGTGGCTTCGTCGTGGAGACTGAATTTTCCGATCGCCGGACCAAAGAGACTCTCCTTTCCACCTTGGCATTAAAGTCGCCTAACACGATTTTAATATCGTCATCTTTGGTCGTTCCATCCTTCTCATCCGTAGGGGCATGGACACAAATTAGGCTGATGTTGAAGATTTTTGGATTGATGTGGATGGTTGCTAGGCGCTCGTTCGCGGGCGTGAATCTCGAGACTAGATGACGCAGTCTCTTCCCAACCACAAATCCAACACCAAATTCGTGTATCTACCCATGACAGCTGTAGTAGGGGAAAAAGGTATTCTGCAAAATAAAAATAAAAAATCGTGTGTGTCAGAGGACGCCCTACAGCAGTTTACTTCTTCAGAACGTGAGCATTTTGGGTTTTCATTAGGCTAGGTTTAGTAATCTTGTAAAAACCAAAGTCTAGCGCAGACATTACAGACGTGGCTGAAGGGGATTTTTAACGAACAAGTTTTGAAACTGTGTATGTGCTGATTTATGCAAACAATAAACCTCGTACAGTTCAGTTTGAAGATTCTCTGATTCTAGGTGAGTCACATCTAGATTAACTTAATTTTGATCATTTGCATTTCGCCCTACTGCAGTTTACGGCAAAATCATCATCTCCATCAAAATATTCACACTCAAAGCATGCGAATTTTGCTACATCATTATAATTATAATTTTACCATCATCATTGTAATAATCATCATCATCAAAATATTCGGGTTGTATGATATCAACAGGTGGAAAAATTGCCACTTACCGGTCTGAGAACTCGTGGCTGAGGTTGACTGCCCTTTTCTTTCATTGAGAAACTGGGAATTCGACCACTTCAATGACTGCCTGGTGCTATATAATCTGAGGACCTTCGTCGGGACTCAATGAGTTGAGTGGTGATGCGATTATTGGCTCTAATGAACTCATTTACCATTCATGCTGTCTCTCCGCATTGATCTTTGCAAGTTGTTTTTCAATGAAATTCGAATTCTGTTGTGCCTCAAGTTGCTTGCGAAGTCTACACTGTCGCGGGGTCTCGGTGCTGGTTTTTGGGTTTTTTTCACGATAGCAGAATCTGAATTTGGTGGGCCTCCATTGTTCGACGAAGTCTACATTCTCGCTGTCTCTTAGTCGCAGTTTTTGCTGGAGATTTTATCGTAACATAATCGCTATTTGTTTGTGCCTCGCATTTCTTTTTTTTTCAGTATATGCTTGTTTATTCTTTTAGCTCTAGAAATTTCTAACGATTTTTGTTTGAAAAAATGTTGTTGGAAATGTCAAATTTGACAAGAAACTGGTGAGCAGCGCCCTCTATTAATCGAGTATGATTCATACTCAGCTCCCTGTATCAATGAAATTTGAATCATACGTGATTTGACGTGATTGAAACTTTCATATGGGATCACAATGATCGACATCGCTTCCCTCAGAGAGAGAGAGAGAGAGAAATCAGAAGCTGTGATAAGCAAAGAGCGTAGGTAGCGACAGTTTTCTAATTTATAAAATTACTATAAAAAAGTTATTTGTATTGTTTATTCTAATTATTTGAAAGATTATTATACAAATTCAATTGAATTTAAAAAGTCTAGTACTAACTTCAAAGGCGACGATACGAAATTAAACATTTTCATCTTATAAAGTTTATTTAATTCTCAATCATTCATTCTTTACAAAATAAATGTCTGTTTAAAAGCAGGAATTGTAGCACAGCAAATGCAGTTGCATGAATCTATACACTCTTGTGAAGAATGCAAAGTCTACAATGGAATCAGTTTGCAATGATGGCAACCCAGATGTTGCTTCTGTTGCTTTTGGGCACAGATATGTGTACTTTTGAAATTTGAACACTTGCATTTGCGTCATGCTATCCAATATCCAAAATGGTGTTATATAAACTTTATCCTCTGAGGACTTTTGAGCGTCACCCAATATGTATTTAACGCGTCTGCGTTGATCTACAATTTTGCCGCCACACACTTCTATCAATTCCTTTAAATTATCCTGGGAGATGACACATAAAATGAGCCTTGGGCCTAAATCGGTGAAAAGCTCGCATTTGTAGAGGTTACCGAAAGCTTGACCATTTATAAGTGCCCATTTATACCATTTAAGACTTGAACATCAAGTGCTACTCTACTCTACTCTCCTTTGAATTTTCCGCTCGCAACACTTTTGACGTTCAAGCCTTGAAAGGTGTAAATGGCGACTAACACATGGTGTGATCAAACTACCCAACAATAGCCCAGAACATTGTGGACCAGTCCCTAGCACGCGTGCATACCGGTTCTTGAACATCCCATATGCAACACCACCCGAGAGCGAAAAGAAGAGTGAGAGAAAGATCTCACTGACTCACCGACTCACCGTGTAACTGCATTCTTAGAAGTTCTGCGGTTGAAAGAGAAAGTACAAAAGACGAATCTAATCTCGAAACCAAGTAAATAAGTTTCAATTGAAAAATGTTTCATATCCCGCTGAAATTGGCAATTGACTCCATTCTGAGATTGTGCTTAACAATCAGCATATTGATGCAGAATTTAGCAAAGGCTTCTCTTCTCCTCACCGCCCATTTATGGACAGCCACCTTCTCTATTCATTAATGGCGCAATTAATATGACGCATTAAAATAAAGTCCATAAGTCATTGAGTGCCACACATTCAACACTGCATTTTTTGTTACACATTTTACGCTTAACTACTTTACACACTTTCACCCTCTCTCTACTACATTCCCTCTTGGCATGCTCACGATTATTCGCAGCACGCAAATATAAACGTTTAAGTAGAAACATAAACAATCTCATTTAATACAATAACAATTTGTAGGTAGTCAAACCGACAAAAACAAATGCATGCATACATAACCTATAAAAACGAGAGCAACAATTCAAATGAAGGAGGTGGTGAAGAGGTGAAAGTAATGGAAATCGTGTTGATGGTGGAGATGTTCGAGCTAGTGGTGAGTGCATAGGATAAAAAGCAGAGACTGAGAGAGTTGAATTCATAGAAAATGGCAACAGTAGCAGCAACAACAACATGCAATTACAACAACAACAACTGTACACGCATACAGACAGCGCATAAATACATTCAGACAAAGTATCATACATACAAATATACATACATACATACATATACATATATACATACTAACTATACAGAGTTTGGAGTAGTCTAGCTTTCGTTCCAATTGATTTCATATGCCAGCAGCAGCGTTGCCAGATGGACGACGCCATCAACATTTGGAAGATTTTCGGGACAATGTAACGATTGGAGGATTTCAGTGGCACAAATGCACAAGCACTTCAAGTGCTTACATACAAAACCAAATTCTACTGTAAACATGTCTGAAATATTACACAAAAAATTTGAAAAAAATTGGATGTATATCTAAAAACATGGGAAGTTGTGTTTTTTGTGTACGAGTACGAGTATTATAATATTATTTCTTACAGGTAAAAACTAAAACGAAGGAAATGAGGCGGAATCGTCCACTAACACGATATTTATACATACTTATATTAAAAAGATTTAAATTATAATTTTTATTGTATTAAATTGTTAGCCAAGCAAGTATTTGACAGTAGGCTTTTATCCATTTAAGTATTTTGAAACTGGAAAGAGAGGATATTGCCTCAGCAATTTTGGTATTAAGGTTTCAGCTGTGTATTTGGTAAACCTGTGCAGTAGAGCCAGTGGGTGTAAGCGCTTTAGTCGCCTTCGAGTTAGACTGTTGTCTAGTAGTTTGGTGGCCAGTGGCTTGGGATGCCGGTTCAGTTTGTCTATGTATTTGCTACTGTATCGATGGAGTGTATCCTTGACCATTTCCACAGTTACGTCGCGGTATACTGAAGAAATCGTGACGTACCAGGGGGCATTAACCAGCGTTCGAAGCGTTTTGATTTGGTGTGGCTGAATTTTATATACAATAGAGTTGCTGGCAGTGCCCCACAACTGGATACCATAGGAAGATGTAGGTCTTATAATGGCCTTGTATATTAGTAATTTGTTGATAATGCTAAGCTTGCTCATGTGATGTAACAGCCAGTGGAACTTTTTCGACTTCCATGAGACCTGTTTCAATTTTGCTTATATATGATCCTTCCTGGAAGGCGCCTGTCAAGGTGCATGTCCAAGTAGACGGCACTAGGTTTTTGAGGAATGAGAGCTCCGTTGTAGAAAACGTCTGGACATTATTATCGAAAAGGTCATATGCACAGATTTCTCACCGTTGGTTCATATATTCCACCGCTTGAAACAGTCTTCTAAGATGTACAGACACAGGCAAAATCAACAAACAATTTTTCTACACGGTACCACCTCTTGGCAGGCGATGGCAAAACTACTAGAGTAAAACAATTTGAGAACACTAACAACTAAAATAGTGCAGGATGAGTTAGGCGAATAGGGAAAGCCAGAGCCTGAGTGAAAGGTACCGGACAGTGTTGGTAATGGTATAGGTGAGGGGATAAGGGAGGAGGCTAACGGGATTTAGTGAAGAGTCGTGAGAAGGTGGAGAGGAAAAACGGGTGAGTAATGGTGCGAGTGAAGGGATAAGGCAGGGAGAAAATGGATTAGGATGGTGAGAAAGTGGAGAGAAAAAAGGGTGAGCAATGGTGAGATTGGTGAGAAAGCGAGAGTGGAAAGAGTGACGGAAGAAAGTGAGCCTATTCCAAGGTGGCGTGGTGGCCTTGCCACTGAAATGAAGTAAATAGTAGTAAAATATGCAACAATTGCGTGCTACTTCCGCAAACACTTTCAATTAGTTGCTACTTTTTTATCATCACACCGCTGCGAAGTATTTAGAAAAAATTGTGCTAAACAAAAAAAAATTGCTGTCTGCATGCTTTTTTGCATACATTATATGTATGTATGTGTATATGTATGTGCTACAGAGCACAGCACTCAGTAAACGTGAAGTAAAATGTTTATAACTAAAAATAAGAGCGTAGCTACAACATAAACAAAAGTGTATGAATTCATGAATGTGTGTGAGTTTGTTTGTTGGCTTGTGAGTGTGTATGTGTGCACATGATATGTGAGTGATACGTGCTGTCAAGGGAGCGATAAAGGTTGATTTAAATTTTTCTTTATTTCCCTTTTTAGTTATTTTTTCTTCTTTGCTGCCTTGCTGCCTTAACAACATTTGATGTTAATTTTTCTCGCATGAGAGTTTTAATGTGAGAATTATCTTTCTTGGAAAAAAACAGTAAAAACGTAAAATTAAAAGTTATTTCTTGAGCTTTTTGTTTTCTCTTTGGTTTGTTTTCCTTTTGCTGTGCATGGATAGGTGTGTGTTTGTATGTGTGTTACAATCGCATTGGGTGTATTTGAAATTTAGCACATGTGAGATTACTTGCAGCAACTTCAACAAGAACGGCAACAGAGTAGCAGAGCGCATAAAAAGAAATATGAAAGAATGAATGAATGTTTACGTTTTATGTTTATGTTTTATGAGTGTTTGTATGCATGGATAGAAAGAGTGAGTGTTTGGAACGAGTGGAAAAATAGCGTGAATGTGAGCGAACGTAGTGCAAATAAAATGTTGGTGTGAATGTGTTGTAGTTGTTAGTCCTATGAGTGCGATTTCTCTCGCCCTTTGCATAAAAAATTGCTTACAGCGTTTGAGTAGAGCTTGCTCACATTATATTGAAGAAACAAGAAAGAAAATAAAATAAAAGGAACAAGTTAAACCTTAATGATACATAGGGAATAGTCATACAAAAAAAAAAAAAAAATATGAACACATGTGGTGGAGAGGAGGATATGATAACAACTTGCGTCTAAAGCTAATATAATTTGATTCTTAATTTTAAGTACATATTATCAAAAATTGTAATCCACTTTAATTTATATTTTCCTTTAAATTACATAAACTAAATGTAAACTTAAATTTGTTCTTAAATCATTCCTACACGCTTAAATACCGACATACATAAATAACCTTGATTTATAAGCATTTAACATTACATTTACTCAGCTCCCACTCTTTTTCCCACCCTCTAACACCATCATGCTCTCTTCAAAGTTAACAACACTAATCTGTGCAAAAGCAATAACAATAACAGCAAGAACGCAAAATCACTGTTGTTGTTCAATGTTGTGCGCACCATAGGAAAATTGCATTAACACATGCAGCAGCAGCATTACGAACACCTGTCATGGAGCAAGCTCTCTTCACACACAAAATGAAACAATACAAAACACCAACAACTAGTCTTAGCCACGATGCTGCCGCCTGCTGTTTCTGTATGCGCTCTTAAGGTCATTTAAATTGTTTGCTTTGCAGTTTGGGAGAGAGAATCTGAATTTCATATACACTTAGGTAGAAACAGAATGAAAATGAAACAATGCAATGTGAAATGGAGAATTTTCCCCTTAACTTGGCATATTTACTCACACAGTGATTATTGCTGCAAATAGTACACATGCGCTTCTATGTATATTGCACTCTTAGTAACTCTTTTTGTATGCTGCTCTCACGCTTACTCAATTAAGACAAAGATGACCTTATACATAAGTTACATGCTAAAGAATGCAATAGCGAGCATTTGTTTTGAAAATGTCATAAATCTCTTTAACGATGACGCGCACTCAATATAACATATGTATGCGTGTAGGTGTGTGAGCTAATATATGTGCGTAGAAGTGTATGCTTGGGACGAATTAATATTTCTACTTGCAATTTCTCTGTAATACTCTCGAAACCTTCTGTTCTTATAATACCACTTTAAAATGTAGTTGCTTGTTGTTGTTGGCAACATGTTGTACTGTCAAAAGATGTCGTCAAAAGAAGAAAATTGCAACAACAACAATAATAAAAATGAAACAATAAATCAAAACAAATACATATTTGCGCTCAACTGAGTATTATAAGAGATGATAGAGAGTGGAAGAGATTGCGCATGGTATCCCATTAATATTGAATGCTCTTATTTTATGCTCTTACTTTGTTTTGCCATAAAGTTTTTTATTCAAAAATTAATAGTTTTAAGTAGAAAAAATTTAAATTTTTTTTATTTATTTAAAAAATTTCAATTTTAAATCTGAACTCATAAAAACCGTTACAAACCTTCCTTGCTCCTTTTGATACACATTCTCCTCTAATCGCTCTCCAATAACTCTTGTGCTCTTTCTCTCTAATCTAAACCCACACACCTACCCAACATGTGTGTTTCGATGTTTGTATATAAATTTTGTGCGCGCAGCACGTTTTTATTATGCTCTCTCTTATGTACATGCTTGTACATCTCTCAACGTCAATGTTGCTGTTGCTGCTTTTTATATGAAGAAATATATCAATTTTATGGGGCGCAAAAATACATCGGGTTGCTGTTGCCGTTGTTGTTTGCTCTGTGTACGCGCTCAGCAGCATTTCATTTTGATTGTCGGTCGTTGTCGTCGTCATTCCTTCTTCGTTGATTGTGTGTGTTTGTGTGTATTTGTTATATGTGTTTTATTTTATTTGTGTTGTTTTTTTTGGCTGTTGGCCTGTCAGCTCTCAACGCTGTCAGTGTCAAAAAGATGTTTTAGTCGACAACAGAACGCTTTAACGAAATCATGTCGAACATTTTCAATGTTGAAGAAATTTTCGCAATAAATTCAATAACAACAGCAGTAACTTTAATTGTAATAGTGTTAGTTTGTAAACGAAATATTAATAATAATAATTCTAAATTACCGGAAGTTTGCGTTAATGCTTTAAAATCAATTAGAACATCGCCAACAGTAACAACATTCTCTACGTCATCTTTATTGCCGTTGTCTCTGTCATCAACATTCCCGGCTTTGTTGTGTCTGTGTCAATCAAGCAATTGTCAAGTGGCAGGTAATAAAGTCTTGTCTTTTGCCACGTTCAAGCAGCTTCAGTTGTGCAAATCTTCAGCAAAGTGTTGCTGGTGATTGAGAGAAAGTGTGTGTGTACAAATAAATAAATAACAAGTGCATAAAAAATTTAAATAAACTTAAAGATATGCAATGTGCATTTATTAATTACAACACACAAACGTAAACAAATTTAATACTGGTGCATTCAGTCTAGTCAAAAAGCGTCAATTGATTATTTTCTTTGTTAAGTTGCAACAAAAGAGTGTAAGAACAAAAGAAGCAACAACAAAACAAATAAAAAGAGCATTACTTCAAATAAAGCAATGAGTATATGGATTTGTGTGCGAGTGCGTGTGTGTGTGTGTAATTAAACGAACTTAACTGAAAAAGAGTCAACTGTGTTTATATGCATTTATCATTTGCATAATAACAAATTGCAGTAAATATTTAATGAGATACGTCTACGTACACCAAAAAGTTGAGTTTGAACTTCAAATCTCTCTTACTGAGTTGTGGTAGAATACAAAAGAAAAATACGGTTAGAAATTGCAATGAGATTTGATTTAGAGCGATTAACAAGAACAAACCACAAAGTAAATACTAAAAATTGCACCTTCACCTCCTCGCAAAACTAACAACAATAAAATGCAGTAAGTGAAAATTTTCAGAAAAATAGTAAAATTCAACAATGTACAGCAGTAAGGAGAGAGGACATTTTTTTCAAATTATATTAACAACAACATAGAGACTAGTAAATATTAAATATTGCAAGGAGGTTGAGCTTCAGACTTCTGTAACAGTAACAAGTGCAGTAAATACTTATTTAGACACACCTTTACTGAAATTTACTATAACAAAGTGCAGTGTTAATGTTTTCGAATTTACAACAACAAAGTACTATAGTAAAAATATTCAACACTCGTTACAATTAGCAAAAACTTCGTAGAAAAACTTAGAAAATTACGAAAGAAATACATTTTTTTTTCGAAAATATAAATTATTAAAAAATATATTCTATGCTGTGATCAAATTTATTCCTATTAATTTTTCAGTATAACCAAAAGTTTGTCATTAAAAAAAAAATATTTCATTAGAGGAAAAGCACTTTGAAATGAACACAACACACATCGAAGACACTTTGAATAATAAAAAAGCGAAAAGCAATAAATTATAAATTAAAAAAACACACAACAAAAATCGGCACTAAATCATTTAATTAACAACATTTGCACAACAACAACAGCAGAAACAAAGCAACAGTAGCTGAAATATTATATTTCTGTAAAGGCACGAAACAAGCCGAGACATTTAAAAGCAACCACCCACTCATCCGACCAGGCAGGGAGGCAGGTAGGCAGGCAGGCAGGCAGGCAGGCAGGCAGGCAGGCAACTATCAGTTAGTCAGGCAGCAAGGCAGTCCATCACCACACTATTCAATTCTATTCAATTCAATTCAATTCAATTTCACAATTCAAACTTGTATGGCGACATGGAATGTGCTGTTCAGAGTTTTCGTCAAATGCCTCACTGTGTCGTTGCCATCTTCTTGTGTTGTCCACAAACTCTTTAGCCTGTGTAGCCTTCCTCAATAGCAACCCGGCTGCACCCACTTGCCAGTCAGTAGCAACCACCAGCGCGCCATCATCATCAGCAACATCAACATAATTTTGCAAGCAACCCCCCTCCCCCCCTGCCGCACGTTTAGCTGCGGCTGTCAAAGTGTGTGTGCATGTCTCTGCAGTCACGTCACTTCACCAGCCCTCCCGCCAACCAGTCAGCCCGTCATTCAGCCAGAAATTCAGTCCTTGCGTTTATTTGTTTTTTGGTTTTATATATATTCGTGTGACATTTGATTTATTTGACGTGTGTGTTTTTGATAGAGGCATAACACGAATGTGACACGGTCTATGTGTATTTCGAATACAATATCACATTAGTTAATGTGGAAATCTGGCAACAGCAAGAACCAACAACGACAAAGAACAAGAACAAGAACAAGAACAAGAACAAGAACAAGAACAACAACAACAACAGCAGCAGCAGCAATAGTCGAAGAGTAGCAGAAGTAGCAGAAGTAGCAACAGCAACAACAATTAAGTAGAAGAAGACGGACGCATTGATTTGAAGAAAAAATAAATGCGAATCACTGACAATAATACATCAGCCGAAAAAAATAGTCACAATAATAATAAAAAATTCTGAATAAAAAAAAGAAAATAAAGGCATTAACAATATTTATTTATTTATTAATTTTTTTATGGCTTTTCTCCTTCAAAAAGAAATCACTCTTTGTCGAGAGATCTTCTTCTTCTTTTTGAGTGTGTATGGATGCGTGTGTGCTCACAAATTCTATTAATTTTACTATCATACTTAGGTGTGTGTGTGTGAGAGAGTGTGTCACTGTGAAAAATTGTCACATATTTGACGTACTGGCCTCCGCAAATCATCAAAGGGACAATAACATAAAACAAAAAAGAAACAAAAGTTAAGAAAAAAACAACAACAAGTGTAAAGCAAACATACTCGTACAGAGAAGCAAACTCATACAACAACAACAACGAAAAACACTTAAAGAACACGAACATTTTGACAGTTGTTGTTGTTTGCACCAACAAAGAAAAGAGAGAGAGAACTGTGGCAGGGAACAGTGAAAGTGTTGAAAGAGCAGTGGGAAGGAAGTGAAATAACAGTACCAGCTGAGAATCCTTTGGCGGCTATAACCACCAAACAGCATTAGCAACAACAGCGTATCCATTTGTTTGTGTGTGTGTGTGTGTGTGCCTGCCCTTCTATCTGCTGTGTGTTTTTGTTTCCTGCGACCGCTTCTGCTACGATTTCACTGCTACCATTTCACACGGTAAACGCTTGTTGATTTGTGTTCCGGCATTTATTGTAATTCACGTGGTATTCTACGTGGTGGAGTTGGACTCCCCTTCTGTTTTTACAAAAAATAAATATATATCTAAACCTGCGCTAGTAAAAAAAATGATGCTGCACGAGGCTGTTATGCTGGAAATTTACAGGCAGGCATTAAATGCAAGGTGAATATTTATTGATGAGATTATTTAGTTTTGTATAATTCATGTATATATTTTAAAGTATCTTTATCTATTTATAAATATGTATGTATTCATGAAATGTGTTGGAAATTTTTTAACAATTCTTGATCGTGCCTGTGTGTTTAATTCGTCTAGCTTTAATTAATAACATTTTAAGCCTCGTTGTTTCGGTTTATTTTTTGTCTGGATCAGAATTATAGGATGGAATTTATGAATATGATATTGAGCCCTTTTCTGCAAGGGCTTCGCTCTGGTTGGAGCCAACAGCCCCCTTCCCCTAACCGCGATTTTGATATATGTATAACAACTCGAAGGAGGGCAAGAGTGAGAGGGAGCTCTTGATGGTCTGGCATAACATTGTCGTACTTCGTTAGATGATGTACTTTTTGGTATAAATTCAGAGTTCCTGAATGAAAGGAAAGGAAAAGTATCATTTCTTGGTAAGAACCTCCAAGGCAGGCTTGTTGCGATTTAGTATGGACTTAATTAGTATGTTCCGCACCGATGAAATGCCTGCGAAAACTTGCATAAAAGCCAAGCACTATACCACGACATAGTGGTCGAGTTGGCAATGACCAGTGTGGTTTAGAAGGAGATGGTGTTGATATATTAAACTATTTCTGTTTTTTTAAATGGTCGTTCTTTAATTTCATACCTTTTGATTAATTTCGTATAATTTCACAAATACAGATGAACTAAATTGAAAATCACCACTGGTAACAAATGAGTTATGAGTTTATTTGATGTGAGAGAGTTGTTTTTACCTATTTCGACGAACTATCCGTTATGTCAAGCCGTGTTCTGCTATGAAATTTCCCATGAAAGAATAGAGGGGAAAACCGATCGTTACGCCGCTCTCTTTTGGCTCTCTTCTCTTATTTATATGAGACTCGAAGCATGGTCGCATTATCTTTCACCTCACTGGAATATCTCGAGCTATGATCGCCGAATTATCGTGAGCGACGAAATATGAATTTTCCTGGAGAAGAGAAATCTTTAAAAGGCAATATATTGGAGTTAGAAAAACAATTTAAATCGGTTAACAACCACGCCTACCTCTCGTTGAATTTAAAGACGTATTTTCTTGTGGTGGTTGTGTTTGGCAGCGTCCAAACTTAGCTTTCCTATTTGTTTTCTTTTAATGATTGTAATAGTTTCATCACCTTCTTATTGCGCAATGGAATTGCATATTTTCGACGTTGGAGTAGTAGTAAATGGTAAAAATGAGAATTTGCGGTAGAATTTTTATTAGAAATGTTATGTACTCACAAATTTTTTATTTTTATTTATTTAATATTCAACAACAACTAGTCACATTTAACTAACAAGAGGTTTTTTAATGTAAAATTGCACGTAATACTACTTATCTTTTATAAATATGTAGATCTGAGCTAGTCAATCTAATTGCTGGTTGAAACGCCTCAAAAGGTCCTTTGGTTTGAACCGACTTAAACGTCTGGGTGTAACATCGCAAAGTAACGCCGGAAGAGTGCTGTTCGAGTGTTGACTCAGTCTGTCATGATGTGTATTGGCAACCTCCTGTATTTCTTGCCTGACTGTAGGTATTTTAAGATCACGATGTAGGTCATCATTTCGCACATACCACGGAGCGTTAACTGCATCCCTGAGTGTTTTGTTTTCGAATCTTTGTATCATATTTATTATATGATTTTTTGCGCAGTCCCAAATTTGAACGCCATAGAGCCACACAGACTTGAAGACTTGTTTGTATATCATTTGTTTGTTTTGTTGAGACACTTTGGATCTCCTTCCAATAAGCCAACTTGGGTTCATACCCAAGTATTTCGCAGAATTAGCTGCTGGAATTTGTTCACTGTTTACAAACAGTGGAGTTTGGGTTTCTCTTTTGCTGGTAAAGTCGTCGTGGATAGACTTGGATGTAATCTTTCAGGGTTAAGAAAATGTAATTCCAACTTTTGTTGGGAAAACCCTGTTCAGATTTAATTGCAAATTTAATTATTTCCTGAGAGCGGAAGATAGCGATAAAGAAAATTCCATAATTGAAGAAAAATCCAGGGACATACAATTTTCACATATTTTCCAGATTTTCTCTCCCAAATTTCTTAGTTGGACCTTTACCTCTAAAATAACACAAAAATTGTTAAGGTTTTACACTATGAATTTTCGGAATTTTGCCTATGGCACGAATAATCACTGCGCGGTCGATCGATTACAACTCGAGATATATCTGAAAAGGTGCAGCTACACCCAGAAAGGTATACAAAACCAGAACTTTTTAACAAAAAAAGAGCTACGGGTATCAGAACCCTCGAGACTCCCCTTTGAATGCGTCTTTGTTACCTAAGGTTGATAAGCGCTTTTAAATTAAGTAGCTATTTTACCATTGCCGTTATCAGAGAAGAATTCGATTCGTTCCATGAATGAATTCGATTGTCTGTTACCAGGGGTGCCACTGCCTCGCCTCCCCCATAGTCATAAACTAAATGAAGTAGTTACGTTTATTTTATGCCTAGTTCTTCTTTCAAAATATTATCAAACTGATTGCCTTCTCATTCATTCTTTGCCAAGGGAAATCATTAACGAGATATATACAGATTAAATCCATTAATTGTCTTGATATGATGAACTATTTGCGGATCCAGGGAAACAGAGGGCGTGCGGGACGGTTAGATATCTTTTCAGTTTGATATTTATCCGTAAAGTTGTGGGTGGAATCTCTAAATGAAGGGAAGTTATTCAGTACTCTACTAATCAAAACGATTTTAATTTACGAACATTCAAAAATTGTGTTAGAATAAGATCGGTCTGCCTTTTTATTCAGCCAAAGTAAACGATGAAGCTTTCTCTTTCTAGTGAATTGACCAGTCCACGCTGCCAATCGCGTGAATCTAACAACTCGGGCAATGCTGGAGACGGACGCTGTCCATCAAACGAGTCACATTGCTCCGGAGGCAATGATGGAGTTACACCAGCGCCGACACCAATCACAGCGTCCTCACCCATTGGGCTTCCATTGCCAGCGACATTGGCGCCAGCTGCCGCAGCAGCTCTACTTCCACCACAATCAGCAGCAATGGCAGCATATTTGAATGCAGCAGCAGCGGCAGCACAACAAAATCACTTGCTGCTAACAAATCCGCTGGCTGCAGCAGCATCACTAGTGCAGCAAGCAACACAGTCGCATTCCTCACCAACTGCAAATCGCTTACTAGCAGCGGCAGCAGCGGGTACCTCGCCAAATGGTGGTGCTATCGGGGACTATGACCTCGCCGATTCTTCGTCGATACTCGATTTTAGCACAAAACGCCGACGGGAATCGGAAAACGGTAGTGATGAAGATGAATTCGACGATGAAAAGAATGGTATTGGTATGGAGCATGGTAGCGGTAATGGTGACAATGCAGCCGACGATGTCAACCGTCCGTTGGATTTGTCGGTGAGTGCTGGTCGTAAGCGGTGTCAGGCATCCGAGGAAGAAACAACCTCAACACGCAAACACGCACGGACCAACGACTACAACACCACGCCACTTTCGCCCAGCACGTGGGTTCCACCAATCAATCCATATCTGGCAGCGGTGGCAGCTGCCAACAACATGTCACCGAAACCACAAAGCACACATCATCATGCACTGGATTGGAATGGCGGCAAACAGAAAACAATTTCCCCAAATGAAGCAACCAAAGCGCTAGAGAAAATGACTGAAATGACAAGACTTGGATCAGCTACAGAGACAGAAGTGATGCAGCCGCTGCGGCAAGTATCGTCAACACACCATCATCAACACCACAACAGCACAAGTGGTGGTGGCGGCGGCGGCGGCGGCGGCGGCGGCGGCAGCACCACCACGAACGGTGGACGGCACAGCGCTTGGCAATCACATTGGCTGAATAAGGGAGCAGACTCGGTGAAGGATGTCTTCAAATGCGTGTGGTGTAAGCAAAGCTTTCCCACATTAGCAACACTAACAACTCACATGAAAGAAACGCAACATTGCGGTGTTAATGTTCCTCCTACAGTTGCTGCAGCAGCAGCAGCATCAGCATCAGCATCCCAGCAACAAGGCAACAGCCAGAGTGTTGGAAATCAAGCAACCCAATCTTCACATCATTCTTCGTCACGTCACCACCACCACCACCACCACTCAGCCACGCAAAGTGCGGCAGTTGAACGTAACAACTCGAGTGCGGTGCAGACTTCAGCATCATCATCGTCGTCGTCCAGCAAATCTGATCTTAACTTGCTAATCAAAGAAACGATGCCGTTGCCACGCAAACTGGTGCGTGGTCAAGATGTTTGGCTTGGCAAGGGAGCCGAACAAACCAGACAGATCTTGAAGTGTATGTGGTGCGGACAAAGTTTTCGCTCGCTCGCCGAAATGACAAGTCACATGCAAGAAACGCAACACTATACGAACATCATATCCCAGGAACAGATAATTTCGTGGAAGTCAACCGATGATAAGGCGACGTCTGCAGGTGGCAGTGGTGGAGTCTCATCGAATAGTGCGCGCACAACATCACCAGCGACTGCTGGTGGTACTTCTACGACACCACCAACTTCGGCTGCCTCCAATGCCGCAGCAGCAGCGGCAGCAATGATGTCAGCCGCTAATCTTACCAGCTCAAATGCTACCGTGAGTGCCGTGTTAACATGCAAGGTATGTGATCAAGCGTTTTCAACGCTAAAAGAACTAAGCAATCACATGGTGAAGAATTCGCATTACAAAGAGCACATGATGCGCCCAACAGCAGCAGCAAGTGGAGTCGGTGGAGAACAGAATCAAACCAACATCAGCCCGATGCCTGGCAGACGTGGCAGGCAAACGCGTGAGAAGCGTAAAAAGTCATTGCCAGTGCGTAAACTGCTGGAGTTGGAACGCGCGCAGCAGGACTACAAAAATAACAGTCTCGATCCAGCGCTGAAGCCGTTGCGTGACTTTGCAGCCTCAACGAAAATCAGCTGTGAGAAATGCGGTGAAAAGATAGAAACCGCACTCTTCGTCGATCATATACGGCAATGTTTGGGTGGTGATCTGATACCGATGACGCCGCGAAATACCACCAACCACAATCACAAGTCGCCGTATGCTCAGCATCTGGCGCTGCACAACAGCGAACTACGTCGCACAAGTCCATCGAAAACGCCGCAAAGCAGCAGTCGCAGTGATGGACGCAAGACTGCTGACGATACAAATCAAATTTCACCAATGTCAAGACCCGCCGCCGACATTTTATATCCCCTACCGCCTAAAGATGGTGAGGCGAAAAGCTCAACGCCTTCTGTGCTGAATGCAATTGAGCAATTGATCGAGAAGAGCTTCGACACACGTGCCAGGCATAACAGCTCGTTTGGCGGATCTGCTGGTGGAGCAGGAGGCAGTCAATCTAATACGCCCCTGGGCTCCAGTATACTGAAGCGTCTAGGCATTGATGATAGCGTGGACTACACTAAGCCCCTAATGGATACGCAGGCGATGCATTTTATGCGAACTTATGCAAACTACGCGGGGGCACGTGATCGCAGCGCCAGTGAATCTAGTTCGGTATCAGAACGTTGCAGCAGTCGTTTGGAATCGATAACGCCTGAGCGTAACTCTGAGTTGTCACGACAGGCGACACCACGTCATACGCCCGAGAAAATGACATCGCCCATAACGACAATACACGATATGAGTATGCGAAAGCAAAGCGGGGAATTTGTGAGAATCAAATCCGAGCCAAGTGAGGCGACAGTAGCGGCAACGGACCACTGCACCACGCAACAATTGCCCGCACAAAAGATCAATGTCAAGAAGGAATTCAATATGGTGGTGGCACGTGACGAAGAGGATGACCTCGCTGGTGAAGAACATCAACAGCAGCCTGATGAAATTCGGCGGAAATCTTTAACTCCTACGGGCACCCGTTGCCACAGTCCTAGCGCAAGTGACCGCTCGGTTACACCCAAGTCTACGTCATCGCTGGGTGAGCCGAAGAAGCTTAATGCCACTGCAGGTGGCAGTAGTTTGACAGCACTCTCTTCAATGTTTGATAGCCTCAACAATATGAATTCTAGTAACAACAACAGCTCGCTGCTAGCGACCGCTAACGTGAACCACAACAACAATATTACAGAGCCCAACAACAACAATAGTACGGGCAACAAAAAACCAAACGCCAATCCGTTAGCGGCTTTGCAGAAATTGTGCGAGACCACAGATCCACCGGCAGCTAACACGCGTAGCACCAGTAACTCAAACTCGAATAATTTCGGACACGCCAACTCACTTTCGGCAACTGCAGCAGCTGCAGGCACCAACACAAACGGTGCTGGCAGCATGGTTGCTTTTAGTTGGGCGTGTAATGATGCAGTCATGACTTCCGATTCCATTATCAAATGTTCCTTCTGTGATACACCGTTTTGCTCGAAAGGCGCTTACCGTCATCATTTGTCTAAAGTGCACTTCGTTAAAGATGCTGCTGCCGCCGACGTTGTAACTGACTCGCAATCATCGTTATTGTGCACTAATAATAACAATACAATAATGAAGTCACCGCCGGGATTGTCTCCCAAATCGCTGGCGCTGGCATCACCGAAGAGCACTAGTTCACGCAGTCCCATAAGGCGGCGGCAAAGTGTTTCGCCTGCTATGTCGATGACGCGGACACCATCACGGTCACCATCAATGTCAGCAGCAACAACAGCACAGCAGCAACAGCAATCGCCATCTATCAATCACTACAACGAGAGTCCGCAGTCGAAATTCTTGAAGTACACCGAATTGGCTAAGCAGCTGTCGTCGAAAAATGTTTGACCGGCTTGAGGGGCAGGTGGTAGCAGCAATTGTAGTAGTCGAGGTAAATTAATATCAACTTCTTCTTCTTCCTACACCAATTTTCCTATACCATACTCATTACGTGCATTTACTCCGCCATTTCCACAATCTTCGACAGCTCAAATGCAACACCCACCAGCTACGCCATAATTAATTAACTACATACAATGTACTTACTTGCAGTGAAGATAAGCCAAGTGTAGGGTACTCAGAAAACTAATTACCCCACTCATACTCATTCAAAGGTCTCTCTCTCTCTCTCTCCCAGCTGATCTATAATTGATCAATATGGCAGGTCCTCTTTATAATTCAAACACTCTTTCTCAATTACTTAGTGCTTCTATCTGTTTTTTTGTTACATACATACATACATACATACATGCATACATACACACATTCATACATTGTATGTTTGCCTAACCGTTTGCGTTGCTTTATGCAAAATCGCGTTTGCACCTCTCGCTAACATTTTTATACAAGTTAATTGAAACTAATTTCTAATTTATATAAAACAAACAAGTACGTGTGACGACAAGACAAACTTGCACACACACACATATGCAAAGTGACTACAACGCGCCATTACATTTCAAAGCGAAAATAAAAATTGATTTTCAGCAGCTTCGAGAGCAAAAAGCAATGATGAAAATTAGTTTGAAGTGAAAAAACAAGAAAAAACCCCCACGAGAAAACCCAAGGAGCATAGCATAAAAATTGAACACCCACACCCATTCATAGTACAATTAATCAATTATAACGAGACGAGTTTTTTAAGCATAAAGCATGAAAGCAATAACAAAAAACATACAACATTTCAAATTTTAACGGTCAAGCATACTTGTGTTTGTGTGTGTGTGTAGTGAATTGTATAAAAACACGTTGCTATTGTTATTGGTGAAGCTTATTAGAAGAAATACGATAAGAAGTAGGACGGTGCAAACGAGAGGTGCAAACGCGATTTTGTATAAGGACGGTCAAGCGTGTGGCAACATGCAACAAAGCTCAATTGCGTATAGTATGTAAATATGAAAATAAAGAGAAACAGCCAAACAGTTAACTTTCACAATGATCATAATAGAGAAAGTTGGAAAGAGTAGAGAAAGTTACATAGCGAGCATAACAGAAGAGAAGAGAGAAGCATACAACTAGAATATAAGAGTATCTAAGCAGAAAGGAAGAGCATATAATCAGAAAAGAGAGCATACAGTAAGAACCAGAAAAGAGCATACAGTAAGAAAAGCGGAGAAACACTAAAGTACACCGCTCTATACACTCTGAAAACTCTTTGCTTTAATGCAAATATTTCCCCAGTTCCCCAGTTTTCAAAGAGCTTAACTGCATGTAGTTGTTAAAAGCAAAGAGAGAATCCATAAAATAGAGTACCAAGTGACCAAAAAAAAGAGTGTGAGATGTTTCATACTTCGTCGCAACTGTTATATTTTCATCTTCTTTTATCATTCGTAAAATGACAACTTTGCATCACTTTCATACTTGGTGCATAATGTTCTCTCTGCTTTTGTGCAGCAAATGGGATTTTTTTTTTGTGCTAGAGTTAGTTACTTGGTGGTGAATATTGAAAGTGCATCAAAATTCAATTAAAAATGCGCGCAGCCGAACATACACATACATACACTTGATGAACTGCTGTCCCTCATCAGTCCACAGTGTACGTGTTTGAGTGTGTGTGTGAAAGAGATGCCATGCTGATGTATCCTCACCTTGATGAATGCCATCACTGTCATGCAGCATAAAATCATGCAAAACAAATAAAAGTTTTAACACAACAGCAAAAGTGTACACACACATTCACAATGACAATGTAGAACGAATAAAATAAAAACAAATTATGTAAAGGGGTGGGGGTAAAGTGAACTTAAAAAACCAGTATTTCTTTAGACTTTGAGTGGGGCATTGTGGAATGAGTGGAATGGCATATATGAGTGCAATAATGAGTGTATTTCAAGTTCGAAAATTGATGAGTACTTCTCTATTCACATTTATACTCTACAACGCTTTCTCGCCCTCCTTTCTTTTAAGAGTGCTTTTTATGTTAGTGCATAATTGCAAACACTGAATGAAATGGTTAAGAAAATCTGCAGAAGTATCAATATTTAAAAAATAAGAAAGCAAATTCTATACACTTTCTGCGAATTAAGCAATTAAGTATTAAAATTAAATAAATAATTTAAATTTCAATTGTACATTGAAATAGAGAATAAATGTATGTACATATATTTACAGATAAATACCTATGTATGTACATAGAGTATAGATTTTTTGTAATGCTTTTAAATGCAAAAAATGAACATGCTAAAACAAAAATATGCAAAAATTTTTCGATAATTTAACCAAACGTATACGTAATCTCAATACAAAATACAATATTTTAATATTATATAATAGATTATACAATGCGAAGAAATAATCTATCAACACTTTCATAATTTATTTCTGTATATTCTTAGTTTTTTTTGCTTATGTTATCGTTTATATGAAATTAATAGAAATTGCATCCTCTCCTTCTACCCAGAACAGTTACAATTAGGACCGTGGAGAGAAATAGGAAGGTCAGCTACGCCTCCATATTTTCGAAACCGGTCTCTACACATAAAGCTTAGTCTTCAAACTGTCCTATTATTGCAGCGAAGTCTAACCGCAACGGGTCCCCTAAAAAACTGTGGGCCGGGGGTGAATCTGCCTGTTACCCTCCCTTCTCCTCAGGCCTGGTTACAATATAAAAATGAAATTTTATGTTTGGTTAATTTGTATGTTATGTACTTAGGTATTCACATATTTTTCTCTCTATGAATTATGTACAAATAGTATGATTTCTTTAGAACAGTAATGGCCACCCACACATACGAGGTATGATCCAAAAATAACCGTTATTTTTTCAAAAAGTATTTATTTATTCATCAACAACTATCTTGTCCCCTTCAAAGTAATCCCCCTCAGATATAATACACTTATGCCAGCGTTTTTTCCAATCCTCGAAACACTTCTGAAGCGCGCTTTTTGGTATCGCCAACAGCTCCTGTTTCGATTTTTCTTTTATCTCCTCAATCGTAGCAAAACGCTTTCCTTTCATCGGTGTCTTCAGTTTTGGGAAGAGGAAAAAAAAGTCAGCGGGGGCCAAGTCCGGTGAATACGGTGGTTGAGGCATGATAACGGTTTTGTTTTTGGCCAAAAACTTACGCACAAGCGACGTTGTTTTTGCTCAAAATTTTGCAATTTTGGAACAATCTTCGCTGCCGCACGTTTCATGCCTAAAACATCCGTAAAAACAGCTTGGCATGAGCCGAACGATATGCCAACATCATCAGCAACCTCTCTGATAGTGATTCGACGATTATCCAAAATCATTTTCTTCACTGCGTCAATGTTTTCATCGGTTGTTGACGTGCGCGGGCGACCAGGACGAGCATCGTCATTGACATCTTCTCGGCCTTCCTTAAACCGGTTATACCACAATTGAACTTGTATTCTGCTCATAGTAGACTCGCCAAAGGCCACAGTTAACATTTCAAATGCCCTTGCGCATTTAATTTCATTTTTTACACAAAACTGAATACAGTTTCTTTCATCCATTTTTTCGAATAGAGCACACCAAAACACGACTAACTTTTTTATCTGTCAAAAACAAACTGACAATCCAAAAGGGTTGGTATTGCCAACATATATAACAGACATGTGTACCAACATAACAGAAAAAATGCGAAAATCGAACATACGTAACTCACGAATTTGAAAATAACGGATATTTTTTGATCACACCTCGTACACAATGCTCATCTGAGCTTATTTTCAACGAAAGTGAGCCTTTTAATTTTTCATTGTCTGTAGCATGTGGTCATTGTGTAGCCATTACCCAATGATCCTAGTCCTTCTCATTTTCTCACCACAGTGGTGATTCCAAAGCAGGACTATGAAGGCTGAGAACATCTTCCTTCTATATATGTATATAAGTATGTACATCAAAAACAGTTACAATAAATACTATACACTTATACATTTACATATCGCTACCTCTTTTCTGCAACCACGTATCTTCATTTTGATCGAAATTGATTCTTTTGCTTACATTGTACATACACTAAAATCACTTAAGAACCCAAATATAATGAGATCTCAGCAAGTTGTATGACAACAAAAATTTAGAGCCAGTATCTCTACTTGAAAACTAAAGTTTATCCAAATATGTGTGTGTATTAAATTTTTTTCATTGGCTGCAAAATGGTACGTTTGATGAAATGTGCTTCAAGTATAGAGGAATTTATTATAGTCGGCGCTCTTTAAACAGTAATGGCCACCCCCCACACATGCTCATTAAGTATGTATTTGTGTTAAATGTCTCAATTTCTAAAAATATCTCTTTCTCATGAGTGTATTGCGTGGTCTTCATTAAATAATCTCAACATTGTGTTGAATACGAGGTGTATGGAAGATGATTTCCTCCCTTCTCTCTTTCACCCAGGCGTCTTTTTTTAGAATAGTAATGGCCACCCACACATGTACAATGATCATTTTCTAAGAAATTGAACGTTGTACATCTGTAATTTTATATGCTCCTTTGCATGGCCATCACTCAATAATAATAAAGTATGTTGCATAACTATAGCAAACTTTCCTAATTTTTCAAAAATTGATCAAATTGATGGTCAATGCCCACGTTTTGGCGCCATATAATAGGACGGGAAGGATGAGGGACTTATAGAGCGGTATTGCCGTCGGTCAAGAGAGGGCTCTGCTTCTCAGTCTGCCTACTGAGCCCGTAGTAATAACACCTGTTGGCAAGAGTTAATTTCCGCTTGATCTGCTAGGCATCACTTTTTTATTTTAATTCAATGTTGGTTAGTTAGTCAATCCCGTTAAAAGATTGCAAGTTATCTATTATTAGCTTTTATTTTTTCACACATTTGTGAATTTATTTAAAAATTTAATAATTTGTTTTATGTCAATTTTTATGTTGACACCTCCTTGTGCTTGAATACATTCAAACACTCGAGTGTTCATGGAATTACGAAGGTTTTTATTACATTTGCGTCTATAGCTTCCCATTCCCTCATAATTGAGTTTTTGAGCTCAGCGACACTGTTGTATTGGCGATTTTGTGCATAAACAGCTCTTGTCAGTACGCCCCAAATATTTTCGGCAGCAAGCTGGCCAGTCCGAAACAGGGATATTTCTTGAATGCAGCCACGATTTTGTTTTTTTGGTTGTGTGGATTGTTGCATGGTCCTGCTAGACTACAAAAGAAGCAGACTACACTTACCATAAGCACTTTAATGTAATCGCTGCTCTTCATGCATCCCCTACCATTAGCGAACAACCTCCCAAATTCCACTTAAAAAAATATTAGGGTTTCTTTCTGAGATCACGCCAGTACTGTTTGTAACCATCGGAGCCATTTAAATTCCACTTTTTAAATAATATACCTTGCTTGAGGCCAATTTGTTCGCATATTATTCTTAGCAAACTCGATCCTAGCATTTTGGCTTATGTTTAACCCTCCTTTCTCAAAAGCTCGAATTTTGCCTTTATCCAGCTCACCTAACTTAGTGCCTTGCGGCATTTCACTTCACGAAGCACACGTTTTCGCTTTGATGCGCTTTTTTGAACTATGTGATATTCTTATGATTTTCCAACCGGCATTGAATTGAAATAAAACCGTGATGGCTAATGAAAGAGAGAAACAGTGAGAATATTTTCTACGTTTTATTCTGTTTACAGGGTGCTTAAATACTTTTTATGAGCAATATTAGAAAAATTAGAAAAGTGCGCTACTGTTATGCAACACATGTTTAGTCCACCCACTTTACATTGTAAAGTTTAAAATGTATGCACTAAATGTTATAAACTAGTTGGGAAGCGTTTAGAGGAGGAAGAAGCACATTGATCTTATGTAAAAGCTCTGTATGTAAAAGCTCTGTATGGAAACAAGGAAATATTTCATACTTTCTCACAAGCAGCGAGCGGTGGTTGGGAATAGAATTTCCTCACTTCTGGTTGGAAATTTTACAACAACAAGCAAATCCAATGGAAACCAAGTCGGCTAAAACTTGGAAGGAATTAATAGTGATTTCCTAGAATCGGTATTCCTGCGCTGTTTGTATTACATTCAGAATTGACAGTTGCCTTTTACATTCGCCCACTTTAGATACCATGCAAGTTTTACATACTGGCATAATATGGTAATAATACGACATGTCATTTCTTAATTATTTATAAGAGTAAGCAATTAAATGTGCCAAATAGAAACATTTGAATTTTAACGAATTTGTTTTCAAGTATTTCATTTAATTTTGTTTAATTACGTTAAAAGAAATTTTCGCAATTCTGCAATTATACAAAAATAGTAACAAAGACATTTTAACTAAAGATTAATGAATAAAAATAAAACCCGAATGTGAACACATGTATACGTAAAAAGTAATAACTTTTAACCTCATTTTAACAATAATATAACTACCTACTATACATATAAAAATATATTACTGTGTATAGTGCTTAAGTACATAATGAACTTTAGAAGAAAAGATAAATAGAATAAGGAAGAACAAAAATTTGTATAGAAATGAATAGAATATTTAAAAAAGAAAAAATATATTATAGATACCCATTAAAGATGTATAAGTAGTAGAAGGGGAGGATGCGCCACTGGGGTGCATACATACGCCACCCCACTTATAGTATCTCCAAATTTAAGAAAGAGAAAGCTTCCTAATTCACAGAAAGCACAATTTCTGCTTCTGTCGATCATCCTCTATCTCCCCAACATTGAAAGTTTAACTCTGCCAGCGAATTGTCCTATTTTTGTTGTATCTTGCAATAATTTCAATAACATTCAATTCTGGAGTGAATAAAAGTTCTTCCATTGTGGTATTTTGGTTTTCTTTACATAATTAAAGACTATGTTTATGCAATGTTTGTTTTTATAAATGTTACAGATGGTATATTATTTACTTGCCATAAATTTTGCATTTTATTTCTTGGCGATTGCGCCGCTCTACCTCGGCGAATGTGCCAAACGGGTGGGGCAGTTTAGCCATTTTGGGCCACTTTGAAAATGATTGAAATAATAATAGAAGGCATTAAGATGTTCAGTCAAGAGAACTTCAGCATAAAACAAAATAAACGTAAAGCGGTAAATTTAAAAATAATCTTTTTAAAAAGTTAAAATTTGAATTTGGACAACTCTCAAAAAGAAATGTGGCGAATACTCCCCCTTCTATACTTACTAGGCTATTTTCAAAGAATATATGCTCAAGTGTGACATAATGGCAGTTGTTGCTGGAGAACATAACCGTTTTTGAGCTTTCCATGTGTATTGCATTGAAAGAGAGTGTTCTCTCTGCGTTCTTAGTCCATCGTTGATTGAGATACGCAGAATAAATATTGCAAGCATTGCTTTGATTTGACCTTTTGGCTTTCGTTGGTTTCCATTCAGTGAGAGAAAAATTTGCTTATTATGCTTACCCGATTAATAACGAGAGAAGTAGATAAAAATTGTATTTACTTAAATTTTTTTGTTTTATTAATTACAAATTAATAATGGGTGATAATTTTCCAGATTGCACGAATATACTTAAATCAAAAGTATTTTTGTTAAAAATTTTAATTTATTCCGTTTTAAAATATGAATTGAGGCAGCTCCGGCTTAGCGCCAAATGTGAAATTACTTTAGCTGAAGTAAATGGTCTAAAAAGTTCATATTTAATGAAGTTGTTTATGTGCAACAATTTGGCACGTACAAATTAGTACAAAATGAAATAAGCTGTAAGAGAGAGGGAGAGGGAGAGAGAGAAAAGAGCAATAGAATCAAACCGTGAAACGCACATGAGATGTAATCGGGAGAGCCGATGACATCGGGGTCGAGCTTTTTCATATGAACTAAGTCTCCATTTACCCATTTACAATTGTCAACTAACTTGCTTGTTAGAACCCAACAGTAATAAACTGAGTTTTTTTTTGAAATTTTAAGGCATTTTGAAAAACTCATCCCTTGGAAAGCATAATCGCCCGTCGACAGAAAAATTTACCCCTTAGGCTGTGGTTATATTGAACACCACGAAACTGTTGTTGCACCGAACACGATTTGCTATATATGGCATATCCACGGCCTTACTTACTTACTTAGCTGGCGCTACAACCGATGATCGGTCTTGGCCGCCTCCACAAAGCTCCGCCAGTCACTTCTGCTATGCGCGCGCTGGCGCCAGTTGATAAGGCCAAGTGCAGTCAGGTTGCCCTGCACCTGGTCTTTCCAACGGAGATTAGGACGTCCCCTTCTGCGTGTTCCTCCACCGTGGTTCGAATAAAACACCCTTCTAGCCGGAGCGCTTTCTTCCATTCGCTCAACATGACCCAGCCAGCGAAGCCGCTGGAGTTTTATACGCTTGACTATGTCAGTGTCGGCGTACAGCTCATACAGCTCATCGTTCCATCTTATTCGATACACGTCGTCCACGCATACTGGACCGTAGACCGTAGATCTTACGGAGTATCTTCCTCTCGAACGCTCCTAACAGCCTCTCATCATTGATGGTCAATGTCCACGTCTCTGCGCCATACATTAGGACGGGAAGGATGAGGGACTTATAGAGCGTTATTTTCGTCGGTCGAGAGAGGGCTCTACTTCTCAATTGCCTACTGAGCCCGTAGTAACACCTGTTGGCAAGAGTTAGTCTCCGCTTGATCTCAAGGCTGACATTATTGTTGGTGTTTATGCTGGATCCTAGATAAACGAAATCCTTGACGACTTTAAAAGTGTAGTTGTCAACAATGACATTTTGTCCAAGACGCCGTGACTCTTTGTTTGTTGACACAAGGTATTTCGTTTTGTCCTCGTTCGAGCGTTTTTGCCAATAATGTCAATATCATCAGCGTATGCTAGCAGCATGACACTCTTGTAGAAGATAGTGCTAGAGATGTCGATGTTCGCAGCTCGAATTATTTTCTGCAGCATAATGTTAAAGAAGTCACACGATAGTTAATCACCTTGTCTGAAACCTCTTTTGGTATCAAATGGTGCGGAGAGGTCTGTCACAATTTTCACTACGCTGGTGGTGTTGGTCAGTGTCATTTTGCAAAGACGAAGGAGCTTTGCAGGGATACCAAAATCAAACATTGCGGCGTACAAGTGATCCCTAATCGTGCTGTCGAAGGCGGCTTTATAATCGACAAATAGATGATGGGTGTCGATCTGTTTTTCTCGGGTATTTTCCAGGATTTGGCGTAGTGTGAATATCTGGTCGATGGTGGATTTACCAGGCCTGAAGCCACACTGATAAGGTCCAATCAGTTTGTTGACGATGGGCTTCAGTCTTTCGCACAGTACGATCGATAGAACCATATATGCAATATTAAGAAGGCTTATCCCACGGTAGTTGGCGCAGATCGTAGAATCACCTTTCTTATGGATTGGGCAGAGTACGCTGAGATTCCAATCACTTGGCATGCTTTCATCTGACCATATTCTGCATAGAAGCTCATGCATGCGTTTTTTGAGCTCTTCGCCTCCGGTCTTAAACAACTCAGCAGGCAGGCCATCTGCACCTGCAGCCTTATTGTTTTTCAGCCGAGCAATGGCTGTTAAGAGCTCCTCATAGTCAGGCGGCGGTATCCACGGCCTTACAATGTTCAAAAACCACAAATTAAGCTCGAGTGACACTCGCTCTCCCTCCCTTTCCCTCTCTCCGTAAAAAATTGCTCAGTATAAAGAGCGCAGTCCGTGAAGGGCCCTGATTCTCACTGAAATTGCTCGTTATTATATCGCACCTTGATTGCCATAGTGACATTTTACAAAGAAAACGCTCTGTTGAATTATAAGATTTTAAAATTTCAGCTATAAAACATTTTCAAAAATAGCTAGATAACTGATAGCTAATAGGAACTGATTTCTGAGTTATACGTACGACGTCGAGGCGAGCAAGATGGCGTTGAAATCGTGAAATTCACAGATTTGTATAGCATCACTACGGCAATGAATGTGTGCTCTATTCTTTGATACTAGCTACTGATCCTTCTAAGTTGGTATGGAATGAATTGATAGAAAGATTAAATGAATAAATCCCTATGAAAGATAAAAATATTACTAACTAACCATTTTAAAAGAAGTTCGTTTGGTTTGCTTCTGTGACATGCATCCTATAATACTAAATCAGTATACTTGTATACTAAAATGTAACTTAAATACCTTAAACCTTACTAACATAAATACAGAATATTTCGAAATTGCATACTTACGAAATACTTACACTTAAAATTACACTTTATCAACTTGTCATTCAGTGCATGCAAGGAAGTCAGCAAGCATTGCGAATTCCACTACACACATAAACTTTTCAATCAAAAAATCAAGCAAAAAGATTAATAAATTGAACAAATAATTACAAAAGCAGCAACAATGTATACGCTAAAATTAAAAATAAATAAATAAATCAATATGTATTTTACATAAATTTAGAAAAGAATAATAATAATAAAATATACTTTACTACTACGATATACCATGCATAAAAACTTAACTTTACTTAGAAATTTCACTTAAAATTACGTAATTAACTTAAGCAATCAATATAGAAAAACAAAATATTGTATTTGAAAACCTTGAAAAGAGAATGAGAAAAAATGAATAAATTATTTAATAAAGTGAAAAATAATGGAAGGAAAACGCTGAGCACAGTTAAAGAAGAAGCAAAATGTTTAACATTTTTCAATATATAAAATATTTACTTACTACATACGATACTATTTATTGTATTTATTACTTACTTACTTACTTACTTACTTATTGTTTTTGTGATATTATTATTATTTAAACCTATTCATGAATTCCTAAGAAAGCAAACGATTAAACAACAAAAAAAGAAAATAAAATTTAATAATTTAAGCTTAAGTATAAATTATTTGTGTATGTAAATGTAGTTATGTGTTTAGTTTATACCTACATAAATTTAAATTGAAATTAAGTAAGATATTTAAAAAATTAAACGACGGCTCTAAAGAAGAAGAATCGAAAATAAACAAATGAAAAGAAACGGATGAAAAATGAAGAAAATCAAGCTCAACAAATAAAAGTTATATGTTTAAATTCAGAAATGAAAATTATTTTGGTGTTTTATTGAAGCGTGGGAGGGCGGAATTGATGTCCTACAGATTAACCTGGCATTCTCGTGAGGTATACCAGAAATTAATATAAATTATGAAATGCTATATGGTATTTCACTCATGGAAAATTGATCCAAGCCCATACTCTCTGCTCTACTGCTGGTCGACGTGACTACTTAGTTCAATGGAATTTAAATTTTATTTTATACGCCTGAGGAAACCCGAACAATTTGTTGGATAAAAACTTTATTGCCACTATTTTTTCGAATTCAGGATCTTTTCACAATCCTCCACCGATTTAAAATCTAAATCTGAAATGAAGAAGTCATCAACAAGTCGAAATCAGAATGTTGAAACAAAAACGGAGTCTTAAAAAGAACGCAAAACATTAGTATTAGTCAGTTTTAAAATAAAATGAGAACGATCGGTCTTGGCTTAAGAAAACTCATATTCTTAAGGTGAAATAAATAAAATAAAATAAGAACTGTAGGGGAGCGGAACTTCCGGAACAACTAAAGTGGGAGTTGCGTTCGATTACACTAGCCGCAAGAGCCAAAAAGTCTAAAAGCGTCTAAGCGTAAAGGAACGCTTCGATGATACTTATTAAATAAACATGCGAAAGTTTTATTTTAAGCGTCTGCTTCCTTTAAAAGTTGAATATCGAATGACCAAATAATAATTATGATAGTTGATCTTAACAAGTAGTGAGCGATAAAGGGAGATTACCGTTAAATGAGTGATAAAGTAAATGAAATTGAGTGATCTCTCTTTATGCATTACAGTGATGGCAAAAATATAGTTAAAGTAAATAAATGCGTTTTTCTTACTTTACTTTTACTTTTGCGTTTTTCACACAACATAAAAGAAGAAAAAGAATATTAACAATAACATAGAATGAAAAGTGATAAGCATATACGAGTATGTATTTTGTAAATAAACATAATATTGATAATCAGCGCCGTTACAGAACTTAATTATCAGCATTCCTGTTTTAAGAATTTCCAAGCTTAACAGACTTTCATCAACAAATGGGCTGGCTTCAACACCGATTTCCTTGAATTTCGAACGGGTTTTCCCTGAGTTCTGTACTAACTAAAAAAAATAAGCAAACGATTCACAAATCGTACATACTTTTGAACTGAAACTTCTTTATATGCGGTAGGGTGTATGTTTGATGGCGAAAGAGTTCAACTAAAGTTCTCCTCGCATAGGCTCTCTTTCTAGAACAGGCGCTTCTCTAAAGAAGTGTGCGTGGGTTTTCATATTTGTATACCAAGAAGCTGTTAGTATGCGATTTTGCGAACACCATCGGTAGAGAGAGCAAAGAGGTAAAGTGCAGGTATAAAGGACCTACCCAGTTGTACTTAGGATCATCATTAGAGTAATCATGTTGCTCTCTTTTTTTAACATTGCATATCATAGGGTAGTGGTCTTAAAACATTTTCGGCTGTGAGCACATTTGCCAGCCAAATTTCGTGGAAGCAAGTGAAAAGTTGGTATTGTAAGTACTTAGTTACATGAATTGGAAATTGGAGTTGTCTTCAACCTGTGCTTCACGTAGCCTCTGGGTTCAGCCCAATTTTAAAATTTTGTTTCAAGTTAGAGATGTAAAGAAATGAGAAATTTATGCAGAAATGGAGCGAGAAGAGTGGATATCTCCTAAACAAAGTAAAAAGGGAAATATGCACTAAATCTCACTGGAGATGGTAAAACTATGGTAATTACAGCTCAATTAAAGATGCCAAGAAAAAGTTCAGCACATTGGTCAAACCTGAAAAATCGCTGGGTATTTTTTCCCACTACAAAAAGGTTCTTTAATTTATAATCAAAGTCCAAGGAATCTGATTGACCATCACAGAAGACGGATCATTACTAAAATTTCTATTGGAAATTAGAATTGTGGAAGTAGTGTAGGCACAAAAGTATTGTTGAAATGCGTGCTGGGCGGTACATCCAAATGTACTCCTTTCTACTGTTCGTAATCCATTCTAATTGTCAAAAACGAAAGAATATGACCGCGTGTGCTTTCTGCGGCAAATATAGCATGGATATTTAGTTAAAAAAAGGCTCGATAGAAAGTAAAATGCGTTATAAATGTGATCGTAGTTGAACTACAATGGCTTTTATACATAATACAATTAATATATTGTATTATATACTTTACTATGTATTACTCTATACTCTTGCGTCAATTCGAAGGCATGAACAAATATGATTTAAATCTATCGACAACATTGACATAGAGAACATTCCCTGCAAAAATCAACGAACATATATCCATTTATTTAACTGAACTGTAAAAGCTTCTTATAACATGTTACCCTTGATCCCAAATTGTGTAGTTTCGGCAACTGGTTTTGACTGAAATGGCAACCGTTCCATTGACAGTTCATTGTTTATTTCTTGTTTGTAAAATGACCACGAAATGTTTAATTATTGCCAAGTATTTCGGGTGCGAGAAGAATCAAAATGAAAGACGAAGTATTTAGCAGCGATATAAAAGCGCATCGGAAATGCATACATTGAATTAGCGGACCCCAAGCACGTTTCACTGTGCATAATTAAAAAAGTAATTCAAAGCAGTTTAAATTTTGAAAGTTTATATTTATTGTAAAACTCTATGGAAAAGCACATTTTTAATTTCTTATTATCTTGGCAACAAATGAATAATACTGGTGGGTTGCCTACACGTGAACAGGCTACGTATAATTGTCCATGAGAAAATAATGGGTATTCTAAGTTGATACCACAAATTTCCAAAGATTGACCATTGACCTGGCGCTTTATTAATGGCAACTGCGAATGCAACTCGCACTGGAAATTGTAGACGTTTGAATTTGAAAGGCAAATCGGTTGGAATCATCGGAATTCGTGGTATTAACACGTCTTCACCTTTGAATTTTCCAATCAAAATAGTTGCTTTAATAACATTGACCATAAATTTGTTCACAGCAAGCCTCGCACCATTTCAAAGTTTCGGTTGATTCAAATTACGAAGCATAATAATAGTCGCACCGACTTTCAATTGAAGGTAATCCGGGTAACTCCAAAGAATTCAAAAATTCTGTAGGATAGTTAACCGCATCTTCTTCATTGGTAGCAGTATCAATAGACTTATACGAAACCAAAACACCAGGTATTTTGGATTGTATAGCAAAATTTTATTCATTGACATCTTGATTCTTGGCTGCCAAAATGGTTCTTTCGCTCTAACAATTATGATTTTTGTAGTTCGGTACTATGTTGGGAAATACACTGTCAATCAATTCTTCTTTCGATGGTGTAATTCTACAAAAGTTATCCGGCAACATAATCAATCCAGTCTCATCAACTAGCACTGCACCATTTCATCATCAAATCAATTTTGTCATCAATTGATTTGAAAATTCAACATGTCTCCATAAATAGGATGATTTCAAGCAATCATGTATTTCATCGGCAGGGGTTGATCTTGGTATAATTGGCAAAGTTTATCGGAAATCTCCTCACAACAAAATTAATCCTCCACCAAACAAATTGGAATTTTCCCGAATATCTCTCATTGTCCGTTCCAAGGCTTCAGCTGATTTTTTGTGAGCCATGGTGGCCTCATCCCAAACAATAAGTGCAACACGTTGCAACACTTTAGCCATTCCAGATATCTTCGCTATATTGCATGCAGGTGTTTCGATGATTTGCGTAGTCAAAGGCAACTTGAGTGCGGAATGTGCTGTACGGCCACCTTCCAACAAAGTTGCTGCGATGACAGAGGAAGCAAGTGGCAATGCGATTCGATTTTGGGAACGTATTGTTGCTAAAAGTAATGATATTAAAAACGTTTTTCCTGTACCACCAGAAGCTTCCAAAAAGCATCGATCGTTAACAGCAAGTATAATTGTTTCATATACTCTTTTCTGCTGAACATTCAATTTCGGAACATTTGCCTGAACGTATGAATTCAAGGCATTCGGGTCATATTGGTTTTCACGTTCTAATTCTTGATTAAATATGTCATGCATGGATCCATTTGGTGCTGTCATTCCTAATTGTGCTAATGCTTTGTTTGCCATCATCATACACAAATCTTCAATCTTAATCAATGCCTCGTGATAAATTGCCGGTATAAAATCCAGTTCAGGATTGGAATTGATTCGACGCACTCTACGTAAAATATCTTCCGACATGTAATTTAGATATCTTGTCCACAAATCAACTGCATTCGATGGATTACACGTAGTCAAAATAATTGCAAATAACAAACGAATTTGTAGCGGATGGGCAGATACTGATGCATCTGCTAATGTGTCATACCAATGCGTATCATGTTCCAATAGATCTAAACTATGACATGCTTCACGATATCTTGTACAAACATGACCATCAACTGTGCGCTTAACTGCTGAAATGATATTGGTCCACGAAAATTGATCAATAACAGTCGTAAATAAAAACGTTCAGCATTATTAGGATGAACAATATAAATTCGCCCTACAGAATCAGTTGAAAACAGATTTACATGGCCATGAAAAGATTTACATCGATGAACCCTTGCTTACGACGTTGAAATTCTCTTTTTGTTGAATTCCATCTAAAATACTTTGGTACTTCTGCAAACAATAAGGTTTTAGCAAATTCATCAGTTTGACGCAACTTGAAGAATACTGTCAATGTCGTTTCTGGTGGCGTTTCCGCTCTTTGCGCTGCATTCTCCGAGGTAAAATACACACTCTGTCCGTTTTCAAGATGAACAGCTAAATGCTGCACGGCGCCACACCGCCTCGTTACTACTGATATAACGGCCCATTTGATACTGATGAATTTCATCATTTCTACTTGGATTAGCAACTCCAAACACGGCCATTTGTTCACATACTTGCAAATGTACTTAATCAATTTGACGAATTGCAGTACATTCTTCACATTTTCACATTTTCGATTTGAGGGCGTTCATTTGTCTAGGGATTTGCAATGACTTATCCTGAGAAAAGCTTACCTGCAATTTCAAAACTAAAGTTTCTAAGGTTTGAGCTGAAATGCACGCTTCATCAGTGATGACATATTTCAAAAATTATTCATCACTATCTGTAAATCCATGGGTAATCGCTATGGGAATGAAATGCTCATCTACTCGGGTCACTCACACAGCAGTTAAATTATAATCTATTCTTTTAGAGTTCAGGGAAATCAGAAATGCTTCATGGGGTAAAATGCTCAGATTACATACTTATTGAGACTAGGTCAGCGTAATTTAGAGCTTTACTGCTTAAAGTTGAGTATATTTAATAATCTTTATTTTGAATGTCCTTCCTTCACAATGCTGGGAACTTCTCGGGAGGAGAAAATGTGCAATTCTTTCATTCTATCAATGTGGGTTCTATACTTTGCAACCACTTAAGAATGTGCCGGATATTCAGATTTCAGAAGTTCAATAATGGTCGTCGAAGGTCATGAAGGTAATGATGCACCTGGAGCAAGATTATGTGGTAACGCATTAAGACCTCAACGGGTTGTAGACCCATAATAGTAGGTCGTTTGATCGTTTTACAATTTCTTGAATAAAGTCCAAACATTCTTCATTCAACTCCTTCTGCTGCCGAGTTTCTACATATTGTTTGCCACATACTGCGCCTTCAGTCTGTTCAATCTCCTGTTGTGATTTCTATCAGCGCGCGCTGGGAATGTATCGAATAAATGCAAGAAGTAGAAAAGTAGAACTAGTAGCAAATGTGTGAATGAGCTACACCCCACGGCCCATACACCCCCAACACTCACACACTTGCGTAGACGTACAAAATGAACGCCTCTTCTGTTTTTTAGTGTTCGGGTGCTCTCCTTCATTTTGTTGACTGTGTAACGTTAGATATTTTATGATGGCGGCGGCAAGTGTCAGTGCATCCAGGTGAAATATAACTGTATACTTGAGCATATACTCGTCGTACTTCTTCGTAAGTTGTTCATTTGATCATTGTCTTGTGTATAGGTAGGAACCATGGTGTATTATGTAATGGCAACTGCAAGGTGCACATATCGGATGCTGCGGGGTGTTTAGTTTCACATGATGGTTGCTCTGTACACCTTTCTCCGCGTGTATGGGTGTGAGTGCGACTGCATGTGTGTGTCCATGTCAGTTTGCTTTTATGCATTTCTGATCTATGGACTTTCGAATGCCACTCGCTTACTCGCTTTTTTTCGCTCCACTATGCACTACACTCGTACTTCTTTCGGAATTTATAGTTTTCTTTCTTTGCGTCTTGTGCTACTCTCTTCTCTGGCACCATCGCCGTCGTCATTGTTTTTTCTCTCTCACTCTCTTTCTCTGCTACTTTGTTTTGGTATTTATGGATTTTCATTGGCATTGCACTTTTACCTCAGCTCTCCTCTCGCACTCTCTCTTTCTCTCTTTCTGTGGGTTGATACTCGCGAGCGTTGGTTGCGCTTTAACGGCATTGTCAAAACGCAAATGATTTATTGAACTGACAGCAGTGAATTTTGTCGAGTCGCATCGACTCGAGTCACAAGATGAGCTTTTTACTTCGTTCTATGTTGCCTTTCTACTGCTCGGCACATACTCGTAAATATGTACCTCCTTCTGCTCTTACACCCTCTTTTCCTTGATTTCTCTTTGGTAAATTCATCCTTTCGGTTCAATCTTTTTGCGCGCTTGCTGCGCTAGTGCATCCAGCACCACCACCACCGATGCGAAATGAAGTTTTGATTTAGTTCAAAATTTTATCAAAGAAATGTGCGCTGGATTCCTTTCATTTTTTCTACTTCTTTCTTCTCTTCTGCTCTTTGAAATAAATCACAGCACGAGTTGTCTTTGATACACAGCAACAATAACAGCAACAACATAGTATGTAGCATATACCATACATACATATGTACATGGTCTTTCGGGTGTAATGGAAATTTGATTTATGGTTATGTTTCAGTGCTGCTGCTGTTTCTGCTATTTCATCTTCCTCTTCATCTTCTTCTTCATCTTCTAATGTTATTTCTGTTGCTCGCTTAAGCTTCAACTTGTATTGCTTTGATACGACATATGAAAGTTCTCATAATAATTGAAATTTTTAATACACTCCAAACAATAAAAGTAGTAGAATTCAAATTGAAATGATACTTTACGATATTGATTGTGAATGTACACGAATTTCAAAAACTTCATGTCAAATATTGTCGAAGTAGGTGCAGTGTAGGCTAAGAAAGGAAATGAAATTCCCTTTTCAGCAAAGCTCGTCTTCTCTTCGTGTGGAACGAAGGAAGTTTGGGGAGGGGCTTTCAAAGCCGACTTTAGATATGATTTTTTCTAGTCACAACAACCACTCAAATTTAATATTTCTCATGTTTAAGTTTTAGAATAAAATTCTAAAATTTTTTAAGTATAGAGCGAAAAGAAAAGAGAAAAAGATCTCAAGTGCATCAAGTGACTGCATCCTTGCGCATGTTGTTGTAGGTGTATACAAATTAAGCACAGAGCAGAAAGAGGAGAGAGAGAGAGAGAGAAAGATCTCAAAAATATCAGTAGTTGCCTTTTTGAGTCCGATTGTACCTAAAAGATATATAAGCATGATATATTTTTTCTACCTATATATAAGTATTTAAAATACGATGAGCTCATTGGTAGTTGGCGATTTTCTTCGCATATTATGTAACATATTTTTGTTTATATATTTCTGCCTTTTAACATAATATAAAGGTAATTCATAAGGTGTCGTATTCAGTGTTGTGTCCTATCAATTCTCTCATTTTTCACACAAACATGTACAATTTTATGACAATACGACAGGATACGACACCTTGTAAATCCCCTCAATATATGTATGTACTTACATTAAGGAATCTACAGATAAAAGTTCGGCTCTAGAGATAAGCCACATATTAATGTATGTTGAATTTAGTGGGGACTTTGGAATGCTTTACATTTTTTATGCACGTCTTGAAATAGTCAAATTTTGTGCAAAACATCAGTTTCACGAATAATTTTATTCATTTTCATACAAGAAGCGAGTTGCTGCAAAAAACGAGTAATGTTAGTGTGTTCTGAAAATTAATTCATAATAGGGAGAGATTCATTGTATAGAATAGCACAATCATCGGAATGATTCCAAATCGTACCTAAAATGCTTTGGTCTTGCCTAAAGTACATTGAAAACCGGAAAAAGGTACAACACTGATTCTTTGTCGCATTACTTCTTGATGTGTGGGAGAGCAAAGTGATAACAACAGAGAGAAATTTGTATAAAATTATGGAAAGAGGAAAAAGTAAAGGCAGAGAGAAAAATAACCTAAAAAATACCAAGTCGTAGAGTTTATGAGGCTGTTTACACTTGTTCCAGCTTGAAAGACTGTGTGAGAGAAATAGGTAGAAAAGAAAAAGACGTAAAACTTCTATTTCCTTCTTCTTCCACATGAAACAGTAACAAAGAAGATTTCGTTTCGTTCCTCACTTGCACTTGCTGTATCATCAAAGGCCACCATGTTTGCCATTAGTATGTTGACCGCATGCGTTGTGCTCTGCGATCAATCCGACTAGTAAGTGTGCACAGATCATTTCTCCCCAGACGAAGAAAAAGGTCTGCTATTTTCCCTATCGATTCTTCGCATTCAAATTGCCACTGGACATCTATCCTCATAAGTATAACGTATAACATTCCCAGTCAGATTCACACTCACACCCATACATGTACATGTACTCGTATAAGTATTTATTTATTACTAATGACTTGAAATGAATTAAATATCATGTTTTGTGTGGGAGCTAACAAAAACCTTAAAAGAATAAAAACATTATCCCTTTACAAACTAAATACAAGGTAAAAACAGAGACAGAGGGTGGGGGAGAGGGAGAGGGAGAGAGAGAGAGAGTGAGAGAGAAAGAGAAACGCGCGCTAAACAATCATGTCAGTGATTGGATCCAGCAGAAATATATGTGCATATATCCTTATGTGAATCATATTCTTGTATTTTTTTTTCTGTTTATGTCCATAGTGAATAAGAAGAATCTGCGCCACATACACAACACACACACAAACAATCTCTCTCTATGTATTTATGTATGTGTGTGAGTGTGTATGTCGTTGGGTATACCTTCTCTCTACAGCATACGCCATATCCTGTAGTTAGTTGTGTCTGCGTGTGTGTGTGAATAAAGAAAAGTGTAATAAAATTTGATTTATTGTAGACAAGATTCGAGCAGGATGTGTGTGTGTGTGTGTGTCTGTGCCTGTAGGATGCTCTCTCCCTTGTCTTTGTCTTTGTCTTCTTCTGATTTTTGTTTTGTGTTCCAATGGCAGCATATTTCATATGGCACTGACTGCTGCTGCTGCTATTGCAAACTTGTGAGTAGCAGTCGAAGGATTTTTATACGCTGCTCATTCGTTTACTTCTTCTACGTTTGTGTGTCGGTCTGTCTGTCTATTTATCTGTTTCACTTGCTTTCCACCTACACACACACACAAACGCTCACACACACACACATACATATGACGCTCTTTATGCTTCTGCAGTTTTTATGTATTTCTGTTTACCGCCATGCATCATTCGCCTACATATCATCCATCTAGGATTTTGCTTCCCAAACACACACACACACACATAAATACATATAGCTTCATATATATGTACACTTCTCCGCCCATTTTACTCCTCTCTCTTTCTTCGCATTTCTGCCCTGACACTTTTCACAAAAACTTTTCTGTTTCTGTTCACACTGCAGGCATTTTGTCCTTCATACCCATTCCCTGGTATTGTCCTTCGTCCCGATTCTCATCATCGTCGAAGCCGTATTTTTCATGCTGTTTGTGTGTGTGTCGCGTGTATGTTTAGTATAAAATAAACTTACTCATGTGCTTTTCGAAAAGTGTCTTTTGATTTTGTACATTTGTTTCGCATTTAGTGTGTGTGCAATTGAAATGAATTTGATCGCGTTAAATCAAGTGCAAAAAGGACGAAAGTTGGTTGTGGAAATTTTATATTGGTGTTTGTAATTATTGTTGGGTTGAGTGATAGTGTTGGCTATCGTGCTAATTTGAAATTCAATAGTTACTTACTTACTTAGCTGGCGCTACAACCGATGATCGGTCTTGGCCGCCTCCACAAAGCTTCGCCAGTCACTTCTGCTATGCGCGCGCTGGCGCCAGTTGATAAGGCCAAGTGCAGTCAGGTTGCCCTGCACCTGGTCTTTCCAACGGAGATTAGGACGTCCCCTTCTGCGTGATCCTCCACCGTGGTTCGAATAAAACACCTTTCTAGCCGGAGCGCTTTCTTCCATTCGCTCAACATGACCCAGCCAGCGAAGCCGCTGGAGTTTTATACGCTTGACTATGTCAGTGTCGGCGTACAGCTCATACAGCTAATCGTTCCATCTTATTCGATACACGTCGTCCACGCATACTGGACCGTAGATCTTACGGAGTATCTTCCTCTCGAACGCTCCTAACAGTCTCTCATCATTGATGGTCAATGTCCACGTCTCTGCGCCATACATTAGGACGGGAAGGATGAGGGACTTATAGAGCGTTATTTTCGTCGGTCGAGAGAGGGCTCTACTTCTCAATTGCCTACTGAGCCCGTAGTAACACCTGTTGGCAAGAGTTAGTCTCCGCTTGATCTCAAGGCTGACATTATTGTTGGTGTTTATGCTGGATCGCCGTGACTCTTTGTTTGTTGACACAAGGTATTTCGTTTTGTCCTCGTTCACCACTAGACCCACACGACGAGACTCCCTTTCCAGGTTGGAGAATGCTGCACTGACTGCTCGAGCGTTTTTGCCAATGATGTCAATATCATCAGCGTATGCTAGCAGCATGACACTCTTGTAGAAGATAGTGCCAGAGATGTCGATGTTCGCAGCTCGAATTATTTTCTGCAGCATAAGGTTAAAGAAGGCGCACGATATGGAGTCACCTTGTCTGAAACCTCTTTTGGTATCAAATGGTGCGGAGAGGTCTGTCCCAATTTTCACTGCGCTGGTGGTGTTGGTCAGTGTCATTTTGCAAAGACGAATGAGCTTTGCAGGGATACCAAAATCAGACATTGCGGCGTACAAGTGATCCCTAATCGTGCTGTCGAAGGCGGCTTTATAATCGACAAATAGATGATGGGTGTCGATCTGTTTTTCTCGGGTCTTTTCCAGGATTTGGTGTAGTGTGAATATCTGGTCGATGGTGGATTTACCAGGTCTGAAGCCACACTGATAAGGTCCAATCAGTTTGTTGACGATGGGCTTCAGTCTTTCGCACAGTACGCTCGATAGAACCTTATATGCAATATTAAGAAGGCTGATCCCACGGTAGTTGGCGCAGATCGTGGAATCACCCTTCTTATGGATTGGGCAGAGTACGCTGAGATTCCAATCACTTGGCATGCTTTCATCTGACCATATTCTGCATAGAAGCTCATGCATGCGTTTTTTGAGCTCTTCGCCTCCGGTCTTAAACAACTCAGCAGGCAGGCCATCTGCACCTGCAGCCTTATTGTTTTTCAGCCGAGCAATGGCTGTTAAGACCTCCTCATAGTCAGGCGGCGGTACTTCAACGCCGTCAGTGATTGGGGTTTCCGGAGTGGGTTCCGCAGTGGCGGGATTATTGCCGTCTTCGCCATTAAGCAGCTGCGAAAAGTGCTCCCTCCATAATCTCATTATGCCCTGGATATCTGTCACCAGATTTCCATCTTCATCCTTGCAGGAAGAGGCCCCGGTCTTCAAACCAAGAGTCAGGCGTCTTATTCTTTCAAAGAATTTTCGGACCTCGTTCCTGTCCCGCAACATTTCGATATCATTGAACTGGCGTCTTTCTTCATCTCTTTTCTTGCGCCTGAAAAGACGTTTCTCCTCCCTCCTCAACTTTCTGTATCGCTCCTTAGCAGCTCGCGTTGCAACTGACTGCAGGGTGGCTCTGTATACTGCGTTTTTTGCTTCAGTAGCATTGCGACACTCTTGGTCGTACCACATATTTCTCCGTCGACGGTGGTAGCCTAGCACCTCTTCGGCAGCCGTACGCATAGAGCGGGAAATGGACACTGTGCGCATATATCATCAAGTTGAGGGGTGTTTTGCGAAAGGAGAAGTGCAAGTTGGTTGGCAAAGACTTTGGCTGTCTGTTGTGATTGCAGCTTTTCGACATCCAGCTTTCTCTTTGTACCTATCCGTACGCGATTTGCTACACATATACGTGTGCAGACCTTGGCTGCAACCAAGTAGTGGTCTGAGTCGATGTTTGCACCACGTATTGTGCGTACGTCTAGTACATTGGAAGCGTGCCTTCCGTCGATCACAACGTGATCAATTTGGTTTCGTGTGTTTTGATCAGGGGACAGCCAAGTGGCCTTATGGATATCCTTATGTTGGAATCTGGTGCTACTAACTGTCATGTTTCGTGCCGCGGCGAAGTCGATCAGTCTCATACCGTTATCGGTGGCTTCGTCGTGGAGACTGAATTTTCCGATCGTCGGACCAAAGAGACTCTCCTTGCCCACCTTGGCATTAAAGTCGCCTAACACGATTTTAACATCGTGGCGGCGGCAATGCTCATAAGCTTTGTCGAGGAGCTCGTAGAAGTCATCTTTGGTCGTTTCATCCTTCTCATCCGTCGGGGCATGGACACAAATTAGGCTGATGTTGAAGAATTTTTCCTTGATGCGGATAGTGGCTAGGCGCTCGTTCACCGCCGTGAACCTCGAGACTAGATGACGCAGTCTCTTCCCAACCACAAATCCAACACCAAATTCGTGGCTCGACGCATGACAGCTGTAGTAGATATCACAGGGTGCTCTTTTGGAGCAACCCTGTCCCGTCCATCGCATTTCCTGTACAGCGGTGATGTCAGCTCTATATTTTTGGAGGACATCCACCAGCTGTCCCTGTAGAGGGTTCGGACATTCCAGGTGCATATCCGTAAATCGTTGTCCTTTGGGCGTTTGCGGGAGTCGTCAACATTAGAGGGGTTCATTATCCGAGGCTTGTTTGGAGGTTTCATTGGAGGGTATTTTAACGTGGTGGGTTCCAAGCCCGACGCACAACCATTCATTCAAGGCCATGGAGAAGCCCGCCGCACACATTAGTTAACTCACTGACGGTTGTCAGATCGCTATCCAGGGGACGCCACGAGGAGGCTGTGTGTCGACTTGAAACGTAGAAGCGCAAGGATCGACCATGGACGCACCTGCGACTGTCACGAACTTTACCTTGTGTCCTACGCCCCAGGCCCCCCAATCAATAGTTAGGATAGTTAATTCTAGGTCCTAACCAAGGTTAGGTCTTATTGGCTGGCCGAAGCCACGCATTGAACACTTAGGTCCTTAGCAATACCATGTAGGAGCCCCATGGGACTTTTGTGCATTTAACGACGAGTAACGAGGGTAGTTGGAAAACCTTAGTAGAGAATTCACCCCCAGTTTAGCGACCTCACTATGACTCTCAAACTGTGAAGCTCCTAAGTACAGTAATCAGTTATACAGTTCTAGTGAGCAAATGAGATGCTCCAGAGTTCCATACATTATCTGCACCCTTCACAATCAGTCAACTACTCAGGTAGTAGTATAAGAAACATGCGTCTGATATACTTCAGAAGAAGAGTTACGAGGAACATAGGAAATAGATTGACATCTTAACTTAACACAACAAAATTCGATGCTTAAAGCAGTTGAAAGCGTCACTTCCTCGGAAAAGCAACACGACCTTAAAGCAATCAGAAAGCCACCTCCCATAGCAGTATTACCAACGATAGATATTCTGTCTTTACGAAAGCCCGTGAAACCATGGCAAGAAACCTCGGTATTATTTACGGAAGATCTCACGATGCCTCAGTAAAGACAACAATATCATATTTGAGCTCAAAGCTAGCCGGCAAAGTAATTTTGAAGGATGAAGAGTATCTTTTATAATTAAAGTTAAATTAAAATACAGTTATGTCTTTAATTAATAGTAGTTGGAGTATCCGTATTCAAAACAACCGTAGTGCTTAAAACAGCCGGTGAAGAGTCTGCGACGACAATGGCAGGAGTAGATGCCAGCGATGGAGTTTTGCCTCGCCCACATCAACCTCTAACACAAAATCTGACGCCGTCCGTTCACCACCGGATTTTTCAGCACTTTGGAAGCACTTGACCGCGTATTTTTGAAGGAAACAACAGGTTAATTAAAACACTTGTAATTATTGAAAAACTTTTCATAATGTTTAATGTTAGATAGCAAAATTTCTCAGCCTTGCCACCTGCACCGTTCATTTCTTGCCCCACAAAATTCCTTCCAAGAGTCTTTTTTGGCTATGCGCACTTCTCTCTTATATTGCTTTAGCACATCCTTGCATTCCCCTCCAGCATTCCTCACTCTCTTGTTGACCTTGCTAGCTTGAAGATTTCGCGAAGACAGCGTCTTTTTCAACTCAATTCCTTGTTCCACAGGGTGCTTTGGGTTTGCGCTTAAGTCGCGCTAAAGGACAAGAGATGCGGTAAGCTTTGTTGAGGGCTTTGGTTAGTATTCCGAGTTTTAACTGCAGCTTCACACGTGAAGTAATTGCTTTCGGTCTGTCGTAATTCCCAGGTCAAGAATTTTTCTCAGTTCGTATATCTCTGATTCCTTAGAACTTTATCAATTTGAGTAGGGTAGTAGTATACTTGTGGTCGCTGTAGGAATAAAATTTAAACCGCAATAAAAAAATTATGGCGTTCTGCATAAAATCCGTAATTGTATAAGATCAACTTCCAAAGCTTTTACCCATTCTTTTTAGGTCAACTTTGTTGTGTTGTGTGATTAAAACCAAATTTCTATCAAAACTCGAAACAAAATTCGGGCTAAAACTTGGCTTCAATATCGGATCAGTCACAAATCCGATAAAATTCAGGACAAAATTCGGACGATATTTAGACCAAACCGAAATTCGGTTCAAAAATTAAACCAAATTCAGACTAAAACCTAAACCAAACCTCAGACCAAAATTCCATTAAATTTTATACAAAAAATCAGACAAAAGTTCAAACCAAACTCGAACCAAAACACAGACCAAAATTCAAGAGGAAATTCACACAAAATTTAGATCAAGACCTGACCACAAATCAGATCAAAACTCAAACCAAAGTTGCATCCAAATCAAAATCAAGATTAAATTCAGACCAAAATTCAAGACAAACTCATACCTAAAGTCAAATTAAAATTCAGACCAAAACTTAGGCAAAAATTAAACCGAAATTCAGACCAAGCACTGTCATGATGTGGATTAAGAAAGCCCGCTGTTACGTCAGCTACCAAATTCATCGCACAGAAATATTCGGACTCAATGTGCTGTGTATTTTAGCCGACTCTAATCTATTTCAGTTGAATAATACCTGAACTCACAAATACATTGGAAATTCGTGAATCAACCAGAGATTGAGACTGAAGGAATTCAAAGTACTATCTGGGTTTAACTGACTGATCATTAGTGGTTTTGGGAAATGCCTGCCAAAGCGAGAACCTTAAGTAGGTGTGAAGTTACACGAGTAGGTTGCCGTTGAACTTTAAATTGACTTTATCGAGCCCTTACAATAAAAGTTTTTTGTTTAGAATTTTAAACATGTTGCAGTTTATTAGAAAGTAGCAGTAGCAACTTGAAAGTACTGTAGCTACAGGAATTGGAAATTTAAATGTCAACATAGTGTCAGTATAATACTAAGGGTGTTTTTTTTTAGAAGTGTGGTTTTCAATCTGGCAATACTTTTTTCGAAGCTGGTCTTTTTGACAGCTGTCACTTGATTTATGCTCAGTTTGGTTTGCCATTTCATAATTAATAGGCTTACTCCTGAACAACCTTTGCAAATCGTGCAAATTTATTACCAAAATAATGGTTCGGTTCGCGCGTCGCAGCGATGTTCAGCGATGAAGCTCACTTTTGGTTGAATGGGTACGTTAATAAGCAAAATTGTCGCATTTGGAGTGATCATAATCCACAAGCCATTATTGAGACGCCGTTACATCCTCAAAAAGTCACTGTTTGGTGTGCCCTCTGCCCAGGGAATCATTGGTCCATATTTCTTCAAAGATGAAGACGCTCATAATGTTACAGTCAATGGGGAACGCTATAGAGCCATGATTAATGAATTTTTTGTGCCTGAATTGGAGGATGTTGATGTGGACGACCTTTGGTTCCAACAAGACGGCGCTACATGCCATACTGCCATACAGCCAACGAAACAATTAATTTATTGAAGGAAACTCTTGGTGAGCGCATTATCGCGCGTCGTGGACTTGTGACGTGGCCTCCAAGATCCTGCGATTTAACACCGCTGGACTATTTTTTTTGGGGTTATGTGAAGTCGCTTGTATACGCAGATAAGCCCGAGACGATTGACGCCTTGGAAGAGAATTTTCGGCGCCGTATTACTGACATACGGCCTCAATTGCTGCAAAAAGTGGTCAAAAATTGGGCCTCTCGGCTTGAATTTAATCGAATCAGCCGCGGCGGCCACTTGCCCGAAATCGTTTTTAAAACATAATGGCAATTCCTTATCTTTATAATAAAGCTAAATTCTTGGCCATAACATTAAATTATATGCGCTTTATTTCTTCTTGAAAACCACACTTCTAAAAAAAACACCCTGTATATGTAGTATAATAGGCTGAGTGCCAAAATGAATCGTTACATCCGTGAAGTTTCGTGTCCGATTACCGTCTTAATCTGGTGGTTAATTCTCTTTCATAACGTTTATACATACATTACTACCAATATGAGGTGAATGAGAACTATAAGAAAGTGTACAAGTATACTTCTTGGCAGGCAATGGCAAAACCACCAAGTGATAAGAAATTGCCACTCGTCGTTCGGGTGGCAATTCGGGTGAAAGTGTAGGTGCAACCATGTGGTATCACAATGGGATGTTTTGGCCTAAGTGTGTGACAGTCACTCTATCCTAGTTGAACATATTTCCACGGAGCATTTGGTAAATTTGGAAGGGTGCCCCGAGGCTCCGTGCTCCGAGCACAAGTTGACGACCAATGTTCTAATGGAACAACTGGACAAATATACTTACCATACTTATACGAATGTTAATGTGTTTATGTAAGAATGTGTACATACTAATACTATACCATATATGCCATGATAACCAGAAGTGCTCGAGTGTCTTGTTGTTGGTTTTGTTTGATTTGGCGAAACATGCACATCATGTTGTAAACTAATATTTGCTAATAAACGAGTTAATTAAACCTGAATTATGGTCGTGTAAGCAGCGAAACATTATAAATGCGAAGTATATCATTTGATTTATGGTCGACAAAGGATTAAAAGGCACTTAAACATACGCACACAGACGCACATACTTATGTACTATACATTCATGTACTTATCTATGTGCGCGTACATGTAGAGAGAGAATATGTAGGCTACATGCTTGAAGATACTCGTACAGAGATGAGACGTGTGAGAGAATAAGTAATAATAATAAGAAGAAGAGAAGCATAACTATAAATGAATCTGTGACATTAAGCAGAAGAAGTAGCAGCTATTTATATTCATACACTCACATACTAACAAAACATATATCTCTACAAATGAGAGAAAACGCGAGCGCTGCAATTTAATAATGACAAAAATATTGAAACACCGTTAAGTTGCTTCGAAGAGATACCAAGTAGGAAAAAGTAGATAATTCCTCCCAATTGCCAAAGGATTCATTTATACATTTTCACTCAAATACGTAAACAAAGTAAATAAAACCGGAAAAGGATACACATTAAAGGATATGCAAAGAAACTGGAAGAAATATAACAACATTGGCAGCAGCCAAAGCATCGGCAAAAACCTATAGACAGCAGGAAGCAAAGAGCGAGGCGGCGTCTAACGCTTGTGTATGTGTGGGCGTGTGAGTGAGCGTGTGTGTAAAGATAATTTTGAAAATGTTTTTCAAAGTTTTGTTTTTAGCAGCTTTAGTTGGAGAAAACGAACACGTAACGAGTAAACGTATGAACTCCTTCGCTTAATGAGATACAAAACACATAAATTCTCGAATGTGTCATGTATTGCACATTTCGTTTTTGTTGTTGCTCTGGTTGTTGTTGTTGTTGTTGTTGCTGCTGCTTTTTTGATAAGCCAAGAATTCTCGTGTGGCAAACGCTCGAGGCGTTGACGGCAAAATCAAATTTATTTACCAAAATGTCATATGGCAACAGTGCGTTCAAATAAAATTCGTTCAATTACTTAGTATAGCTACTCGTAAAGAGTCTTCAAAGACGAGATTTAAGCAATTCTAATTAAAAAGAATAGCTTTAAAGAGCAATGAGTACAGTAAATAAGAGATTTTGAGAGGACCCACAGTTGATTATAATCGAATGACAAGCTGCGTCATCAGCAATTAATGTCAAACCGAATCCCCGTTAGTTCCCGGTTTCCCTGTTACCATCCACCCATGTTGTGGCCACCTTCGGCATAAAACTTGTAGGTCCTTTCTATTCATGTACAAATATAACACGTACAACATGATTGGATGCGGAAAGCTCGGCCTAGGCCATCCATGGGCTGTTGTGCCCATAAAAGAAAGGATAAAGTTATGGTATAGTTGCCTGAGTTTTGATATATATTTTTGTCTGAGTTTAGCTCTGAAATTTGGTCTGAATTTTTTTCTTTATCAATGTGATTTGTGGTTTGAAATTTGGGTCCGAATTTAAATTTGATTAGAATTTAAGTTTATGTTTGAAATTTAATCTGAATTTTTCTGCTTTATATTCTAATTTTTGGTTTGAATTTGAGTCCAAATTATCGTTTTTTTTGTTTTGATTTTCAGTCCCACTTTTAGCTGAAACTTCATTGAATCTCAGTCTGATGTGTCTCAGTCTTAGTTTTGTTCTGAGTTTTGGTTTGAATTTCGGTCTGGATTTCGATTTAAGTTAAGGTCATAATTTTGGTTTGTATTATACAGGTACTTCACTTAGTTTAGCTGATCATTACAGGTGTCAGTTAGTTCAAGTTAACGAATTCGACGTTAATTGTTCTGCCCTTTTTCTGATCCGAAGATATCGCAGTTTAATCGACTCTTACCAAGTATGCTTCTCTCTTTCCTATATCATCTTTCAATTATGAATGAATCTTTAATAAATCCTGCAGAGGGAGAATTAACCATCTCATTGTGATGTCCACTGACTTTTAACACTCACTGTAATTTTCACCGCGACTGTGCCAGTCTACGGCACCTACCTGCACACCCACTTACCTTAGGTTGTAACTAAATAATATACGAAACGAAAACAAAAACGAAAACCTCAAAATGAAATGGGTTAAATTAGAGAACACTTCACATGCTCATAGCTCATTGCTTAGAAATGACGCAGCAGCAGATAAGACAGCGACAGTTTTGCGCACACACACACACGCGCTCACACACAATCACACATGCAGATACTCCAAACACAAGCGGATCCATTGCATGGCGGGCAACACAAATCACACCCCTTTTCATATATGTACACATGAACATCCACTAATGAAGCAAACCCTGAAGCTTGAGTGATCAGGAGGAAGAGGGGGATGGGGAGCCAGGCAGGTAGATAACTATACACCGGAGGAGTCGACGAGTTGGTGGCACACACACAATTTATGTGGTGGATGAGTATGAAAAGTTTTTGCTGTTTTCTGTTGCTGCTTGTTTTTTTTTTTTGGTTTCTTTTTTTGTGTGGCAAGAACGTGTGTTTCATCTGCAAAATAAAACAACAGCAATAGCAACAACAACAATGCCGAAAGAACATTCATCTATCTTCGGGTGTTCGTTTGTTATTTTGTCAGTTGTTGGCTGGGGAGAAACAGAAACGAAATAAGCAAAGGAAGTAAGGAGGAGTAGTGAGCGTTCGGTACTAAGTTCAGCTTGGATCCTGACGTGATTGTCGCACGCTTTTTACTGCTTCAGATTGCAACCAACCATTGCAATTAAGTTGCATGCTACACTAGCAACCGCGAAACTTCTGCAATGAATTGACTTTGCTGCAGCGATAGTTTCTTATGTTTTAACGAGACTTTGAAGCAAAAAAAAAAACATGTCCTGTCTCCTGACTCTGGAGTTTACGTACTTGCGCTAGTGGAGTTAACGTAAACACTTTTTAATCTGAAATATTCTTGCATTCAGAGACATTTACCATATGTAAAAATACTATCACATAATACTATTTACAAATACTATTTTGTTATGTAACAATTGTTATTGAGGAACGACAAATTCTGGAGAAAATAAGATTTTTCTGTAGGGACTCATTAATAGGGACCGTAAGTTTAATGTTCTTTTGCACCCCGGGCCTTTATTTTCTAACCACGGCCCTGTATATAAGTATGTACATATGCACAAGGTAGTCACTTTTAACTGAGTTTAAATCTCAAAGCTGATTGGAAAACTTAAAAAAAATTTTAAAAATTTTAGTAGACTTTATTTTGATTGAACTACATATAATTGCATTGTTAATCGTCTTGTTGTTGGTGTCTGTTACGCAGAGTGTACGGGGTTCGAATCTCGGCACAGGTAAAATCAAAAAGTAGAGAAAACTATTTTTCTACACAGCACCACCTCTTGGCAGGCAATGGCAAACCTACAAGAATAAAAATGCCCATGAAAAGTTTTTCACTTCGGGTTCGGATTCGGAATAAAACTTGCAGGTCCTTTCTATTCATGTACAAATATAACACACACAACATGGGTGGATGCGAAAAGTTCAGCCTAGGCACTCCATGGGCTGTTGTGCCATTAAAAGAAAGAAGAAGTTAGAAAGAGTCTCAGCTAAGATGATTTTTTTTTTTTTTTTTTTGAGATTTTTTTTGATTTAATAAAGTTAATTATTTTGTCTTGGACTTTATAATAGTGCGCATCGACTTAAAGCGGTTCTCCATCGCGACCTGGGACACCTTATAAAAGTCAAATTGTGATATAAATATGTAGCAGTTTTGAATCTAGAAGGGGGTGGGAAAGGTCTATGAGAACCTTCAAAAAACAATGTTATTATCTAAAGTTTTTCTAATCGATAGCGCTACTTTTTATCAAATAAACTTCGACTGCAATAAAAATCAGGGTCAGTTTATAGATGACCTAGTTTTTGATCCGGTTTAAGTAGATCTGATTTTTAATCTGAATTTTATTTATTTTGAATTCTTCTCAGATTTTGGTTTTAAATTTGCTCCGATTTCAGACTGTGTTTGGCCTTATTTTATGGTCCGATATTTGATCTGAAATTGGTGGATATTTTGCTTCTTTTAGTTGTCAGATTTTCAGTCAGGATTTTAAATTTAGTATATATTTTAGGGTGAGTTTTAGTTTAAATTTTGGTCCAAGTTTCGCAAATATTTAATTTAGATTTGATTTTCTCTTGTCTAAATTAAGATCGGAGCTTTCATTTAATCTGCATTTTATTTTTCGCATTCAGTTCTGAATTTAATCTGAATTTTACTCTGAGTTTTGGTCTTTGTTTGGACTAAATTTTAACTTTATTTCTGGTCTGAATATTTGTCCGAGTTCTGGGCAGAAAAAATGGTTGATATTTTGTTAGAATTCAGTCTAAATTTTGATCAAAATATATCGTAAATTTTTCGTCTTTAGTTTTGGTTTAAGTTGAACTGGGATTGGTCTTTTCTAGTGCAAAAAATCGGAACTAAGTCCGATTTTTTGGACAGAGTTTTGGATTGAATTCTTATCCGATTTTTGTGCTGAATTTGGTTTGAGTTCGGTATGAAGATTGACCCAAGCTTTTGTCTGAATTTGGTTGATATTTTAGTCAGATTTTTTAGTTAGAGTGTGGGTCTGAATTTGGCTTAAAATTTGGGCTGAACTTTGGTCTGAATTTTAGTCAGAATTTAAAAAAACAAATTTTTAATTTTAGCACCAAATTTAGTTTGAAGTGAATTTTGATTGATTTTTCGTCTGACACAAATCAATCTTTTCCCTCACCTTCCACCAAGACTCGAATCCGCTACTTCAGGGGAATTGACTGCCCTCAAAAATAAGAAAATCATAAAATTAGAACTGCGATTGTTCGTTGTGTGGTCGCTGTGCCGTAGTGGTAGTGCATTGCACTGCTGCGCAGAGTGTCCGGGGTTCGAATCTCGGCACAGGCAAAATCATAAAGTAGAAAAAATAATTTTTCTACACGGCACCACCTCTTGGCAGGCAATGGTAAACCTACAAGAGTAAAAATTGCTATGAAAAGCTTTTCACTTCGCCGTTCGGACTCGGCATTAAACTGTAGGTCCCTTCCATTCATGTACAAATATAAGACGCACCACATGAGTGGATGCGAAAAGCTCGGCCTAGGCCCTCCATGGGCTGTTGTGCCATTAAAAGTAAAGTAAAGCAAAGATTGTTCGTTGTAATTATTCAAGCAGAGGAAGATAAATCCTTGGAACTCTTCAATGATATTGGGACCGGGTTCCCTGTGAAATCTTACATAATATTTAGTTAATCTAAGCGAAAGTATTTATTTTGTAAAATATTTAATTCCCGAAGGATTTCTTTGGTTTCTTGTTATATAAATATATAATTTCTGTAATGCTTATCTCGACTTTGAGCTCATATTTACGTACATACATTGAAAATTATACAAAACTATGATAATAGTTCCTTCCTTTCCCCTTTCCCCCCCCCCCCCCTTCCTTCAGCACACAAAAATAACTTAAATATATTATTTAAATCATAGTTCAACATTGAATGTTCGTGCATATTTGCATTGAAGGAGACCTTCAAAACCGCGAATCTGCAAACGAAAAGAAAATGGTCACACTTTCCGCTCCCCTTCAGTATAACTGTGCTCTCTCTCTCGCTCTCTCCTCTACTCTCCTGTTCACCCTTGCCAATATGTATTATCTATAGCTACTGCTATGATGCTGATGGTGTTGGCGATGGCGATGGCGTTCATGCTCTCTCATGTGTCCTTGTGTCATCTTAAATCTTTGTCTGCTTTGTTTGTCTCGCTTCGTTCTGCTTTCCGCTCATAGTCGAAATCTGCTCCTTTGTTACTCTTGTTACGAAAAGTTAACCACATTTTCACCATCATCCTTTGGAATAAAGTACAAAAGTTTATGAAATAAATCAAACCCTTTTTGGACATTTATGATCGTAAAGTTGAAATAAAATAATAATAAAAATACATAAAGCAAAAGCAAAAGCAAAAGCAAAAGCAACATTACAAAAAAGACACAACACCAAAATGAGAAGCCAAAAAATACAAAACGAAAGTCGTCATCATAAAAATCGCAACCTTGTGATGTGGCTGCTGTGGCAGTCAGCCGAGCCGTAATGAGTAAACGCAGTGCGTATGTGTAGCGTGTCCTTCGAATTGAGCGTGTGATGTGCTCTCAAACTCTCAGATGCAGCAAGGAATTAATGCTGCGTTGCACACACACACTAACACACATAAATGTAAAAAATACATTAAAATTATTATTATTATTTTTATTATAACGTCAGCTCAGCTTGTCTCCGACTGTAGCTGTAACAGTATGTGTGCGTGTGTGTGTTTTTGTGATTTAAGCGCAAGTTTAACGCTTACGCAAGAAGTTGTAAATCACACGATTAATTACTCCCCTCGTCGTCAGGGATTGAGTGCAGTAATCTCACCCACTCCAAAGGGAAAGGAGAAAAACAGACAACAACATCAGCAGCAACACCAAAAAAGAAATATATGTATTTATTGACTAACAGGGTGACTCAATATATTCAAGAACATTACATAGACATTATATAATTTACATCAGTTATTTAGTTAGTTAATTAAGGTTTTCTCAGCTTACTGAAAGTCTGGGGTTGAATTGTCTGGTCCTAGAACGCACTACTCGAAACTCCATCTCGGAATTCACAATTTTTCGTTTTAAGTAGTTTAAAGATGATGTCAGGTTATCAATATTTTTAATTTCTTTACATGTTTTGATTCCTTAATATTCTAATCTTAACCATCCCCCTTAAAAAGTGTGATTAAAATTTTATGAAGATATTTCAGTAATATACAAATACAAATATAATAAATATACCCTAAGTAAGTAAGTAAGTAAGTATGTAAGTAAGTGCTGGAAACGATTGGTAAGTTGAATTTTCAAAAATCACTTATTTTTTTTCAAAATGTTTTTCTCGAAGCGGTGCTCTCGATTGCGGTCCATCTTTGGTTAACGCTTTTCTCGAATGGGAGACGTAAGGCTACTAGTTTGATACTGCGATGGCTATATCGCGGGCATGGCAGAGCCATTTTTTTCTGAAATTGCAACTTCATTCACCTGTCTCTAAAATTCAAGTGATAATCGCTAAATAAAGGAATTATGAAGATTACATAGCTTTAAAAAATGTACTTCAGATGAAAGTTCTTTGAAATTTTGTTACTTTTTTTTTTGCCTTTCTAACCGGACATCCCCCTTAATTAAAGGGACACGTGACGTATACGGTAATTCGTTCATAGATCATATAATTCGACCCTCTGGAATTTTCTCTAGAAGAAGGAATGCAATTATTTTTTCCGTTTGGTACTGAAGAATGTGTAGAACCACCATTTTCCATGTGATGTTCATATACTTCGTTTAGTATTAGCTTCTTTCATTCCCTTCTATATCCTTTCCCCATCTCTAATGCCATCACTATTTTTACCATTTTTTTAACGTTCGCTTCCTGTGTGCTTCTTAACAGATTTTTCGTCCCAACTCTGTCATCCCCCGTTCTTTTCATCCTTTCCTCTCTCTCCCATCCTTCTTATTTCTTTGTTATTGTCTTTATCTTTGTTTTTTTTCTATTTGTCATTCTATGCCTAGTTTTCTACTAGCTCTATTACTCTATTATTTCATCAATTTATTCATCTCCTTTTACCCTTTATTCTTCTTTTCCCCTTTCTCCTTTTCCATCTTCCGTTTTGTCTTTTGCCTTTCGCCTTTCGCCTTTTCTCTCTTCAGTCTTTCTGCTTTCCTTTCGCTCTTTCCTTTCTCCTGTTCCTGTTCCTGTTCCTGTTCCTGTTCGTGTTCCTGTTCCTGTTCCTGTTCCTGTTCCTGTTCCTCTTCCTTATTCCATTCTCCCTCCCTCTCCCGATTTATATCTTCTTCATATCTTTCTCTCGTCCTTTCTACATTTGGTCAATCATCATCCTCTTGTCTTTCTTATATTCGAATTTCCCAGAAGGGTTGAAAGTTTCTTCTACCCCACTCCAGTTCTTTCTCGTTTTTTATTTAATCTTCCCGATTCTAATTATGGTAATCTACCTCCCCTTCTTCGTCCTCCACTGTTGCCCATTTATTATTATTTATTTATTTCTTCCTATCTTCCGTTATCTTTCCATTTGTACTCCCTTTTCCTACTTCCTCCCCCCTCCCCCCTCTTTCATTGACTGCTTTACCGCACTTTGTCTGCCTTTCTCCTTTTCCCATATCTCTGTTAGTTGTTTTCCACACTTCCATTTTTTCCTTCCCTTTCTTTTCTTTCTTCCCTTTCTTATTTCCCTTTCTTGCCTTCTTCCTCCTAAGTTTTTTCGCTCTTTCTCTTTTTCTCCTTTCACTTACTTCTTTCACTCTCTTTTTTCTACAATTTCTTGTTTTGTTCATTTATGCTTTCTTTGACTTTTTCTCATTCTCTGCATCTATTTTTATTCTACTCCTTTTTCCGATTTCACTTTTCCCTTTTTGTTCTTTTCTTTATTATTTCTCTATAGTCTTTTTCTTTTTCTTACCATTATTCTCTCCCCGCTTCCGCTCTTTTCCAGGAGTCCAGTTCACTAGCAACTATCCCACGCCGACCTTTTCCTACTCCTTAAATTTCACTTTCTTGTCATTTTCTTTTTTTACTTTTCCCTCTTATTATTTCCATTTTTCGAATTCGAAGAGAGTAATTCTTTCTTTGTTTCTTCTTCCGTTTCCTTCTCCTTATTGTATTCTTTTTCTAGTGTCCTCGAATTATCATCAATATTATTATCGAATTATCCTCCCCATTATCAGGTCTTTCCGTTTCTTTCTTTTTTCTTCGACCCACTTCTTCCCCGTACTTCGCCTTTCCTTAATCTTTTCGACCATTTTTCCGTTAACTTCATTGTTCTTACCTGAAATTTGTAAACATGAAATAATTCTCGTTCAAGCTTAGGAGTTCGATCTTTAGTCATAAGCAACCAGACTAAAAGTGAATGAGCTTTTGCTCATTTGAAGAGATATCGCTGAAAGGTTAGTGAGACATGAAATCGAAAGCATTTCCACCGACAACGACTTACCCTGTAATAAGCTAATTTATGTCATAACATCCTATGTGAACAACTGCATGAATATGTGCATATGTATAAGTGATGGAAGAGAGAGAGTGTGTGTGTGTGTGTGTGTGTGTGTGTGTGTGTGTGTGTGTGCGTGTGCGTGTGCCGCACTTTTGTCTTGATGTACGAGCATGTGTGTTTGGGTGAGTGTATTAATAACTTTATATGTAATTATTATAATTTATAGTGGCATTCACATCCATCGTAGTCATGTTTGCATGCATGTGCTGTGCGATGTTTGTCTGTGTGATGTTTGCAGCGATATGGCAATGCCATAAAAAAGGATATACGACGAGGATGCGTCCCTGATGCGTTGCTGTTGTTGCAGTTGTTGTCGCTGTCACATGATTTCTTTGCTGGTACTTTTCGCTACTACTTTTACTATGTACTACTGCTGCATCAGAGACTTACACACAGACATATGAGTACATTTACTTAGAAATATTTATATATATATATATATGTATATATATATGGTGTAAAGGGTGGTCCATCTAACATTTCGAATTTGAACTACTGGTTAGTTTGAGTGTGGCAACTCTACTGTCATTTGTATTATTCGGAAAATTAGTTTCATATTTTCGGTTGACGAAATGGCTTCAAACGATTATCGCTCGAACAACGTTAGGAAATACTAAAAATTTATTATTTATTAGTAAAATGGTGAATCTTCTACCGAAAGTGTAAGGAAATTGTGAAACGTGTGCGTGACACTGGATCTTTATTGGATAAAACACGTTATCGTAATCCTACTGTGCTCACAACTGAAAAAATTGCTGCTGTTGCTCAATGTAAGGAAGATAAGATACATTGCATGGTGTGCGTTACCCCACAATGCAGCTATGGACTTAGACAACATTTGGTACCAAAGGGATGGCGTGCCGAGTCTCACAAGCCATGAAATAATCGATTTTTTGCGTGGGAAGTTTGAAAACCGCGTTGTTGACCATTTTGGTGATGTGCATTGTGCATTGGCCACATTGCAGTTGCGATTTGTGGAGAGCCATTAACGGTTTGGATTGATCGTTTGGCTTGCTACTGCAACCATAACATTGAAAAAATATTAAACATTTTTGATTCACACCAAAATAAAATCCCAAATTATTAATGGTCCACCCTGTATATATGTACATATGGGTTGGCTGAACGAATGTTTCCTGAGTATGAGTAAAAGTAAGCAAAAATTAAGTTAAAAAAATGCGAGAGATAGAAGCTTCTAAGCAGACACACATATGGCACACTTGAACTCCTTCAAATTTAAATGAAAGAATTTAGTTTATGGAGAGAGTGAACTTGAGTACCCCTGTACTTGTATCTACATCTAATTACAAATTCACCACAACATTTATTCCTGTTTACACATTCCATTTTCACAAATTTCCACACCTTGAGTCAACTCGCAAATTCGCATGCGACAACCATAAAGGTTTCATTTTCGTAGCTCGATGCAGCAGCAACAGCATAAATTTTCAAAACCGCACACTCACAGACACACAAGGTAGAGTAAATGACTATGTAGCTATAAGAAGAAAGAAATACTACGTACAGCTCAGCTCAGCATTGTAACATTTTATGCTGATCCCTGTCAGGATACCAAAACACACATAATCTTCAAAAATAACAAACAAAATAAATTCCCATCCACAACAGCAGCAACAAATTCAACAACTACCAACATAACAGGACAAAATGTATCCAGGACAATATGTAGCAACAAAAACTCTAGTGACTGCTGGCAGCAAACATCAACCAATAATGCAGGCGTGATTATGTCCGAAAGAAAAAGACCCCGAACCAACATTCACCAGGAACAACAACAATAGCAGCAGGCAACAGCCAGCAACAGCATCACCCAAACAACTTTGAAAAAGGACATCTGCAAAATGGGCAACACTAAAAATAAAAATTAAAAACAAACAACACTCTCAGAAAAAATCTCAAAAATACTTTAAAAAAGAGTGGAAACAAAAAGAGAAAGAAGAAATGAGGTAGAAGCGTTAACAAGAGGCGTGTGCACGCCTCTCACCCACCGCACACACACACACTCTGATTTATAATGACGCTAAACACAAACACACACGCAGGCGAGATACGGCTACAGTTGAGGAGATGCGGCCACAACAGAAAAGTGACCGCCATCGTTGAAACAAACTGCGAGGACGAATGCTGGCGAAATCAACTTCGCACTTCGCAAAAACAAACAAACAAGCTACAACAACGAAAACACTTTTATGTGACGAGCAAATGTTCGGCTTGGTTGCTTGGCTGCTTGGCTCATTTTTCTCGAGACTGGATACATTGGAAGCAGTAACACTGGAGAACGTATAGCCTGACGTTCCGAGTACATAGGAAAATAAGGTGCATCAATTCGTTGAATGCGCACCCCTCGTGGGTCTGAAAGCGGTTGAAACAAGTTGACCCTAGTCTCCCTCTAACCCATTCCTTCTCTCTACCTTGCTCCCTTCCTACGCTCTTCGCTTCCCCTCCTCCTCTTGATTTTTCTGATATTTCTTTTGTTGTTGTACAGTTTATTTCATTTTTTCACCCGGCCGGCAGCATTTGTTTATAGTTGCTGCTTGATTTTGCGAAGGACATTTGCTGTAATTGTTGTTATTGTTGTTGCTACGGCATCTCCTTGTTGTGTATTTTCCGAAGAGCTACTAGGTTCAGTTCTATTGCTGTTTGTTTATTCTTGGGTTTTTACTTTGCTGTGTGGATGCTTCTAATAATATTTATAATTTTTATTGTTGTTGTTGTTGTTGTTGTTGTAGTGTTGCTGCTGAATAAAGAAGCGCAAACAGAATATTTATGTTGTGACATTTTAAATTGCGCAATTTTTATGAAATCCTTTTTGCTTCCATGTACCAGTATGCATGTATTTGTGTGAGTGTGTGTGTGTGTGTGTGTGTGTGTTTGTTTGTGATTGTGCTTCTTCTCGCAAATGCATTGTGTATTTGTCTACTTTTGTATGTGTGTGTGTAATCGCTCCACCATTCTCTTTTAAAATTTATAACATTTTACTGAGTGCGAGGAGATTGAGTGTGAGAGCGAGAGTAGTGAGAAGAGGCGGAGTGGAGTGGTAGAGAGCATCGCACACATCTCAAAAAATGTCCCCAAAAACATTCTTGCACAAACGCAAAGAATTTTTAGCGCTGACGCTGTCAAGTCATTTATTTATTTTAATGTTTACTCTTCCTCTTCTTCTTCTTCTTCTTCTTCGTTTGCTCTTCTTCTTTTTTTTGGAGCGCACTCAGACTGAATTGTTATTGTTGTTTTGGTGTTCCTATTTGGTTGCTGCGATATTCCATGTCCAATGTCTAGTGTCCACCACCAATGTGTGTTCAGTCGTTCGCTTGTTCATGTCCATGCGAATCGCTATGATTTACCGTGTCGTTTTTTTGCCTGCCTTTTTGTTAATTTCTTTTTTGCTGCTGCATTTTGTTGTGTGCATCTGACATTGGTGGTTGGTTGGTGATTCTTAAGTTTATGCTTGTTTTTATGGTTTTGCTCTCGTGCGAGTATGTATGTTGAGCTCATATGCATCCGCATATGTGTAGTGCTATTTCTCAGGCACTGTTTTTCATTCAAAAACTTTAAAAAACTTTCCTCCAAGTATATAATGATTTTCTACATATGTAATTGGTGTATCTCTTTCCTAATTATTTTTTCGATAAAAAGCACGCACACGATCAATACTGCCGTTACTGTTTCATTTACGGGACTACACGAAATAAAAACCATCTCCAAGTCGATAGTGCAACAAAATATAATTTCAGGCTGAAATTCAGAATTCAGCCTGAAAGTCAAGCCCAATTGTACAAGCTAAATTAAAAAAAGTAAGATCAAAATTTAACTAAAACCCAGACCTAGATTAAAATTTCAAAAAAATTTTTAATAATAAATTTTAACCAAATATGTGACCGAAAGAAGACAAATTTTGTAACAAATATCAAAAGAAACTCAGACCAAATAAAAAGAAAATTCAGACCAAATACAGGTCAAAAGTTAGACCTGAAATCAGACCAAATTCAGACCAAGACTTGAACTAAATCCAGACCGAAATTCCAAACTGAACTTCGACTAAAAATTAGTCGAAAATGTGGTTCAAAATTCAGACCTAAAATCAAATAAACAAGCAAACTAAATTCAGATCAACATTCAAAACGATATTCAGACGAAAAATCACACTAAACTCAAGTCATAATTCAGATCAAAACTTCGATAAATTTTTGGACCGAAAAGGGTACCCACAAATTATACAAAAACAAAATTCACTGCTTCCAATACTTCGATTGCAATTCCGCATTTAAAATCTGACCAAATTTAGACTAAGATCAAAATAAATTCAGGTAAAAATTACGGCCAAATATAAAATAAAACTTTCATCACAATTTAGACCAAAATGTGGGTGCAAAGTTCAGACCTAAAATCATACCAAAATTCGACTTAAAATCAATCAAAATTCGGATCAAAACTTTGAATGAAATTCATCCTTAAATACGGAACAAAATTTAGATCAAAAATCAGATCTTCAAATCTTAACATCGACTAAATTTCAAACCAAAATATAACCAAAATTTAGACATTTGACAGAATATAGACCATAACTCAGTTTAAAAATTGGGAAATCAGAATCTAATCGGAATTCACCTATTTCGTTATTTTGTATTTATGTAAATATAGTAAATATACATACATATATGTATATTGGAAGTAAATTTCAGGAATCAAATAATGAGAATTTAAAAGAAAATAATGAATAAAATTGGGATCCGCTGCATTCCGTATGAGAAAACTCAAGAATGTCTCACACTTTCTTCCTTTTTCTTTAATGATATCCTCAGTGTTTGATGGAAGTAGGCAAAAGTTTACAATTATCCGGTATTGGCATTCAAACTCGATTCAGTGTCAGAATATTGTCCCAGAATTGATGCACTCATGCTCACTTGCAATTTCCTCATACAAAATTTAGAGAATTCACTGGTGGTGGTGATATCAAATAATTTTCTCTCTAACATATGATAAGTGAAGTATCGGAGGAATGAGAATGAGGAAGGAGAATAGTTAAAATTTAGTAAATTTGAGTTAATGAATGACTTGGATCTTGTGAATGTAGACACAATATTGTAGTACGTTATCCATTGAGTTAATTGGTTCCAATGGACGATAACGAATTTATTTACTGGGTACCTAACAATTATTACAGAGAAAATCGGAGAGATTATGTTTCCTCTCAATGCAAGCAATTTCACTGAGGCTACTGGAGGCCGAGGTGGAGCAACGCGATTCCATTATTATATTTTATAATTCTCACGTTGTAATTTTAGTTAATTCACCCATGGGCTAGTAGGCTAAGTGTGCCCATAGGCCAACTACATATGTAATGGGCCACCTGATACATTAAATGGCCGTCACTCTTTTAAAGCAATGAGTTGGTGCTGGCATTCTTTAGAGCAGCACAAGTATGAGCAAATTGTCGTTATAACTTTTTGGAATTAATACTTGGATAAATTATATTCTCTCAATATTTGTTAGCAACCAATTAGAAAATATTAGCATCCTCCCCTTCCCGTAAGCACCCAACTTGGCCATCCTTAAGTACTTAGATACTTTATGGGTGATAAAAGAAATTGCCATATGTAAATTCCTTAAAATTTAAAATGCTAATCTTCAAATGAAACATCAGCAGCATCAGAAAATATTCATAGCAGAAGCAGCAACATCATCAGCCACAGCCACAGCCACAGCAGCATCAGCATCAGCAGTAGCAGTATACAACAGCATATTCTACATAAATACAATTTTATGCTGCTTGCTCAACTGCAATTGGTTCAGTTAAGTGCAGAAGAAAATTCGCATCAAATACAGAATCAGCAACAGACATGGATGGCAACCATGATGACGATGATGACTGCAACTACAACTACAGCGACTACAACGACAGCGACTCATTCATTCCAAATGGAAGAGAAATAAGAGAGGAAGTATCATTTTGAAATGACCAAAAAGATAAAATGCACATATATTCGTACTAGTTTACAACGGCAATACCCACATTCATCGTAAAGTGTATGTATGTTGTTGTTGCTGTAGTTGTACATAGTTGTTGCTACCCATTCATTGCTACCAACCATCATCGTTTTGCTATGTTGATGCTTTTTTCTATTTCCATTGCTTCTGTTGCAATTCTTCCTATCAACTGAAACTTATCAAGTTTTCTCATTCGTTCAACAGGAGCAGTTAGTAGCAACAACAAGTACAACTACAAATACAACGAAAATAGATAGCTACAACATCACAAGTGTAAAGTGAAACTCTTCTTCTGCTTCTTCCTCGTTTATTTGCTACTTTTGCTTGAGTTGCTGCTATATTTTCCGGATGATGGTAAAGACGGCGATGATACAACTGATGCTGACGATGCCTGACATGTGCCTGATGTACTCGCCGTGTGCTGCGTTGATGGAGGATGTGTTTAAGCATAACTGAGCTCTGGTTTTGGGTACACTTGTCTTACGGTGATGCTGTTTTGCTGTTGGCTGGCGACTAGCGACTATTCAAAAGTATTCTCCACATCATCGCATTCATCGTCTCTACTATAAGTAGTCGGACTCGTTAGTTCTTATACCTCCACCATCAGCAACACCAATGGTGCTGCTGCTGGTTGTTGTATACCTCGTATCTCTCGCAAGTGTCACATGCACATTTTTATCGCAGGACTAATATTTGTTGTCATCGTCGTTATATTGTTTCTGTTGTTCGTCGTCGTCGGTTGTTTTGAATTGTCTTGGCTTCTCCATCGTTCAGGGGCTTGTCCAACGACATTTGCTCGAATTGTTTTATCTGGTTGCTTCTGTTGTTGGTGTTTCTTTTTATTAATGTTATTATTTTTATTGGCGGGTGTTATGGTTGGTGATAGTGCTAGCGGGTGGGTTGCTTTTTGTCCTCCCTCACTTTTTTGTGTTGACAATTCGGTGGTCTAACATCAGGTTCTTGTTTTCATATTTTGTCATATTATGGCACACCTTGCCAGAAAGTAGTGGTAGTATTTTATTTCAAATATCAAATAGGGTTGGAACTCTCTGGGCATTGATTGTGTAACTTAAACTTCATCGAGCGAAGTTTCCTAAATACTGCGATTAGGATTAAACGACGACGGCTCTAGAATTCTGTCTTCAGTTCGCGGACTTGACGATTTCGCTGACAAACGTACATGGCTCGGGTTTAACTATGTCATGAGCTATTGTTGGACAACGACACGTAATTAGGATTTCACGATTGCGAGTTCCAGACTTCTATATTAGAAACGCCTCCATAATTACGACTGAACTTCTAGGGCTACGACTAAATGTCAACGACTTGATAAAAACGACTGCTCGAAACTCATACAAAGAGATATAAATTGAGTAAAATCGGTTCCATTGCTTTTACTCAAAGATTACGACTCCAAGGATACGACTTTAAGATTAAGACTCTAAGACTCTTGCGACCCAATCTTGGAGTATGTCTTACTAACTTCGAGAGCAGTAACGGCTTCTTACCGGAAACTGAGATTCTAGACTAAATAATATGGCAGCTTGCGCGATACTCACCAGAGACCTCAAAAGTTAGCAACAGTAACTCCATACCCACAGTTCCACGAAAATGAGATCCTTAGACTTCACGCTCCTCCTAATACTTCATAATTGTGATCTTGTAACTTCCACTTATTGAGCACAACTACTGCAGCTCCATGACTACGACGCTTCAATTGCGTCTTCCCAACAGTACCTATTCCATTACTCAACTCTCAACTCTTTTGAACCAGGCTTACGCCAATGACTCCACAACAACGTCAACAGTGTTGACCTGATGTCTGACTCAAAGACTCCAAGACAACGACTCCATGACAACGACTTCTGGGTCACTCCAACGACTGCTGGACTCCGAGTACTTGATTACGATTTCACGAACTTGTTACTTCATGATTTGTGCTTCTGCGATTTCACGATCTCTCAACTTCTACTCATTGAGGCAAACTACTGCAGCTCCATTACTACGACTCGACGTCTCCACGACTGCATTGCTTGATGGCGTGTACTTACGACAGTAAGTATACGTTTACTTAACTTTTATCTCTTTTGAACGATGCCTTCGAATCCATGATACTAACGCTTCGATTGTGACTTCACGAACATTAAATTGGAGCTACATGAAAATAGTTCCACGATTACGATTACCCATTTACAATTAGTAGGCAAAAGCTCCCCGACAGCGACTGCACAGTTACAAAAACGACTTCTGGACTAAAACTTTTCCACTACGAATTCATGACCGTGTGACTTCGCAAACACTACAACTCTTCAATTAAGATTCTAAGCTAAATAATTTCACGACTGGATTGCTTTGATTGAGACCTCACGGCATCAAGCCTACTCTGGTAGATATTCTGAACCACTGTACGATTTAGACTTCAGACTTACGAATTTATAACACTGACGCCGGCATCTACGATAATTACTTCTCTGCTGATGGTATATGAGAGCGGTTTGAACCCTGCGACTTAGCGTTGTAAATTTTTGAACTATACGACTGCATAGCCACGAAACTTCGACTGTATGACTGTATGACATTGGACGAACTTGATCTGGAAGTGGTTTCAACTTTGGCATTAGTTAAGAGCAACTCTGAAGCTCCTAAGAAGGAAGTTATTCTTATGATTTAACTAAACTCTTTATCCAACCTGGAATTTAATCAGAGGATTGAAAGGTTTCACCAGCTTGTTTCAGACGCCAAAAAGTGTCGAATATCTCAGAATTTTATATCATTTTGTTGCTCAGGGTCACCAGCGGCATCTGGACTCCATTCTACTACAGTTGATGGCTTTTGTGTTTTCTCTTATTTTTGAACACTCCTTGTGCTTTTTCTTCATCTGCTGCTGCTTTTATTAAAGCAAGCGCATATTTATTTTTTTATATTATCTGTTTTTTTTTTTGTTGTGTTCTTGTATGTTTAAACTTTCATATTTATCTCAACGTTTCCGTGTTTCGCTATCTAATATTTTCTTGTTGTTGCGGCAGGTGCAAAAGCAACAACAGTAGCTACATCAAGACACCTAGAGCACTGCAGCATATGTACATCATCGGCAAACATCAACAGCAAAAGATGATGTTGCTGCTGCTGCTGCTGCACTCACTGCTGTTGTTGTTGTTATTGTTGTGGATAACTAGTGGTGCTTCCTTCCCGGTTGTTATTGTTGTTGTTGTTTCCCTTTCCCTTTGTATGTTTGTAGTTTGCTGAAAATGGTGGATGTCGTTGTCGTTGTTGTCGTCCTTGTTTGTTTTTGTGCTTTGATATTTGATGACATTTTCATTCGTTGTTGTTGTTGCTCTCTTCTTTGCTGTTTCTTTTGCTTTGCTCCCGTATCTCTGAATTTCCCTACTGTTGCTGTTGCATTTCTTTTGATTTTATTGTCCAAATGAGTTGAATGTGTGTGAGTGTGCGTGCGTGTCTGTGTGTGTCTGTCTCTTTATGCTTCTGACGCATGCTGACGTTGTTAGTTTTTGTTGCTGTTGAAACTTTTGCTTCGTCGCACATTTCTCTGCAGTGCCATAAACAAATCGCAAACATTCGCTTCGGAAAAACTTTTGATTGTGTTTAAGGCATTTCACATTTTCGCATTTCATTTGTTTATTTTAATAATATTGTGGACTTTTCACCATCGCCATTTTCTGCTGTTGTCTGCATGCATTTCGACGCATCATGAATATGCTAAATGGGGAAAAATGCCCTTTAAGAAATTAGAGTCTCATGGGTCGTCGATTTATAATAATGCATAGTACTCGTATATTATCAGTCTAGAAATTCTACACAATTTTGAGAAGAGTGACAGCTACTTGGCTCACTTCCAAAAGCACTGAAACATGAAACAAGAGTAGATTGGAAGGCTTTTCACTTCGCCGTTCGGATTCGGCATAAAACTGTAGTCCCCTTCCATTCTTGCACAAATATAATATAACACACACAACATGAGTAGATGCGAAAAGCTCGGCCTTTGGCGCTACATGCGGCCATAGTCGATACTGATAAACTGAAGTTCATTGTGGTAAAGGCATAACTCTTGCCACAGTGGCTGTCTATCTCTTTATCGGTGTCCAGTGATTGCATTCGCTCTCTCATTCTCCCTCCTTCTTCCTCTCACCTATCAAGCTTCCTTCCCATCAACACAATGCTTTGCATATATAGGGGTACACACTGAATGTATCAATAAAAAAAAAGATTGATGTAATCTTAGATGCACCTTTAATAAACCAAGCTGGAATACAAATTCAGAGTTTGTTGGGAGTGGCATTGTTCTAGATTTTATTTTTTAATTAAAATTACTCACTCTCATTTTATAAAAATAACACAGTAACAGTAAAAACTGTCCAAATTTTTAAATTTTTTTTTATATGTTCGAAAAGAGCACGTAGAAAGAAAACTTTTGTGTTTTCCATTTAATCGCAATCAGGTAGGCTTATAATTTTACAACAGACATCGGACATCTACATGTTCCAGAGGAATGGAGAGTTGTCGTAGATTCTTCTATATAGGAGTACAGCTTCCTATTGGAAATATATATCCGTCACTTTCCAATTGGTTACGGCACTTCTGAAAAGGTACCTGAAAAAACAAAAATAAAAGTATTAGGCTAATTATATATGCTATAAACTATTTCTAGCACCAATGAAAGATTTGGTGGTTAATTTCTCGAATTTGAAGATACTTCTCCCATATTTGTGATGGTTCAGTAAGTAGACATGATGTGATGGTTTTAACTAGTAGAGCTTATATAGTTTATAAGCACAGCGGAAAAAGGGCAAGAAACTTCAGCATCCAAAATTTCCTATGAAATAGATTAAATAAATTTTTTGTAAGTTTTCTGCAGTTTTCTTCATTCTTGTATTATTACACGTAATCGGGAGCACATCTGATTTAATTTCGTTATTTGTCTAGTGTCAAATAATCGGTCAGTTATTACAACATTGCACCAGCTAGGTATAAAAAGAATAACAGAAAATATAGAAGGTATCTGACAGGTTGAATGTGTGTGAGTGTGCATGTGTGTCTGTGTGTGTCTGTCTCTTTATGTTTCTGACGCATGCTGACGTTGTTAGATATGTTGGAGCAAGCTGATCTAAATGCTGCTCATGCCCCACCCTACCTTTGGATTCCAGAGGGCTGGCTTCATTAGAATTCCCAACTTTAATATTACTACTCCAAAAAAAATTCCATTAATAAGTATACTGCCAAATGACAAAATTGAAAGCCTATTATCAGCGTTATGGTATATAAGTATAAGTATTCATATTATATATATCGTGATAACATAGGTAACTTAGAGAGTAGTAATGGGTTTATGTAGTAATTTATTTATATATAATTTTTAATCATGCATGCTTGCTTTAATCTGATGATTGTGCATGCACACGAAATAAGAAATGTTTACTTAACGAACACAAGTACATATATATCGCATGGGATAATTATATTCTTTTTATGTAGCGTTAATCTCTCTCAAATTTTACAGTTATTCCACGAACCCAGTAGTAACGATGAATGGCCTTTCTTGTTCGTTTAATTTGGGGAGTAAAATTAGTTAGTAAAAAAATACACCAATAAAAAATATTGGTTCCCCAGATATGTACATATGCTTGTGCATGAAGCAATGCATGCGCAATCAGTATTGCTGCATGTACAAAATTACTTTTTTACACTTAACACTATATTTTAAAACACTTTATTTTAATAACTTTTGTTTGTAAGTAAGTAAGCATGCTACTTAATTTAAATTTTTAAGCTTATATCATATCTTTTTTTTCTTTTACTTATTTTAATTGATTTTATTTATTATATGAATGCTTATTTAAAGTTTTTATGTTTATTTTAGACTACTGTGTTGCACGTTGATTTATATGTTGATTTGGTAAGGGTCGCTTATTCTCCATATTGCCAAAGAGTGACTGCTTGGAGCCCTATGATTTCCCTGAGACTTATTAGGTATCCTGCAGCTAAGTAATCGAGCCAATCCTCGTTTGCACTTATGTTCGTCAAAGAAATTGTCAAGAAATATATATGATGTGTAGTGTAGTTGTAAAACAAAAATCGACTCGCCTCCTTCAGTTCTGGAACCTTTCTCCTCTCAATTTTCTTTTCAAAATTCATCGAGTTAGAAGGTCTCCAATGAACTTTGGACTCGAAAACGGTAAAATTAGACAAAAAGTAGTTTATATACAAAAATGTTGCCAAGGAATTAAGCGACAATGTTGCAATTAACGGTGAGTCTCCACTAAGAGAATAGTTTATGGTAGGACTCCGCTAACATTTAAAATTAACCCAGTGTTAAACAGTTTATGTGTATAAATGTTTTAACGCATTTTTAATACTTTATGAAAATCCAACCATTACAAGCTATGCACTGTTGAAGAACCGCATAAACGTCAAAATGACATAAGCTGATCAACAGAGGATCCTGGACCATCATTCGTCATTCAACATCGCCAAAATCAGCAATCAGTCATGGTACGGGTTGGGATTTGCGTAAATGGCAAGACAGCCTTAATTTTTGTGAAACAAGGAGTCAAAAACAACCAAGAAGTATCGTCCGTGAAATTTTGGAGTATGCGGTACGTAATACAGAGAAGCCAGCTCACAGAACCAAAACGACACAAAAATGGTGCAGGGCTGATTTTAATACCTCTTAAGAATGGCCAACATATTCACCGGATCTCAATCCGATGGAGTACAGCGTATGGTATATTTTAGAAGCCAGGGTCTGTGCTAAACGTAATAAAAATTTGCAGTCCCTGAAACAGTCGTTGCGTCTTGAATGGGATTGTGTAACGGTGGAGGAGCTGCGGTCCATACCAAAAATTTTTCAAGCGTTTGAAGCTGTGTATTCGTGCCAAGGGTGGCCACTTCGAAACCAACTGAATATATTTTTACTCATGCATTACCAGGTGTACATGTACGAAACCGATAGTGACATCTATGTGCCGCTAGGTAAAACTATACGCTCTGTCACACCAAATCGTTGGCGATGAAAAATAGATCTATTTCGAGAATCTCAAATGTAAACGATCATTTGTTAAGCCCGGTACACCGGCCAAATCGACAGCAAAGCCAAATTGCTTCGGAAAGAAGACAATGCTCTGTGTTTTCTGGGGTCAGCGAGGTGTTATCTGGTATTGACTGGTCGACGCTACCAACAACAATTGGCTGATTTTAACCATGCTTTGTGCCAAAAACGTCCAGAATATCACGCTAGGCAACACAAAGTGATTTTTCTGTGACAATGACAATGCACCATCAAATCGAACAAACCAGACTCGGGAATTGGTACTTAGATTCGTGCAGCTGGGAAGCCCTCCCCCATGCGGCTTATTCACCAGACTTGGCTCCATCTGACTACCACGTACCATATTTTCATGAATGGGGCACGCACTTCGATTAGTACGAAAATGTGAAAAAATGGAAATTTGTGAGGCATTCACAAATTGCCAGAGAGATGGAAAACATGTGTAGCTACCAATTACTTTGAAGATTGAATGTATAACCATTTTTATTGCAAAAACGTGTATTTTCTTAAAAAATTTAACGGTTTCATACATGTACCCCCATGTTATCGGTATGTTATCTTTTTCTTCGGTGTATTTTTCGTTTTTAATTACACAAATTTTTTTATGTCCAAAGCTTTTGTTTACACTTATTAATTGTCACCTTGTATCTGTTGAGTTACTGAGCTGTTTTAGTAACTATAAAAATGGGAAAATGTAGTCATTAAACTGCAAAAGAAGATGAATGCGTAATAAAGATCTTACAATTTTATATTAGGAGTCCAATCTCCATGAAGGTTCAACGCTAACCTTTTTACCTTTCAAAATTTACCAACATTCTCGCTTTTCAATGTGTACCACATAATCCTGGAAATATTTGGTGAAACAACTTGTTCATTGCTTACTCTCGCGCTCATGCAGTGCGAGTGTGTCCCTATACTCCTTATTACTCGTTTACAAGTACATAAATATTTTTAATTATACCCCCTTTAAACACCTTAAGTACTGGCACACTGTATCATATGGCCCCTTCTCAACAAATTGCTCTTTTCATAATTTCCTAATTTTTCTAGGCAAACGTAAATTTATGAAATACTTTTTAATTCAAATTAATTTCGATTTTTTTGTGTGAAAAGTAAAAATTAATGGTAAGTAACTTTTTAGTAAAATATATTTAGACTTTTAATTTAATAACTATTAAATCTTACGGAATTCATGCTCACGAATGCCAAGTAATAGGTACAAAAATAAAATATTAGGTTTAAATTACGTTTAATTTCCAGCAAAATATTAAACATCGATTTCAATTTCTTTTTTAATTTTATGTATATATTAAATTCGTTGCATCTGGCATGCTGGCCTTCAAGCTCCCTTTGGCAATACAGCCAGTCGATGTTTTGGTGACTATGTCTGCGACACGAACTTTGCTTGCCGTCTTAGCTTGTCTTAGCTTGACTTTACTCCACTGCTAAGGAGGGGCATGTTGTCTTCGTGCACATACAAGCATACAAGCTGCTATCTTTTTAAGCATCGTTATCTTGAGTGAGTGATACGAGTGGCTTAGAATTCAATACGGTCTCTACCTCTGCCGTTAATAGCGCACGCCATACATCAAAAATGCGCTTACTGCTCTTAGGCGATCAGTGGACAAATTGATTTGCGTTAAAAGCTTAGGCTTATAACGGAAGCAGTGTATAAAATTCCGTTGCTTTAAGCTTCTTGAGCATTCACTAACCACACTGGTATTTTTTCTTAACATTTTAATAAAACATAAAACGTAAACGAAAATACGAAGGACTTTCATGTATGAGGAGTGATATTCCCTTTTTCCAAGGCTTCATCTTCAGATGACAATTCAAACCTAGTATTCTTTGGCTACACAAAGAGGTCTTCTTAGAGGAACTGAAGACCTGGAAACCAGATTGAACCAGGCAATTCGTCCACCTTTCAACCACGAGACACTAAATCCTCTATTCGCATTTGCTTAGTAGAACATGTCGCCATGACACATTTTGCGAACACTCTTGAATTTCAGTGACTCTATTAGCAACAAATCTGTTCAACATTGCGGGATGCGTTTTTATTCAGTGCAACAGTATTTCAGAGACAGTTCAAATACTCTTTCGATTTTTGTGTGCATTTGCACAAACGAAGGAACTTTGATTACATGCAGATGGGAGAATTTTTTGTTTGTTTTAATTTGCCAACTTCAATCTAAGCGCAATGGAATTGATTCATCACAGTCAAGTTTAGGACCCAAACTCCTGTAATAATATTTTAGCTTTGGGTACAATAGGAGGTATACCATAATATACCGTGAGGCTCGAACAAACGAGCAGATACCGATAAGATATTTCTTTTCGTAGCTCGCCAATCATGGAAGTTTTGCTATAATACAAACCAAAAATCATCTCCCTTTGGTAGCAAATTCCTACCGAGGGTTGTAGTGGAGTTGGCAGCATTGAATTCAATCGTCTTTTCCGAATTATCACTTCTGCAAAACTCCGGGTTGAATGATGATGAAAACCATTTGGTTAATTGAAACCAGGCAGAGTGTTGACTTAATAGTAATTATGCACTTTCCAATATTTGAACAAAAGAAAGTAAAGAAAGTAATGGAAAAATGGAAATTAACCCAAAAGATTTACTTTTTATGTAAAGGAATAAACAAAGTATATTTCAGTGTAAGTCAACAAGTACAAGTTGCTGGCTTCATGAAACAGAAAATGGACAAAGTAAATAAAATTACCAAAAAGTGTGACAAAACTCATTAATATAAAGTTAAATAAATAATTTCAATAAGGGCAGTTAACGTTTTCTTTGCCAACTTCCAAACAAGCCACTAATAGCTTTAAATTGCAGTCGTGAAACATATTTAACATGTTTGCCTGGTAAGCCAACGAGTTTTCACACGGAACAATACTTTTATAAATTTACTTTTTGTACATCATTTTTGGTTCATTGACATGTAGCAATGCACTATTTCTTCTTTTGCCACTAAACTTTCCTAAATCCATATCTTTTTTATTTCATTCACAACTCTTTAAATTGCGCGAGATGAAGCAGAGGATTTTATCGTAATCCGGCTAGCTGAAACATGTTTATGTTTCTAAGTACTACTCAAAATTTGACACTCGATGTGGATACGATATGCCAATATATACCATAGTATACTACTCTGTAGAAACTTACAAGATACCATATTACTAAATATGTTTATTAATTAGCTTTTGACTGACTTCTGGTTTTTTATGAAACCTCCTAGAAATTCTCGAAAAAGGAATTTTTCGAAATAAATTTTGTAAAAAATTATTCAGATGTATATCATAAAAATTAAATGTGGTTTTCTATTTGGTTAATAACTTAAGCTGTAGAGGGATACTTAAGTATTTACTACGAGTGTGAATTTTTACAAAATAAATAAATGAGAAAAGGACCCAACATTATATTTGGAGTTTTCCCCACAATATACTTTGGGGCCAAGTCATTATATTTCGGGTTATTTTTTAATTTTAGGGCTACATTTCATTTATACTCACGACATCATTTTTCGATATTGCTTTCCATACAATTTTTTTGGGACCTTTTGTAATTTTTTAGGGCCTTTTTCACGGACCAAATTTCACGGAGCCATCAAAGATGATAATGTTTCGACCCAGACTTTAATCCTCGGCCCATATTCTTTTGCTTAGTTCGTTATCAGTTAGGGAACCGTCAACGTGTCATGCTATTAAATTCGAATTGCTTAACATACTATAGGTACATACTTATCTTATATATACTTACTTACTTTACTTTTAATGGCACAACAGCCCATGGAGGGCCTAGGCCGAGCTTTTCGCTTTTCGCATCCACTCATGTTGTGCGTGTTATATTTGTACATGAATGGAAGGGACCTACAGTTTAATGCCGAATCCGAACGGCGAAGTGAAAAGCTTTTCATAGCAATTTATACTCTTGTAGGTTTGCCATTGCCTGCCAAGAGGTGGTGCCGTCTAGAAAAAATATTTTTTCTTTTTGATTTTGCCTGTGCCGAGATTCGAACCCCGGACACTCTGCGTAGCAGTCCAACGCACTACCACTACGCCACAGCGACCACTTATCTTATATATTCCAGATATAAATAGTTACCCTACCATTTATACATGCTGCTAAGTTCGGGCTCCAATCGTTTTACAAAAATTAACTTTGGTTGCATATTTTGCCTCGATATAGCTTTTCCCATTCAAGCAACATCTTTCCCCGATATTTTCGCAAAAATGTCCTCCTCCCTGCTTGGGGCTAGATGTGAATATTAGGCACGCGTGTACAGTGCTCTGGTGGTACCACCAGCAGCAGCAGCAGAAGGAACACATGCTCCAGCCGTGCAATTGCAGCGGGGTCTTATTATTATTCGCTGCTGTCTGCAGCTGCTGTTGTTTGCTTGCTTCAGCAACTCCAGCTACTGCGAAATATCCTTGTTAATAATGTTTAATATTATTTATGGATTTGTTTAATTTGTATTTAGTGGTTACAGTTTTAGTTTTGCGTGGAAGGATAATTGTGGTGAAGCAGGAGAAGGGACAAGAGCAGAAATTGAGAAAGAGCGATACATTGCGTACCTCTATGTCACTATAGGGCAGTCCCTTTCACGCGTACATAACGGTTTCTGGGCATCCCATGTGCACTACATTGAAAAAGAGAGACTCTCTGTGCTCTTTGCCCATCTCAGCTCTTCGTATATGAGCAGCTGTGTGATTTCATACTCTCCTTGCTCTGACTCTCGCTCGCGCCGAACTCACCCAATGGACGCATGCAATGTTCTACATGCTCTCAGCATGCAAGCTTCCTTAACAAAACGTTGCACTAACAACAACACCAATACCATGAAAGCAGTAGCAATAGTTGCAGTTGTACTTAAGAGGTTTTTCTACTTGCGACAATGAATATGAAGAAAAGTTGTTTTCTTCTCCCTCACCCCATAGAAGCCCGGAAAGGAGCAAAGTAGAGAATGCATGAGAAGTTAAAGAAGCGTTCACTTGCGGTGGAGAGCGAGATGAGGGGACCTGCAGTAGTTAATAAGCAACCACAGTGCTGAGAGACAAAAGCTGAAGCTGCTCCCGCCCCACATGTGCTCCTTACTTTTGTGCGTGTATGCGAGTGCAAAAGCGACTACATTGTTTCTACTTTTATCTGTATGTCTGTCCGTCCTGGTGGAACAATTACATAGGTTTTGCGTAATGAATTTATTTGCTCATCAGCATCCAAGTCTAACGACTGCGTTCATAACCAGCGGCAGGAGCTTCAGTGCCCAACTAGATAAATGCGAAAATCGAGACTCGATTCGAATTCGACGATGCTCGTGTGTGGAGACGCAGTAAATTTTATGTAGATTTTCTAATACGAATTATGTTCATTTGTTGTTGGGGTTGTTTGTTTGCCCTCAGCTTGTTCTGGTTGCCTTCTGTTCTGTCTGTGCGTAGCTCCAGCTAAGTTTATGAAGAACTAGTAGTCCCTGATACAATATTCATTTGTTTGTTCATTCCTCCCTCTGCTCGTAGCCTTGTTCTTGTTCTTGTTCTTGTTTGCTCTTGTTTTTGTTTTGCTATTGCCTGTAAACATTATTTTGATTGGGGAACGATTTTATTAGCCTTTTAATCGTGATTTGTTGGCGTTTGTGGTAACGTTTAAATTTATAGATTAAGTTCGTATATTTTTTGCTGCTTTAGCTTTTTTCTTTCTTTAATTTTTTTGTTGTTTTTGGTATAATTAATAGAATTATTGGTGTGCATCATGCCATGTCTCATGCTGCTGCCTTTCAGAATCTTTTACTTTCGTTGTACCATTAGAAGATTGTACATACATAAATACATTGGCACTAATCAACGTTTGCTCTACTTGTTCTACTTTTAGCTACATAAGATGGAAAGTGTAGGAAAATGAATATTAAAATATATGGCATTATTATATTTATGATTAGTTTGGGAGATATAAATACTAGACTATGAATATTAGATGCAGGACACATTATAAAGCAGATTAGGAAGGCTGCTCTTCGCAGCAGCAATTGTAATAAGCAATAATGCGGTCAGGATAAATTCACCCTACCAGGGATTGTTTTTGAATCATCCTCAATCGTTTGTGAATCACACTAGATCGAAGATCTTTCCACTTACTGGTCGAATATGGAATTTCTGGGTAATGACACAATGACTTTTCCACAGACTCCGTCTCTTTTTCTACGCGCGTCTAACGTAAAGTGGAAGTTGGATTCAAAATCTGGCTTTATTCATTGTCATTCTTCTTCAATAAACTCTGAATGTGTTTGAAGTACAAATATGTATGTATATATGTCTAATAAAACATAAATTAAATAGTAATCACCACAGTCGAATCTTGAACTAAGCAGAAATTGAGAACAAAAACTTAAATAATCAAAGCTCAAGCAGCCAAAAAATTAAACAAAAACACAAAACCAGAGCCGATTCGAAAAATCAAACCAAGACTGAAAAAAGCGGACAAAATTCGGACGCAAAATCAGACCAAAAACAAGACCAAATACAGACGAACTACAAACTAAATTTTAAACTAAATTTAGAAAAACATCTGACCAATACTGAGGCCAAAAACTGGGACAAAATTCAGATCGAAATTCAAAACCAATTTTGATTAGAAATCAGATCTAAGCTAACACCAAAATTCAAAGTCAAACTAAAACCAAATTTCGGATAAATATTAGAGAAAAATATTGATCGCGACCCAGACTAAAATTAAGCAAACTTGAGACCAAAAATCAAACCGAAGTTCATTACAAATTGAGCAAATTGAACAAAGCTGAGAGTAAAATTTGTACCAAAAATCACACTACAATTCGGATTATAATCAAACCAAAATTCAAAATGCTCAGGCCATAGCCAGACCAAAAAAAAAATTCAGACTTAATTCAAACAAATGTTCAGGTGAAAATTCCGGCTAAAACACAGACAACATCCTATCCAATCCTACCATAAATGCAACCAAAGATCAGATAAAAATACGGACTAAAAATTATCCCAAAATTCGGTCCAAATTTTAGGCTAAATTCAGACCACAAGTCATACTATGTAGTTAGAATTTATAGCACAAATGAGACCATAATTCAGACTGAAATTCAGATCTAAACTCCGACTAAACCTCTGAGAGAATCCCAATTAAAATTCAGACTAAAATTCACACTAAAATACAGATAAAAAATTAGGCCAAAACTTTGGAATAGAATCCAATCGTACCCCATTTCGGATTTCAAATTAAACTCAGACAAAAATCGGACAAATTCAGACATAAAGTTTAACCAAATTCATAACTATAATTCAGGCCAAAATTAAAACCAAATTCAGATCAAAACTAAGACCAAATTTCTGATCAATATTAGACAAAAATACAGAGCAAAATTCAAACCAAAAATTAGAATGAAAGTCAGGCCAAATAAAACTGGAATTTTGAACGAAAATCGGAGCACAACTCAGACTATAATTCAAATCAGAACTCAGACTAAAGTTGGACAAAACTTTCAACCGGACCCCAGATCCAAATATAAGCTGACAATCAAACTAAAATCCGATAAAAATTTAAAAAATTTATATCCTCTAGACTGAATAAAATTCAAAACAAATTTTGAGAGAAAAACCAAACAACAAAGTCAGATAACTTACTTACTTAGCTGGCGCTACAACCGATGATCGGTCTTGGCCGCCTCCACAAAGCTTCGCCAGTCACTTCTGCTATGCGCGTGCTGGCGCCAGTTGATAAGGCCAAGTGCAGTCAGGTTGCCCTGCACCTGGTCTTTCCAACGGAGATTAGGACGTCCCCTTCTGCGTGTTCCTCCACCGTGGTTCGAATAAAACACCCTTCTAGCCGGAGCGCTTTCTTCCATTCGCTCAACATGACCCAGCCAGCGAAGCCGCTGGAGTTTTATACGCTTGACTATGTCAGTGTCGGCGTACAGCTCATACAGCTAATCGTTCCATCTTATTCGATACACGTCGTCCACGCATACTGGACCGTAGACCGTAGATCTTACGGAGTATCTTCCTCTCGAACGCTCCTAACAGCCTCTCATCATTGATGGTCAATGTCCACGTCTCTGCGCCATACATTAGGACGGGAAGGATGAGGGACTTATAGAGCGTTATTTTCGTCGGTCGAGAGAGGGCTCTACTTCTCAATTGCCTACTGAGCCCGTAGTAACACCTGTTGGCACGAGTTAGTCTCCGCTTGATCTCAAGGCTGACATTATTGTTGGTGTTTATGCTGGATCCTAGATAAACGAAATCCTTGACGACTTCAAAAGTGTAGTTGTCAACAGTGACATTTTGTCCAAGACGCCGTGACTCTTTGTTTGTTGCCACAAGGTATTTCGTTTTGTCCTCGTTCACCACTAGACCCACACGACGAGACTCCCTTTCCAGGTTGGAGAATGCTGCACTGACTGCTCGAGCGTTTTTGCCAATGATGTCAATATCATCAGCGTATGCTAGCAGCATGACACTCTTGTAGAAGATAGTGCCAGAGATGTCGATGTTCGCAGCTCGAATTATTTTCTGCAGCATAAGGTTAAAGAAGGCGCACGATATGGAGTCACCTTGTCTGAAACCTCTTTTGGTATCAAATGGTGCGGAGAGGTCTGTCCCAATTTTCACTGCGCTGGTGGTGTTGGTCAGTGTCATTTTGCAAAGACGAATGAGCTTTGCAGGGATACCAAAATCAGACATTGCGGCGTACAAGTGATCCCTAATCGTGCTGTCGAAGGCGGCTTTATAATCGACAAATAGATGATGGGTGTCGATCTGTTTTTCTCGGGTCTTTTCCAGGATTTGGTGTAGTGTGAATATCTGGTCGATGGTGGATTTACCAGGTCTGAAGCCACACTGATAAGGTCCAATCAGTTTGTTGACGATGGGCTTCAGTCTTTCGCACAGTACGCTCGATAGAACCTTATATGCAATATTAAGAAGGCTGATCCCACGGTAGTTGGCGCAGATCGTGGAATCACCCTTCTTATGGATTGGGCAGAGTACGCTGAGATTCCAATCACTTGGCATGCTTTCATCTGACCATATTCGGCATAGAAGCTCATGCATGCGTTTTTTGAGCTCTTCGCCTCCGGTCTTAAACAACTCAGCAGGCAGGCCATCTGCACCTGCAGCCTTATTGTTTTTCAGCCGAGCAATGGCTGTTAAGACCTCCTCATAGTCAGGCGGCGGTACTTCAACGCCGTCAGTGATTGGGGTTTCCGGAGTGGCGGGATTATTGCCGTCTTCGCCATTAAGCAGCTGCGAAAAGTGCTCCCTCCATAATCTCATTATGCCCTGGATATCTGTCACCAGATTTCCGTCTTCATCCTTGCAGGAAGAGGCCCCGGTCTTCAAACCAAGAGTCAGGCGTCTTATTCTTTCAAAGAATTTTCGGACCTCGTTCCTGTCCCGCAACATTTCGATATCATTGAACTCGCGTCTTTCTTCATCTCTTTTCTTGCGCCTGAAAAGACGTTTCTCCTCCCTCCTCAACTTTCTGTATCGCTCCTTAGCAGCTCGCGTTGCAACTGACTGCAGGGTGGCTCTGTATACTGCGTTTTTTGCTTCAGTAGCATCGCGACACTCTTGGTCGTACCACATATTTCTCCGTCGACGGTGGTAGCCTAGCACCTCTTCGGCAGCCGTACGCATAGAGCGGGAAATGTGCGTCCACTGTGCGCATATATCATCAAGTTTAGGGTGTTTTGCGAAAGGAGAAGTGCAAGTTGGTTGGCAAAGACTTTGGCTGTCTGTTGTGATTGCAGCTTTTCGACATCCAGCTTTCTCTTTGTACCTATCCGTACGCGATTTGCTACACATATACGTGTGCAGACCTTGGCTGCAACCAAGTAGTGGTCTGAGTCGATGTTTGCACCACGTATTGTGCGTACGTCTAGTACATTGGAAGCGTGCCTTCCGTCGATCACAACGTGATCAATTTGGTTTCGTGTGTTTTGATCAGGGGACAGCCAAGTGACCTTATGGATATCCTTATGTTGGAATCTGGTGCTACTAACTGTCATGTTTCGTGGCGCGGCGAAGTCGATCAGTCTCATACCGTTATCGGTGGCTTCGTCGTGGAGACTGAATTTTCCGATCGTCGGACCAAAGAGACTCTCCTTGCCCACCTTGGCATTAAAGTCGCCTAACACGATTTTAACATCGTGGCGGGGGCAATGCTCATAAGCTTTGTCGAGGAGCTCGTAGAAGTCATCTTTGGTCGTTTCATCCTTCTCATCCGTAGGGGCATGGACACAAATTAGGCTGATGTTGAAGAATTTTGCCTTGATGCTAGGATAGTGGCTAGGCGCTCGTTCACCGCCGTGAACCTCGAGACTAGATGACGCAGTCTCTTCCCAACCACAAATCCAACACCAAATTCGTGTCTCGACGCATGACAGCTGTAGTAGATATCACAGGATGCTCTTTTGGAGCAACCCTGTCCCGTCCATCGCATTTCCTGTACAGCGGTGATGTCAGCTCTATATTTTTGGAGGACATCCACCAGCTGGATAGAGGCACCTTCCCTGTAGAGGGTTCGGACATTCCAGGTGCATATCCGTAAATCGTTGTCCTTTGGGCGTTTGCGGGAGTCGTCAACATTAGAGGGGTTCATTATCCGAGGCTTGTTTGGAGGTTTCATTGGAGGGTATTTTAACGTGCCCGACGCACAATCATTCATTCAAGGCCATGGAGAAGCCCGCTGCACACATTAGTTAACTCACTAACTTGAAACGTAGAAGCGCAAGGATCGACCATGGACGCACCTGCGACTGTCACGAACTTTACCTTGTGTCCTACGCCCCAGGCCCCCCACAAAGTCAGATAAATCCAGACTAAAATTCAGACCAAAACTCAGAAAACATTCAGACCTAAATTTATACCAATATGTGTACACCCGACCAAAAATCAGACCAGATATGAGAGCAAATTACAAACCAAAAATAGACAGAAATTCTGAGCGAAAGCCGGAAAATTCAGAACCAAATTTATACTGAAACTCAGACCAAAAGTATTTTAATCTTATTGGACCAAAATTCAAACCCGATTCAGACCAAAAACCAGACACAAGATCAGACAAAACTCCGAAAGAACTAAAATTAATATTGTTTCGGTTCCAGTCCAATACGTTATTGTAGTTTTGATCACAATTTTTACCTTATCAGATCATGTTAGAATTCTTAAATATTGAGAAAACTTTTTTTAATTTTGATATTGAATAATTTTCAGTCAAATTGATCTGACATATGATACAACTTTTACTAATTTGACTAAAGTCTGGTGAATTTAATGAAAAAAACAGAACAAAAATTTAGTCCACCATATTGAATTTTTTTTAAATATCATAATAGATTCACCGAATGCTGACTTCATTTTTGTCGCGTTCTCTTGATTTATTAAGTTCTTGAATAAGGCAAGAATTCAACGAACTCCTTCCTCGTATTATAAATGCAAGCATCTTTTGAAAACATATTTCACACATATCATCACCACATGTGGATTGGTGACTCACACCACGTGCATGGATGTCGCAGCCGCCTCTGGACAAAATACTATCCAAATTTTTTTTGGGAACTCAATTTCTTTTTCATTGCGAAAACATCGTACAAATTTCTGGAATTAAATTTTATTTACTGGCATAAAAATATTCAAATAGGTGCACGTAACTTTGCACTACTCAAACCGCACTCCTAATACCGCACATAAATTTTCAGATTATTTTCTGAAGCTTTTGATATTTACTTAATTCTAACTTAACTTTATTTACTAGCAACTTATAACAATACCGCATCATCAGCACCCCAAAAAAAGACGGCGCGGCGCGAATGTGCGCGGCCGCCGCTTTGATTTAATAAAATGAAAAGAAGGCAAAATATTTGAACAGAAGATCTGTGTAAAAATTTTCACCGCATCAAAGAACAAATTCATAAAATTTTAAGACAAAAAGTAAACGAACGTAAATTTACAAACCAAAAGAAAACAGAAACGGCCTTCGTTTACTCGTGGTTGTTGTCGTTGTTGTTGTTGTTATCTATGAAGAGCGGCGAAACTAGAGCATCGAGCGTCAACAGCCAAGCAGCCAGCCAGCCAGCCAGCCAGCCAGCAGCTGAAGCGTCAGCAACCAGATACCGCCACCGTCAGTATTTACACATAAATGTACGGAATAAATTCCAGAGATGATTTCGTAAGGTACACACACACACACACACACACACACACACACACACACACACACACACACACACACACACACACACACACACACACACACACACACACACACACACACATGCATACACAATGATGCAGGTGGCCACCAGTAAGGCGGCTTAGGTAGGGTGGGCGAGGGAAAGTTGCCACATCAGTATGTTGTTCAGTGTAAATGCGCGCTTTTTAACAAACTGCCGACTAAATCAACAGGTTCTTCTCAGTTACGAATTACGAAATGTGCTTGTTTGCATGTTTGTTTTTATATACGACGAATACGAATGCATTCTGCATGAGTGTATCTCGGGTAAATGCCAAAAATGGAGCAGGAGCTGCATCAGTTGCTGATACTGCAGCAAAGTCACACACACTCACATTGGGCGGTAGCATGTGGCCGATGATGCTGGAAGATGGTGGGCGACAACACTCAAAGATACTTATTTGCATCTGAATCTTAATTAATTAACTCGACACATTTCACAGTGCTTGCTGTGCATTTCGTTGCATTCTTGCCGCGGCGAGCATATTATACTCGCCGAGGTAGTTTACTATGTAAATATGTGCTTGCATTGGGGTGACAAGGTAAACGAAAAAGCATGTGAGTACGCTGGCTGGAAAATGTGAAATGAAAATGCTGAAAAATCAACAAAACCTAGCGCAGGCGAGTGAGTGCGCTTAAATCAAGCTGCCAGCGGCGGAGCAAGTGGTGTTTGTATTTGTGAAGCAGCACAAGCCCAAGTAGCTGTTGCAAAGTGGCAGGCGAGCAGGCAGTCGAAGGCGGGCAGTCGGCTCTACATAGATAGACAGACAGACAGACAGACATACACCTTTGAAGGTGGAGATATGAATACACACATTCGATGTCGATGTCGACGGCGTATGTCAACAGATCTCAGTGTAAATGTACAATATTTACAAGATTATGTACAACCGCACCCCAAAAGCAAAATCAAAACACAAAATGAAAAGATATGCAGCACTCTGAAGAAACAGGTGGCAGCGTTGGCGGCTTTTACTGCAAGTCTTTACAAGCAATCAACAGAGAATGCGGTGGCGGTGCTGATGGTGATGGCAGCAGTGGCGGCTTCACATGAAAGACGCAAAAGTGCCGCCTATGTCAACAATCATGTTGATGTAATGAGAGCAATTAATTGTCAAAGTATGTAATATGTAAATATGGTATGCATCGTATGTATGTATGTATGGTGGATAGGTTGGCAAGTACATATGTATGCATTATAATTAAAAACAAATTGAATAAATGATTTCGAAATTGTACTTCTGAAATTGTTAATATTCTAACGAGGTATTTATGTGCCTATGTGCTTAGCTCAAAAATAGATAACATTGTGTCTTTGAGATGGGTTTGCCCCTGGGAGTCTAATGGAGGTTTGCTTGTGAAATGGAATTTAGGAAGATCAAAAATTTATAGTATAAAAAATAGAAACCATTATTGAATTTTTATCAATTTACACTTCTTTGAAAGGTAATAAATAACACAAAAATTTTAAGATATTATAATTTGTTCACCACCAGATGGCGCTTTAGAAGCGGTTGAATTTACCTAACCCTCTAGTTCCCAAGTAGGCCTCTAGACAGCCGCCACCAAAACGGGTACAATAGCCACCAGAACAGTAGTCTGGAGGTACCCTTTATCATATCGTATAGTCAACTCCCCAAACTTTCATAATAATGTTTCGGCTATGAGCTGGGATGTGTATTACAGCCACCAGAAGCAATCAAAGTCAAAAATATTCGACTATCTGAAAAATTTATTTTTTAGATTGAGTTTAAGAATTTTGGTGAAAAATAAAAACAAATAAATAAAATACTTCTCGTGATACTAACGGTATATAAAATAGTCTATGACTAGCTAAGAATAGGAATATTTAACATGCTAACAGGCTCAAGCAACCCAATTGTTTTGAGGAATCCTCACTTCCGTACCTTATAAATCCATACCAATACATTTGTTTAAGTTTTTTGGAACAGGTCTGTTCTTTTTACATTGATAGTTAACTATTATAACTTTTGTATGTCAGTCAAGAATGTGGGAAATAGAGGGTTAAAGGGTGTTATTAAAATTAAAAAAGTGCTATATCTTGTCAGTAAGACTGCAAAATTTCAAAATTTTAGATGAGTGCATTCTATAGAGTTTTAATTGACGTTTCTAAATTTATTTGCGAATCTTTTATACTATTGTATTGTATATTTCTTAAATAGGAACTTTAATAAATTTGATTTTAAATCGAAAACGTTCTCTGACCTTATTTATAATACCCGGGAAAAGTTCATAAAAATCGTATGCTCCATGTTGCCCGCTTTCTTCCTTCTCCCTTCTCCCTTGTCTTTATCTTGCTTTTAATTTATCTGTCGCTAACACGCCATCTAGTGGTCAAAAATTACAATTACTATGTATTACCTTTTAAATTAATTTGTTAATTTTTTAGCCCCCATCCCAAGAAGAAGATTTTAAATAAAAAATTCTTAAATTTTATTCTATTCTTCCCTAGCTGCACAACTGCCAGTCAATATTTCGGCATCAATATTTCCGCATCAATATTTCCGCATTCTATGTACGGCACCAGGAAGGGTGTTAATAATTCAGTTTAACTTTTCGAGATCCTGAGAGTGGTTTTGTGATTTGCATTTTGATCTACTTTAAGACTGAGTTCATGGTCTGGTTTTAATCTTCTTTCGAGTCTGAGCCATCTTCTGAATTCTGGTCAAATTTTTACATGAACTCTAATTTCGTTTAAGTGAAATCTAACTTTTGGTCTGAGTTTTCGTCTGAATTCTGGTAAAAATGTTTGCCCTTATTCTCAATGTTTGTTCACAATTTTTGCCTAAGTTTTAGTTTGACTTTTGTACTGAATTTCGATCTAATATTACATCTAAATTGGATCTGTTCGAGTTTTGAATTGTGGTTTTTTTTAGTTTGTATTTTAATCTAAAACCTAATTTACCTTTTTCTCTCAGTTTATGTCTAATTTTTGTGGTGAATTTTGTGTAGATATTAATCTTCAGTTTAGCAAATTGGAGCATAACTTCAGATATTGATCCCCAAAAGAAAGAATGCTTGGGAATATATTGTGAAATTTTTAATGGACAATATCAAGGAAAGCATGGAGGCAACTCACTAAGATTCGGCGTAAAGAAAAATTAGGTATTTTATACTATTCAGAATGAAATAAAATAGGATATCACCGCGCCTACTTAAAAATTTAAAAATATTATAACATTTAGCTCTTTTCCATATTTAAAAAAAAAAACCTAATTCAAGAGAATCGCTCATAATGAATGAATAAGGTGAGAATCAAGAAATGAAAAATCATATCATAGTCATAATTTATTTCAGAAAAAAGGTACGATTAATAAATACATTTTTTAATCCAGTAAAATAAATTACTCCATCTGGGCACTACACCTTCGTTCCTCAGCATTAGATGCTATTCATTCCATAAATTCCTCACCACCAAAATTTATGCCATTCTCAGGCGAAATATTTAAAACGAAAATTGATTTGTGTATCAAATCGACAAACTTGAATCTTTCCCCCTTCGTGGATGCCTCTTCGTTTCCACCAACTCGCTCCAACTCCTTACGCAGTTGTAGTCGCCGATGAAATCAAGATTCATTCAAAAAATCAGCATTCACCACCATAACGATTCTTCCTCCCTGAAGACGATGACGATTTATCGCGACCAATCCCAGCTTGGCAGGCAGCTACTATGTTTTTTCTTCTTCTTCATCTTTTTCTTCTTCTACATACTCCATATGTCACTGTTGATACAAAACATACACCTTGACATATGAGGAGGGGAGTTGCGATGTATGCTTTCAGTGTTCTTGGCTGTGTGCGTCTGTCGCTCTATCTGCCTGTCTGTGTTATTTTCGTGGCATTCTCTTCTGCTATTCAATCGATTTGAAGGCGTTTTTGATCTTGTCGTCTACTAAATTAATAATACATTTTTGTTTGAATCTACACAATCCTTTTACCTCTTTCTATTGAATTCATATTGAAATAAAAATGAATTTAGAAGAAATCGGTCGTGAGAATTAAATGAAAGTGGACTGTAGAGTTTTTATCTAGACTGCTGAATTTTGTTTTAAGTTGTTGATTTATTTGTGTTTATTTAATAAATATTATCATATTTTGATATTACGGAGATTTTGTACGCTCATATGGTATACGAGTACATGAAGTACTTATATCATCGACTTAAAAGAATGCAGTCATTTTGAGTTGCAGACACTGCGAATAAATAAAGCTTTATGATTGCAAGCTCCAATTTCATTTAAGAGTTTTGAAGCCAATGACTCAATAGAAATAAGCATAAGAAATCAAATTAAATTTTGCAATCTTTCACTTTTTTCTTTTTATTGATTCATTCAACACACAGGGTGTACCCCTATGAATGCAGAGCATTGTGTTGAATGGAAGGAACATTGATAGGTGGAAGGAAGAATGAGAGAGGGAATGCAATCACAGGACACCGATATAGAGATAGACAGCCATTGTGGCAAGTGTTATGCCTTTACCACAATGAGCTTCAATTTATCAGTGTCGACTATGACCGCATGTAGCGCCAAAGGCCAAGCTTTTCCCATCCATTCATGTTGTACATGTTATATTTGTACATAAATGGAAGGGGCCTACAGTTTTGTGCCGAATCCGAGCGGCGAAGTGAAAAGCTTTTCAAAGGCAATTTTTCCTCTTGTAGGTTTGCCATTGCCTGCCAAGAGGTGGTGCCGTGTATAAATTTTGTTGTTGTTGCTTTTTTTTTATTTTGCCTGTGCCGAGATTCGAACCCCTGACACTCTGCGCAACATTTCAACGCACTACCGCTTGATTTGATGGTTAAGATTTTCAAAAATGATGCCAACGACTACTCATTAATTTGGAGCAGTTGATTATGATTTGGCGTGCCAACGGTCCTCCTTTCGGGAGGATAGGCCTCATTTGACAGAAAATGTCCCCCGTCTTATTCAAAAGCTGGAAACTCCCCCTGAAACACTCAATTCCGTAAAAATACATATAATATAAATTTTTTGTTATACTTTATACTTATTCTTAACTGTCTTTGAAATGGGTGACGTTTTCTTGAAAGATAATTATATAGAAATGTATATAATGTGCTCCTCCTCTCCCCATATATAGTTCTCCCCCAAAAATATATTGTCCTCCAGAAGGAGTTTTGAAAGTTGGCAAGCCTAATTGTGATTAAATCCTACCTCGGTGGTCAATTGCATGAGTGCTTGACTGGAGTCCCAATAACCTCAGAATCGACAGTGAAGTAAAGACGTAAGCAACTTTGGCGGCTTTATGCATTGGTGGTGGACTATAGCTCTTCAATTGCCACGGGTTCGCCTTCGGATTGTGATTTGTGGTTGCAATAAGTTGGAATCACAACGTTGACTTCACTTTGCGATAGTTACGCTGTTATGACTTAAAATATGATTTTAAAAAATTACAATCTTATTTGTGAATTCTGAGGTAATTCAAAAATGATTTCAGAGTTTCCAAAATTAATTTCAAAACGTTATAAATTGAAATCAAAATAGTTCAAATTGATTTTAGAATATTCCAAAAGTGCATATGTATTTCATCAAATTCAAAATCTGCCTGCCAGCGAAATTAAGGCAAGGATTGAGGTTTGGTTACCCGATTAATATCTCAGTCATTATAATCGTACTTGCCCTTCTCTTTCGGAAACTCAGGACCTTTTGCAAACACTTTCCATTTGAACTTGAAGAGTTTTCTACAGCTTTATCTTAGATTTCCTATCCATAGACTTAGGATAGGAAATAAGCTTTAATACCATAAAAATACATTTATATAAATTGCTATTAATTCCTTTCCATTTTAAACAGCTCCCGAGTGGCATAAAGCTAAATAATCGCCCAGAATTAAAATAAATTAATTTATGCATTGTGCATAAATCGCAAACCTTTAAATTGAAACCTCCGTGAGTACATTCGGAATTAAATCTCATTTAATTAAACAGCGATGCCTATCGCTCTCACGGGTAAGCCAAACAGTAAGCAGAAAGCAACTACAGCTGAAATTTTGCAATGGTACGCATGCGCAGCTTCTCCAAAAATGTCACGTAGTCCAATCGCAGAGGCTAAACTGGCTAAACATACATACATACGGAAGACACAGAAATAAGGTATGAAGAAGCTCCTTAAATTTCAAGCTGAAGAGCTTGGGTTCCTGTGAACTTTTGACGCAATTAATTGTTGCATCGACACTTGTTATTGTTGTTGTTGCTGTTTCGGTTACTGGTAAGTAAGTAATTGGGTAGGTTGCGAAAATTGTCAGTGCGAAAACAGACTACCAGAAGCTGGCAGCATCAGCAGAAAGAATCAAAAGAAACAGAAAACACTGTGACGGTGACGGTGACTGTGACTGCGACTGCGACTGTAACTGTGACTGTGTGACTTAAGCAAATTTATTTCAAGAATGAGATTTACTTCTGTAGATTTACTGACTTGACTTCGTGTGTTTGTCTCGTTGACAATCTTCATTTCATTTCATGTTGCTGTTGTTGTTTCTATACTGTCGCGATATCTCAGGGATCGTATCGATTTGTTGTTGTTGCCTTGTTGCCTTGTTACCTTGTACTTCTGTTTGCACTATGTAAATGTGGGGGAAGGAAGTAGAAGGGCGGAAGTGAAGAAATGTGTTTAACTCTTTTCATTGCGAATTAAGCTTAAATGTGAAGTACATAAATCAGAAGCATCGTTTAGATTTTTGAGATCTTTATCGTCTTGGTCTGGGTACTTCAAATGTTGAGAGCACTGCACTTCGACGTACTCTCATGTGCGTACGGAAATAAATAGTAATTGCATTTATTATAGGGTAATGTGCGCTAGTTACTGGCAATTGCACATACAGAACCAACAAAGCTAAAGCGGTCAGTGCAATTAAGTGGGTTTTTTCTCTGGTTAATTGGTCTGATATCTTTGAATTAAGCGGAAATTACTGCATGTGGTAAAATTCCATATTATGTATAATGAAAACAAAAACAATTGGATTCAAAACCTTGAGAGAGAGAGAGAGAGGGAGAGAGAACGAGAGAGTGGGAGGGGAAATGAATGTAAAGGAAACGAGATAAAGTTCCGAACTCCTTTCGCGTTCGCGTGTAGTTCGAAAACGTTTTCAGAAAACGAAAGCACATCTCCACTCAAAAGTTAGATTTAAGATTAAATGTGGTTCAGGTAAAGGTTGGTGTAGGGTAAGGTAAAGTAATGGAAATTTATCTCACAGAAATTTAGTTTCTCATGCGTACTTGATCCGGTGTCTCATTCTCTTTTTTTCAAAATCAACAAAATATTTGGAGAAATAGTGAAATTTCAACAGAAGTTATTTTTCAAAAATATCCAAAGTTTGCCTTTTGGAGGTCCTGAAATATGCGCCTCTCTTAACAATCCGGATCCAGAGGATGTTCCTCCGTTCCCTTTCCCATCTTCAGTCTAGCTTCTGTCGATAGCTAGCTAACGTGACGAGAGGCTGATAACATAAACAACAACAGGAAAAAAATACAGTAGTTTACGCTTAGTTGAGCCTGAATACTATATACTTTTGGTGTAATTTTGCGGAGAAATCCATCATTCCATACTCAGTTGACAGTAACACAACTAATGAATTTTAAACAAATAAAAACTCAATAGAGAAAATTTCTCTAGAGTAAAATGATTAAGTAAAACAAGTGCAAATATTTAGTGTCGAGCGAAGTCAAACTTCCATTCATGTACAAATACTATAACACGCCCAACATGAGTAGATGCGAAAAGCTCGGCCTAGGCCCTCCATGGGCTGTTGTGCCATTAAAAGTAAAAAAGGAAGTCAAACTGAGTATGTATGGTACGATGAAAATAAGCGAGGCACAGGCGGATTTACCACCAGCAGTCAGAGCCATGCCTGTTGTTATCGATGCATGTAGAGAGGCCTCTAAATCAAAATCTGCAGAAGACATAGTGTGACGTATCCTAAGTGAAACTAATCGAGCAATCTGGGGGTCATCTTCATCTTCAAAACAGTATTTGGAATCGGTTCTAGTTGGTAATAGGACGAAAAGAGCAGATAACTTAATTAGAACACCCATAGACAATGATTTATTAAATAACGGAAGGAGAGGCTCAGAAATAGATGAAGTATATCTTTTGAAGAAAATAGAAAAAAACAGCATGAATCGAGGACATTATTTCTAAAAGAACAGATTCATCTCCCCAGTAGGCATCAGATTCAAAGTTTGCTTTATGTTTGATTAAAAAGATTGACTGAGAAATAGATTTTAATAAATATATTCAATTTACTGCAGATTTTGAGCAAAATAACTGTGTGACACTTTGAGCCTTTAACTATAACACAATAACACAGTAATTACAGTAGAGCTAGCATCACTGATTTCACAATGTTTTGTAAATGCCACTCAAGATTTAATTCGCACCTCTTTTTGTATATAAATAATATAATTTTCCGCATTAAAAATTAAAACTTAAATAATGCAAGTAAACGGAAACTACTGTCTCACACAAACAAATTCAATTGCTACCTTAACTCGATTGCAAATCTATAAAAACACAAAAGAAATGGTCAAATTCACGACTTCTTCATCAAATATGTAAAATAAGGAAAAGAAAAAAAAAGTAATAGTTAAAATATTTAAGATTGCATCCAAAAGTTTAGAAAGACTGCATTATGTAGAGTTACATGCAAAGCACAGGGGTCACCACCAGAACGTATTCAACAGTTGCATGTACCCATGTACCCATGTACCTATGTGTGTGTGTGTGTGTGTGTGTGTGTGTGTGCATGTGTGTATGTATGTGTGTGTAGTACATAATAGAAAAGAGGCTTAAGTAATAGATTTCATCCGCTCAAAACTGCTCGTAGAACGCTGACCCTTTGCGCTCGCTGGCTGGCTGGCGCAGTCTGCACACAGAAACTCATCGACGACAAGACGCAAAAGTCGAATTTATTCGAAAAGTAAAGTAAGAAATCGAATGCGCACAATAACACACAAACATTCCAATTGCAATCGTTGTCGAGAAGGGAGATGAGATCAAGCAGCCAGCAGCCAGCAACCAACAACAAGCTGCAATAAAAAATTTGCCCTGACAGACCTGAAAACCGAATCGAAAAATAAAAGAGTAAAGATATTTCGTTACCGATACACAAATTAAATGTTATTTGCTGTGCACGATCATCATTAAGGATGCACTGCATCTGCATCAGCAATTGCAACAGTTGCAACTGATGCTGGTTGCTTGTAAGATGGCAACGCAATTCGTTGGTGACTTCTTTTCGTTTTTCCTTGCATTGTGTTGCATGTGGTTGCTCACAAACTCGTACGCCCCATTTCATTTATATTTATGGGCAGTGTTCAACAACAAACAACAACAGCAGCAACAGCAACGACAGCGACAGCAACAGCGACAACATCGTCATCGTCTTCGTCATCGAAGCACAACAAATCGAACTATTTTAACCAATATTGCTTGTTTTTTTCTGTGTGTTTTTGTTAGTTTGCTGTTTTTACTTAGATTTGCTGTTTAGATTTATTGCAATCGATAAACATTAAGCGTAAAACAACACATCTCAAGCTGCTGGCTTTAGCTGGCCCAAAACTATTTGCTGTTCTTGTTGAACATTGTTGTTGTTGTTATGCTGTTGCTCCTTCAGTTCTTGTATTATTTTCTTATATGATCTTGGCTAGTGCGATGGCGATTTTTCGAAATTTTCTGGTAATATAAAACTCAGGGTTTTATTTGAGTGTGCTTCACATACTTGTTGCCACACCCACTGTGGTTGATTTACATAAAATATTTCATCTCAAATCTCCAATTATGAATTCGAATTCATGAATTCGAAAGAAGGGAAAACTGTTATACTCGTGTGTTCATTGCGCTACTTTGCGATTTGGATAAGCTGGAAGCCGTGGGCGAGACAAATACCGCGCATCGAGATCAAAACTACACCACAACTGGTCTTGCCGCTAGAGGGTTAGAACATACTTAATCTCCATCGTCAACCCTTTTATGAAATGGGCTCTCTCGCTCCCAGGGTGATCCTACAGTATTTCATTAATTTTCACTTTCCAAAATTTTTACCCTCATTACGCCTCACCACCAAACTTTAAGGGGTTTCCATTGCAAAACTTATCTCTTTTTATCAAAATCCATCCACAGCTGGTGAGGAGTTGCTCCTAGAGGGATAAAGCCTTTAATTTTCCCTTCGCAAAATTTTCTCCATACATACTTACCATACTTATGTTCATCTACAGCCTTTAAGGGATTTTTCATAAAATGGACTCCACCCTCACCTAGCGCAATCCCAGAGGGCTCAAATGTAACACCAATGTCCATTAATTTTAATTTTTGGACAGGTTGCTCCAACATAATCCAATCCATCAACCAGTTATCTCACAGTTGGTCAGGCGCTACCCCTTGAGGGGTTGGACTTTCTTACATTTATCCCTAACATACTTACCCTCTATATCCACTCCCATACAAAACTTATGATTTGTTAAGAATATTGATCAGTTACTCCACAGCTGGGTAGCAGTCGCCCGTAGAGGGTTGAAATGTAAAACAGGCCTCAATTAATTTCCACTCTTCAATATTTACCCGGAGATACTTATCCCGCATCGCCGTCCCTAACAAAATTTGTTATTTTATAAAGGGGCCATGTCTAAAAATAGGGCCCAATAATTTTCTTCATTCAACATTTTTCCCCAATGTAATTATCGCATCTCGCACCCTTAAGGGGATTCCCATACAAAATTACATGAGATTTGATTCCATGCGGTTTATACTTAAATTTTGTATTTCTATTTACTGGCAATCATGCTCCACCACCTCTACACATTTAGTGGTAGTGGAAATCAAATCCAGGTACCACTAAATATTGAGAAGATATGGTAGTGCTAGATAGTGCTTCACTTTGCAATTTCAATTGTTCGCTAGGGTAAAAATACTTGGAGCAAGGAGAGAAATAGAATATCGCTGCCTCTATTTGTCAACCAATATTTTTCGGAAAACGAAAAAAAACTAAAGGATGAAAAATAAACTTTTGTGTAGAGTGGAGATACGAGGTTGAAGAGTTGGTTCTAAATTTTTTGTCATACAAACTCGCTGAGAACTTATTTCTATCCATCCTTACATACAACGTAAAAAAAAAACTCGACTTCGTCCCAAATGATGATACGTGGTAGAAGAATAGAGGCGGAGATATGTTTCCCTCTGTCTCTCTTGCTACAGAAGTGTGCGAGTATGTATGTGTGTATCGAGAGTTTATTGGTGTTCTATAATGGAACGAAGCCGGTGTAGTGAGAAGGTAAAGAGGAAACGCAGGTGGAAATTGACGTGAAGACATTTCACTTTTGTAGTGTGTAGCGGCTACACGTTTGTTTGTTCGCTGAATGTTCATAAGTTCCCAAACAAGCTTTGATGGATTCAATATTCTTTTAATGAAAATCTTAGCAGTGGATCATATTAATAGTATCCGCGGTTGACCAGAGTGAGGAATCGAAATTTCCGGAACGAAATCGAGCAAACCACTTCTGGGTTCACAGCATCCTCACCGTAAGCCGCGCAGATGTTCGGCATGTTGTGCAACGGTTTTACCTTTTCTATAGTAATAAAGCATCACATAGCGTATTTCTTCGCATATTTCACTCATTTTCAAATCAATGTAACTTTTTACACCAGCGACGAAATACAAAACTGTAGCCTGAAATGTTACCTCTAAAACATGTGTTTGTTTGGCATAATCGGACTAATGTAGCCAGATTTGTGGCAACCAACACCAAAAAGCATGGATACTTTTTATATGGCTAAATATTTGAAGAAAATTACTTTCGTTAATGATTTCATTTTTTTGGGTAACTACAAAAATAGATAAATTAAAATAGAAAAATTTGAAAACGAAATTTTCAATTTAAAATAAAGTTTAAACATGCCTCATCCTCGGATAATGCCACTTCAAAAATATGCCCAATTTTCATCCCTCCGAAAAGTTATGCTACATAAAATTGATTTCTCCTTCCAATTCACCATATTTACGTTTGAGATTTTTTCTCCATAAAATAATAAGAATTAATATTACTAAAATTCGCACACGTGTTTTTTCTATAACGTTGAGTATCGACAGATCTTTTCACATTCCCAAATTACAACCATAAATCTTAACTAATACTTTTTTGACAAACCTCAGCCAAAAAACATACACAATAAATTGGCAAAATGCATTTGCAATTGCAATCATTAATCAAAAGCACCACACAAAGAAGAAAAGAAAGAAATCAAACAAACAGATGAAACGAAAAGAGCAATAAAACTTTTAGCACACGCGCAACTCAAAAGCAGCGGCTTTGTGATCCTGATCCTCGCGCACAATACCATCCCTTTATGTCCTTCGTTGCTCGTGGCGGTTACACAGCGTAAATGGTGCGTTGCAATTTCATCGTCTGCATGAACATTACTGATTTTTGACAACTTATTGATGATAGCTGTCAATCACTTAAATGTTTCCTTCAACACTGAGCAACGTCGCACACATTCGATTTCTGCGCACATTTCTCTAGCAAATATTAATTGACAGCATCGAAGCGATTGTTGCCGCCGCCGCCTCACACATAAAGTGTGGCTCAAATTTTCTGCTGCCTTTGACATTTGTCGATTTTCCTGCATTAATTTTGCTTTGTCTTCAAATTAAAGATTAATGACCAAGAAGATCTAAATCCAAACAATATACAACATTTTGTAGCACAAAACTTGTCCTCATCCGGAGCAGCTGTGTTCTCCATTTAGGATGTCACAGTTCTATTTACATTCATATGTAGTAATTGCCAACACTTAATCATTTTCGTTTTTCTGATCGGATGATCCGATGGGAACGGAGACGAACATGTGCGAAGACTTTATTGAGTTTCCGTTTTTATATTGACCGTAAAAGGTTGAGTGATTATGTACTTCATGATTTCGACTAGATTTTATTTGTATCTACATAATTTAATAGTAAAAGTAAAGTACGGAATTGTTTGAAGGTTAGAGAAACCTCTCCAACGAAGCTCTGCTTAATATCCATCCAGTATTAGGGTAAGACTAACAAGCCGCTGCCTGTGAGTTCTTCTTTTAATGGCACAACAGCCCATGGAGGGCCTAGGCCGGGCTTGTTGAGCGTGTTATATTTGTACATGAATGGAAGAGACCTACAGTTTTATGCCGAATCCGAACAGCAAAGTGAAAAGCTTTTCATAGGCAATTTTTAGTCAATAGGTTTGTTATTGCCTGCCAAGAAGTGGTGCCGTGTAGAAAAATAGTTTTCTCTACTTTTTGATTTTTCCCGTGCCTAGATTTGAACTTCGGACACTCTGCGTAGCAGGCCAATGCCCTACCAACTACGTCTTAGAGAGCATACTTATGGACTACTTTTTTTACTAACTAATTTTACTCCCCAAATTAAGCGAACAAGAAAGGCCTTTCATCGTTACTACCGGGTTCGTGGAATAACTGTAAGTTGAAGTTTTTAATATTTACATATATTTTTTTATTCACCTTTAAAATTTAAAAGAGATTAACGCTACATATAAAGAATATATAATTATCCCATGCGTTATATATAGTATGTACTTGTGTTCGTTAAGTAAACATTTTTTATTTCGTGTGCATGCACAATCATCAGATTAAAGCAAGCATGCATGATTAAAAATTATGCACATAATAAATATATGGTATTTCTTTGCTTTTATAAAGTTATTTTTTTTGCATTTATAAACAATAACAAATTAATGTTAATGTTAATGTTAATACGTATACCATATCTTACTTTAAATCTTTAAAAATTTATAATTTCTAACTAAACTAATTTATACTCTTTAAGTTACCTATGTGATTATGATATACTTAGTGTAATATGAATATACTTATGTAACGTTGAAAAATAGGCTTTCAATTTTGTAATTTTTCAGTATTTTAATACAATTTTTTTGTCATATGAAATGAATTATTATTTTAACATGAATTAACTATTTTCTGATCTTAGTCTGGAGTAGTAATATTAAAGTAGGGAATTCTAATGAAGTCAGCCGTCAAGAATCCAAAGGTAGGCTGGGAATCGTCATGGGCATGAGCAGCATTTACGTATAGATCAGCTGGCTCCAACACATCTATTTTTGCCAAACCTGTCACGTACCTCCTATATTTACTCTTTTTCTTTTTATACCTCTATTTTTTTGTTTCTTCACCAAGCACGTTAATTTTATTTCGCAATGTGTGAAATTGTGCAGGGTGCAAGCTTTCGAAAGAAGTTGACTCTCTCCTATAACCCTTACCACTATATACAGAAAAGCTCGTTACAAGGACGTCCTAATCGCAGTTGGAAAGACCAGGTAGAGGGGGACCTGCACTTGACCTTATCAACTGCCGCCAGGGCACTCTTATCACAGGTGAGTGGCGAAGCTTAATCAAGGCGACCAAGACCGATCATCGGTTGTAGTGCCAGCTAAGTAAGTAAGTAAGTAGTTTCTGTAGCACCACCTGTGGTTTCAGTGGTGGATTGATCTTTGGTCGATGACTCGCCAACTAAGATTTCAGTGTTTGATAAATCTGTTTGCGATGCATCACCACCTATAGTTTCAGTGGTGGATTGGTCCACCGTCGATGAGGATATATCGGTGCAGTTTTTTGGTTGTTGCATCAATTTCAATAGTGCTTTGAGTTTCTCTTATTGATGATGTTTTGCGGGAGTTGTGACGAGGTTGAATCATTAAAAAATTATTATCTGTTAGAGTTTATCTATGCATGTACTTAAACAGGCTTCCATGAACGTCAGGTTTGCCATAGAGAACTACTGGTTATTTTGAATATGGTAACTCTAATGTCATTCTTATTATGATGAAAAATTAGTTTTATATTTGCGGTTAAATTAAGCTCAAATTTCGATAGAAGCGAAGCTCCTTCCACGCAATTTGTGTGTACGTTAAACTGGATGTTTGTTGGATAAAGCAACAAGTTCTCAAAAATAACTAATAACTAATTTGTGGACTATTTTAGAAGATATGGATTTACACAAAATTTGGTTCCAAAAGGACAGCGCGCCGTGTCATCACACAAGGGTGCAGCAATCGATCTTTTGCGCGGGAAGTTTGAAAATCGCGTTATTAGCCGTTTTAGTGACGTGCATTGGCCACTACTCAGTTACGATTTGACTCCGTTGGACTATTATTTACGGAGAACTGTTAAAGATAAGTGTTATGCTACCCATCCAGCAGCGATAGAGGCTCTTAAGGACGAAATTGGTGCAGTACAGCTCCATACAGTTGAAAATGTCCTGAATAATTCGCAAGGTCTGTAACCTTACCGTTTGTAGTAACGGCTTGAATATTAGCAACTTACCAACAAGACAGACATACACCGTAACAGCTCGCTACAGATCGGCTGGAATGCCATATTCACTTACTAACAAAACTTAAATTGAGTAGCGGCACACGTGATCGGATGATAAATATTAGTAAAAAGTAATAGTAGCGTGAAAAGTAGTAGAAAAAAGAGTAGTGGAATCGTAAATTTGTCCCCTGCTGTACCCGAACTACTTCAAAATCAACAAGCCGATAGTAGAATTTCAGGATATATGAGAACTGCCACACCCCCTTTTAAATTTCACCTATGTTTTTCTTGCACCATGGCATTGTTAACTAACGACCTTGTACCAAATCTCAGTACTGTACTCTAAGAAGTGGAGATATACCCACAAAGCATTAGGTTTGTATTGGAAGTGCCACGCCCACTTTACATAACTTACCCATATATTTCCCACAGAGAACCATTGACAAATAATGACTTCATATCAAATTTTATCGTGATACCACAAGTAATTCCCGAGATATCCTAAAATGACAACCCCCTTTTCCAATCCCACCAACATTTTTGCTGTATCATGCCACACCCCCTGCTTTTGTTGCAGCATGGCATTGTTAACTATCGACCTTGTACCTAATCTCAGTACCATACGGTAAGTCGTTCTGGAGATATAGCCAAAAAATGTTACGTTTGTATCATCGTGCATAGCGTGTGGGCCTTGAGATCCACTTCTACTGATACACTTCACTTCATACTCAAATTTTACTGTAGGAAAAATACCCTACGTCAATACTTTCTAAAGGACCTGTCCGAGTTTAGGTCGCTTGACTCCCACCTATTTGCTATCTGCTTTAACTACCTTTACTTTTCAGATTCCTGGTCATAATTTTTACTTGTCCACGATTTGCGTACAAGTTTAACCCATTAATAACCCACATTATTTATAAAAACGGAAAGCTTTTTTATTGGTTCCTTTTAAGTAACCTTAAAGTTTCCCATTATAAGTAATGCTTATAAAAGAACTTTGATCAATTTTGCTAAACATATTAAATTTCCATAGTTTTTGGTTAGAAAATTTTCATCCAGGTAGACACTCAAATCTTCAAATTGTTCTCCCCCGAAATGTGTCCAATTTTTTCAAGTTTTGCCACGGACCAAAAAAAAACTGCAAAGCTCATATATCAATAAATAAAATATACAAGGATATGACATGTCGACAGCGACTATCGCAGTGAATGCACTCATTCATATGTGGATACATATATGGATACAAAATAATAATGCGATGCAAAGCGGTGCGATGGGCGCATGAATGAATGAATCAATGAATGAATGAGGTAAAATTTATGACTTGCAGCGAAAGGTACCCGTATGGACCGAAAACAACACAAAAACGAAACAGTGAAATTATATGCATTTTGCCAAGCATCGCAGAGAAGATGGAGAAGAAAAAATGAGAGCTTACACGCATACATATACAGATGCACACATGAGCAAATCCAATAACGTGTGCTGTATGGTGAATTGCTCTCAACCACCAGAGGCAGAGAGGCAGCCTCGCAGAGGTGAGAAGCAAATGCATGCAGTAGCAGGCAGGGTTTACACCAATACAGCTCAGCCAATCTCTACTTCTTGGAAGTGCAATCGGTATGCAGGCGTGATGAGCCTGAGCGTGGGGGCGGAAGGGGAAGAAAAGCTGGTACTGGATATTTATGAAATATCCGTGAACACTGTGAACATATTATTTCTTGTCCTCATTTTTTGTTTGTTTACGCTCTCTCTCTCTCGCTGTCTCTCTCTCACTCTCTCTCCTTCTCTTTCTGAATACATTTGCAAACATTTTTGACAGCATCAGGGCAAACAAATAAACAAACGCACCGGTTGTTCCGCCAAAAAGTAGGCATCGTTTTCCTCGCTCCCGCTGTTTGAATTTGCACTATCCACTACACACTGCGAAGCGTTGAGAAATTATGATGCATTTTTATGGATTTTCGATGTTTTTGCATTCGTTTCAAGTTCTTCTCTTTTTTTGTCGTTGCCAGTGCGTTTCTGCTTTGCTTTGAGGCTTTCTCGCTGACAATGCGTCGAGCATTTGCGTTACGATGGTTTTTTCTTTGTTTGGTGCAGCCGTTGTCGTCGATGTCGTCACTGACAACGCCAGTTTTTGCACAGAGAGTGTGTGTCCATGTGTGTTGGCTCAACGTTTTTGAGCTTTTTTCCTGTTTTTTGGCAATGCGCATCGTATGCAATTTATAACAAAAAACGGACATCCGGTGTGGAATTTTTCGATGGCTCCAACTGATTTATGCGTTTGATGAACGGACGGACACAGTAGACATGACAATGCACTACTGCATGTAAGTAAGAGTAAATGCACAAAAACCTTTCAAAGCAAAAAATTTAACAACATGCAATGCCATCATACAACAACAACATAATAGTACAAAAAAAAAAAAAAAAAAAAAAAGCAAAGATGGAATAAAAAACTGCAACGCGTGTAAATGCAGCAGCAACAACATGAGCGGGAGCAGCAAGCAATTTATTCATTTTGTATTGATATGCAAAGCAATGAAAGATGAAGAACTTTTGCACATCCGCTTCCGGCGGTAGGCGCGCAGTAAGTCGTTGTTATTGGTGCAGGTTTTTTTTCATGTTGGCATTTTGATAGGTAGGTATGTATCTATGTGCTGCAGTTCGACATGTTGGCGTATTGTTGAATTGCATAATATGCATTTTTCACACTCACACACACAAACACACTCAAAAACAAGGACATCAGCAACAATAATCGGTCGTATTCAGTTGCGCTAGCGCCGCCATGCCAAACGAGCGTGAATGCCTGCGACAATTTACAACATGCGACAGATCGATTTATTGCATGACAATTGAACAGCATCACCACCATCGTCAGCAACAACAGCAGCAACAACAGCAACAATAATAAAAGTGTGACTTTTACATGTGATGTTACATGCATATTCCAACAACAACGTCGCGCCGAATTCCATCAGATTCGCATTGCATCTCTCAGTAAATTGTGCATTTGCTGCTGCTGCTGTTGCAATTTCAATAATTTTCACCAACACACGCCGCGTAATATTGCATTGCTATGATGGAAACGACAACGCATTTTACGTACAGGCTCGTCGCTCTCGTCGCTCTCGTCGCTCTGCGGCATGTGAAAAATAATGTTTTTAATATTGACAACATAAAAAATGTGCAAACAATAATCATAAATTTTTATTAACAACACAAATAAACGAATTGCCAAATTGGCAAAGTGTCCAGGAAAAAATACAAGAATAAACCAAAATAATAAAAAATGTCCCAAAAATGCTAGCCTTTAGGAGCCGCGCAAAGCAAAGTGGGAAAGAAGACGAGTCCCCCCCCCCGTATGCATTTTGGAAATTGATTTAAAGATTTATTATTTATTATTATTCTGGTAAAATTTGATGGAAATTTATTTCTTAATTCAGATTAATACTACACGAGTATATAAGTTTGGATTAGTTGATCTGGGACAGTCTCTGTCCATGTTGACCCTTGTACTCGACTAATATAAAGAGTAAATTAAATGTATTGCAACCTGCACAGGCACACCTAAATCGGAGAGTTACTCAGTGCAGCGTCCCCATACAACCATTGGACAAATATACTTACCATTTAGAAGGTAGATTTAGATTTTTTACTAAATAAAACTTAATTTCTAACGGAAACTGAAACTGACTCTAAAACGAAAACCGGTTATCGTTCCTTTTTTGCTGCTTCGTTAAGTAAACAAGTTAAGGCTCAAATATTCCTGATATTCATACCCAAAAATATTAATTTTTAGAAGAATAAAAGAATACATAACATTATACTAACACCGTGAAACCGGTAATGACATCTCTGTGTCGCTAGGTAAAACTATACGCTCTATCAAACCAAATCATTGGCGATGAAAAATAGATCTATTTCGAGAAACCCAATATGTTGAGCCCGGTACACCGGCCAAATCGACAGCAAAACCAAATCGCTTCCGAAAGAAGACAATGCCGTGTGTTTTCTGGGATCAGCGAGGTGTTATCAGGTTTGACCTTCTGAAACCAGGTGAAACAGTTACTGGTCAACGCTACCAACAACAATTGGCCGATTTGAGCCATGCGTTGTGCCAAAAACGTCCAGAATATCACGCTAGGCAACACAAAGTGATTTTTCTGTGACAATGACAATGCACCATCAAATCGAACAAACCAGACTCGGGAATTGGTACTTAGATTCGTGCAGCTGGGAAGCCCTCCCCCATGCGGCTTATTCACCAGACTTGGCTCCATCCATAACGCCATTAAGAAATGAGTTTTCTACGTAATTCCATGTTAACATATAGACTATACAAGGGTATTTATGTTGTTAATTTCGTATTTTGTTTTTTTTATTATAATGTTGTACATTTGTTGTTGTACAGAGTATCATAGATGGAAATATTCACTAAAAAAAAATGTGTACGTTAGTGGGACGCCATACGGAAGGCGACTTCTACACAAAGTTTGCGTTTTGGGTTTTCAGGTTAGGTTTAGTAACGAATTTTTCACCAACAACTTTTGAAATTGTTTATGGGCTGATTTATGCAAATGATGTCTTGTTTGATGCAACGCCCGCTGCAAAATCGTCATCTCCATCAAAATATTCATACTCAAAATATGTTAATTTATTTGCTACATCATTATAATTACAATCTTACCATCATCATCATCGAAATATTCAGATTGTATGTTCTCAACAGGTGGAAAATTTGACAATTGCCTGTCTGAGAACTTGCGACTGTTACTACTGTTACTTGACTATCAAATTGGCAAATCTCGTCTATGTTTTGTTGTGCTGATGCGAGTTGTTTTCTTTCCACGGAGGGAAAGAAATTATTGGCTCTATTAAACTCATTTGACATTCATGCTCTCAGAATTAATTTTTGCGAGTTGTTCTCCAATGAATTTCGAGTTCTAATAGGCGTTGTGAAGTCTAGACTGTCGAGGGATCTCGGTGCTGATTCTTGGTATTTTTTCACGATAGCAGAATCTGAATTCTGTTGGGCCTCCATTTTCTGACGAAGTTTACATTCTCGCTGTCTTTCAGCCGCAGTTATTGCTGAAGATCTTATCGTAGCACAATCGCCATTTGTTTGTGTCTCGCTTTCAGTCTATACTCGTTCATTCTTTCAGCTCCAGAAATTTTTAAAAATTTCTGTTTGAAATGTAAAATTTTACTAAAAACTGATGAATCATACACGAATCAGCGCCCTCTATCAATCGATAGATGAGCCATCTGTGCCTCCTAGTTGGATGCATATGTGCAGCCCATAATTTCTGTGTATCTACATATGCATCCTCATTTATTTCATACTTGATTGATTGAGGGCACTGCCCTTCATTTTCGTGACAATTTTCGCAGCGACTATCATCTTTTAACCTCTTATAAATAAAAGAAGAATATTCTAAAGAAGAAAACTTAAAAAAAAAATCCTAGTTCAGAACTTTTTTTTATTTATAATTTTACATATTCCAAATATCTTAGACACGAACTAATAATATAGTATTCCTTTCAATACGCGTTAATCTTTTTAAAACCTTTGTGCTTAAATAAAGAAGAAGAAAATATAATGTATTCGAAACCAAAATATTGGGTCATATAAAAAGTATCTGAGGATTTTCTTTACAAGATGATGTTGGTCCCCACAAATCTGGCAACACATTTTGTGTGAAGAGAGTTGTGTAATTCCTCGCTGGTGTAAACAGTTACATTGATTTGAAAATGAGTGAAATATCTGAATAAATATGTTATGTGATACTTTATTACTATATTATATATATGTGGTCGCTGTGGTGTAGTGGTAGTGCGTTGGACTGCTACCCAGAGTGTCCGGGGTTCGAATCTCGGCACAGGCAAAATCAAAGAGTAGAAAAAATAATATTTCTACACGGCTCCACCTCTTGGCAGGCAATGGCAAACCTACAAGAGCAAAAATTGCTATGAAAAGCTTTTCACTTCGCCGTTCAACATGAGTGGATGCGAAAAGCGAAAAGCTCGGCCTAGGCCCTCCATGAGCTGTTGTGCAATTAAAAGAAGAGGAAGAAGAAGAAGACGACGAAGAAGAAGAAGAACTAAAAGAAAATAATTTAAATATAATTGTTGTTTTCTAAAATGAGCAGTGAGCAAACGAGAAAATGAGCACGCATCATAAGAGAAAAAAAAATACTAAGCTCCATAAATAGTGTTGTCAAGTCGAAGAACTTGCCATGTCTCCAAATGAAAAATTTTTCTTGGTTCAAGGACGTTAGTTGACAATGCTATGCCAGAGGGAAAATATGGTTGGGTTTCAAAAAAGAGGTTGAGGCACCACCTCTCATATAGTCTGAAATTCCAGGCTAAATACAGACTACCATACATTCTTACATATGTACATATAAAATCTTTCCATCTAAAATCATTTCCATCTATTTAATAAAAAATAAATTTTTTTTCGAATTGCTATAGTCTTGGCTTTCAATAAGGTTTGGAGGAAAAGCTTTGAGATTATCTACCGAATCAAAAGATAAAGATTTTTTACCAAATAATACCTTGTTTGTGACGACTGCGTGTATCGCATCATTAATCTGTCAAAACTGACTATTTTTACTATGGACCTAATAGAATTTATCTTTCTTCTCCCTCGCAATCAACTTTTAAAACCTCAATTTCTCAGGCTTGTGTTATTCAAATTCTGCTCAGACTGCGCGGTAAAAGAAATATCCCCTAAAAGTATACTTAATAAATATTTGGGTACATTGGCACCAATCATCAACTTGAGTATAATTGAGGTAGAATCCCCCGACCCTCTCATAAAAGAAAGGTTAAAAAGTCAATAATCACAATCAACCATACGGATATGCATTGCTTAGTTGTGTATATTTTGAAAAAGGATAATAAAGAACGAAAAAAGAAAGGAATTAATGCACAATACATTTTTCATTGCATACTTTTATGTGTTTGAGTAAATTTTCATAGTTTTGAGTTATGAACGCATTCGCAAAATTCCTTTGTGCGCCCAAATATTAAAGCAACACGGAACAAAAGAAGAGAGAAAAATTTCGAGTAGACGGAACAAGGACATGAGACTAAGACACAATGCAAACACACAGGACTCGACAGGACACGACAATGTTACAAACAGAATAAACGAAAGGCGCTATGAAAAAAAGTATGGGAAATAAACTTAACGGAATGGAAAAATATATAAATTTCTATACATGCCGCAAAAGATTTTCAAAACTCCAATGACTATAAAAACATGGAAGCAACAAGGGGGAGAAAGGAAGAAGAGAATGATCAGGAGCACTCGAATAGGTACAACAAAAAGAAGGAAACTGGTAAAAAAAAGAATACACAATAATTATAATAAAATGGTGCAATTGCAGTTTGAGGTCTGGGAAGACGGGCATCATGGTAAGAAGCTAAAGCTCAGAAAAACAAGAAGAAAGAGGGTAAAAGAAAAAATTGTTAAAAATTTCCGCAGCATCATTGAAACTGAAAAAAGAGACAAAACAAATAGAAAAATATATTTATGTATATGAAAGAATTTTGTCCAAAAAAAAAAGTGGAAAAAACAGGAAAACATCAAAAAAGGATCACAATAAATATTATTCTTTTTTTGTTTTGTTTTGCTCGCTGGTTGTTGTTTGGCGGAAGCTTCTCTCGTCCTCTATCGCTATTGCTACGATTGTGCCCTTTATATTGTTTTTATAACGAAATATTTTAATGTTTATTTATATATTTTTGTCCCATGAGCTAAATAAAAAACAGATCCACAACAAACATTTTTTAATGTGATGCAAACAATGACAGAAAAAACACAAAACTGCGGACAAACAGTAGAAAAATCGGATGTGTTCAACAAAGTCTCGTTTTTGTATTATAATGCACAAGGATTTGGCTCAAACAAAACCCATTCGCACACGAGCGCATTAAACAAGGAATACGACGCTGCCATCGCTCGAAAACACCTTTCGCTGCGCTAAGGGCACAGTGTGCGAGAAAGCGGTATTTGCTTTTAAAAAGCGTTACAAAATCGTTCTTGGGCTGAATATGTGGTATTATGGGAACATCATCCTATGAAAGCATATTTGCCCATGGAGAGCTTCTATTTATGTTGATCGAGTGATTTCTGTACACGAAAGATTTGTATTTAATGCGAAATTTTTCCCCTTCACTCAATGCATGTTAAATGAATACCTGTGTACCTGGCATTAAGAAGAGGGAGGATTAAAATACTTTATATTTTATCAAAAGAACATATGAAGGAAAAGGACAGAGAAAGAGAGAAGGAAGGAAAGAGGAAAGCAAGAGAGTGAGAAGAAAAGCAGATCAAGCAGAGCAGAATGGAGAGCGAAGAGAAGTGAAGGAAGGGGTGGGAAGGCGGAAGATGAAAGGAAAAGGGGCAGCAGAGAGATATACTCGTACAAACAGAAATACAGAGAGTGGCAGGAAAAGGCAAAAAGAGAAACGGATGTAGAAAGTTCAGAGCAATGGTAGAAAAACCATTACCTTTAGAATGTAATTTGAGAATGAAATATATGCAGAAAAGGGAGAGAAAATTGCAAATTGTTTTCAATCTTTTTATCACGTTTCTTAAACGATTTTCTCAAAGAAACTAGAAAATTTTTGTTTTTAAATCAGAAATTCCAAGCCCCCGAGAAGAGGGGAAAGGGGAAAGTGTATAGCGAATTTGTCTCGTATTGGGAACGATAAAACAATGAATGAATTGGGATAATGGCAAGAAGGGGAGAGGGTACAGGCAACCTTTCTTGTATTTAGATCATGCAATCAATGAAATACTTAGTAAAAATCCGTTAAATCAGAGTTTTCGGGTTTGTTTCTGACGAGTTTTTTAAAGCGAAACTTTAATTGGAATTGCTTAAGGAAGAAAATCATAGGTGAAAGTTTTTCGTGTTATTTTTAAGCTCCGAATCTCCTTGATTCTGTCTGTGAGGAGATTTTTCAAAAAAAAAAAATTATTCTCCAGATATGCGATGTTTTTTATTAAAATAGAGAAACGACTCCACATTTCGGGCAGGCAAAGGGCAATCTTCAATTGTAAAAAGTGCCTGGAGAAGTCACCACATCGCTGTTTCGCAACACAATTCGCTGGGAAAAAGGAAGCAAGTAATACATACCTAAGTCGACAAAGGGCTTTACTAGATACTGCAGGGATGTACTAGGTATCGCTGGAGAGTGAAAGAAGCTTGAGCTTTGCTCTAAAAAACATTTAAAATTTTACAAGTTTCTTTTGAAATTCACGCATGAAATTCACGCCACTGTTCGTTACTCACACACACACACACACATACACGCATACGGCGATGACGTCGCACCGCGCGACTACAATTAAAACGGACATACCGACAATAACCTAAATAACAAACCACGGAAGTAATTTACAATACTGCGAAAGGACAACAACAACAGCAATAATAAAATAAATTAAATAAAAAAAGACAGCAGCAGCAAAGTATATATTTATGCATGTACTACACATCTATACTCGTACGTACATACATGAAAGCATATCTGTCTTGCTGTCTGTCTGTCTGTTCGTATGTCTGTCTGTCTGTCCGTATGTCTAGGGTTCGTGTGGCAAATATTGACAAGATTTATTTTCAATTAAACAAAAAAGGAAAAAAACAGAAGGAGGAAGAAGGAAACATTTTCCATGCGCAGTTATAATTTTATTTTATTTTTTCAGACATAATGGCAACAAAATTTCATTTTATTACATGTATGTAGGTAACTTTTCAATTTGCAATAAATCACATCAAACGAAATGAAACTAACATCAATAGTAAAAACGCATCATTGGTGATTACCAACGCTTCAAAAATTTAACAACTTTCAACCCTTGTTGATGAATGTGTGTCTGTCGGTCTTGGCTGCGCTGGCTTTACTTAGAGCCACATACGAGTACATGCTGCAGCGCATTGATGAATTGCATGTGCCTGCTAGTTCGTGTCGCAGTTTGCTGCTTTGCTAGAAACGCATTCCTCATTCACCGTGTCTTCATCGGAGTGCAGTAATAATTTTATTTGTCATTCTGAACAGCAAAAAAAGTATGCATGTGTTTCATTGTTATCTTTATAATTTATCGCCCATTAAAATTAAAAAAGTGTATGTAGAAATAAGTAGCAGTAGAAGAAACAGCTACAGTAGCAGATAGTAAATGCACATGTGCTTTTTTCCATACACTCACACAATCACACAGACACGTAGACGAAGTCTTCACAGTGTCAGCTTTCATTCGTTTCCTCTGCCTCTTCGTTATTCCCAGTTGCTGCTGTATGAATTAGCTAAAAGTGTCACTTTTGCCTTCAGCTCTACAAATTTTCTTCTCCTTCAACTTCCCTCCACCTTTTTCTGTCTCTCCTCCTTCTGCTTTTATATTCTTTACTTTTAATTGTTATTGTCGCTACATATTCTCGCAAATGTTAATAATTGCAACATTAGAATCAAACACATAAGTAATACATATTCATTTTCAATGTCCTCTTTTATTATGCTCTCACACACACTCACACTGGTACTCACTCTCCTACTTACACCAGCACTCTCTTGGCTACTTACACTAATACTCACTCTCCAACGCACACGCTCTTCCTCAAACGCACACGCTCTTAATAATAATAAGACATAATTTATTTTCAAAATATATATATATGTGTGTGTGTGTGTGTGTGTGTGTGTGTGTGTGTGTTTGAATTGAATTTATAACGTTTATTGTTTCGTGTGTGTTAGTTACATATGTACATTAATGCTCTAAAAATTGCTGCAACAACAAAAACAAGTAGAGAAAAGAAAACAATTATTCTCTACGTTCTGTCGTTATCTTCTTGTCATAACGAATTTAATTGCCATTTGCCCAAGGATTCGAATCGTTTCAAAATGGAGACATTAGAAAAATCTGTTGCCGTTTTTATTTTTACTACTTGCATTTGGAGTATAGCAAATGTTTTACTTACTATGAGTATATACTTATACAGAACGCATATGTAATTCATGGATTTGTCATTAAAACCCCTTCTACCCCACCCTCCCCGCTCTTCCACCGCATCTTATTTATATAGGTAAAATATCTATCTATCTATTTATGAATGTATCTGCATATGTTCCAGTAACTAATTACAATAATTTTATTTTATTTTTGTATGTAAAAAGTAATTAGAAATATTATTTTATCATACACTTTGTATAGTAGTCTGCTACTTTAGGCAGACTTGAACACAAGATGAACAAAAGAAAAAAAAATCGTCGTTGCCGCAGTAAATTCAGAACTGAGAGCACTACTTGAATCCGCACACCTCGTCCGTTTTTTGTGGTGATCACACTTCCTCTTGCTAAGATAGAGAAAGAGTGCCTTATGAAATTTGAATGCAAACATGGTCGAGACGAGGCGAATATGGTACTTAGCTATAAGTATGTCGGTATAAATGGGAACGAAAAAGGCAATAAGCTCTTCTCACCCTCAGTTGAATGACTGATAGTGGAAGAACACAGGAGAACCCAGAAAATCGAAATCAAAAGACAATGACAAAAATGACATCATGAAGAGTACATGGTTTCATAATGGTTCTTAAGGTATGAACTACTAGCAGACCCAAGTGATATAAAAATAGAGTCTGTGAGGTGGGAGGTATGGACCTGGTCTCCTTGTTCCTGTTAATCTATTCAATATGTAGCAATGATTATAACGGCTTTTTAGAGGTTGGTTGGTGGCTGTCCAAAAGACACATAATCTCCAGCCCATCGTGATACCATATGGTTGTGCCTACAGTTTACCGCTTTAATGTGTTTTGTTTCTCTAGTCCGAACCATTCATTGTTGGCTCTCGAGTTGAATCATATGACTATCATGGGTTCTTTAACTCGGAGGATATTAAGGGCTATTACAGCCAGGAATGTTTTCTGATTCTTTTTTGGCATCCAGTGTATGGAGTATCTTTCAAAATTTCAGATCCTTGACTCGCTGAGTTAGCAATGTACCAACGAAATTCGGTAACGATGATCGTGGGAGCAGTTTTCTATTAAAAACTCTATTATTTTCGAAAATGATTGAGCCACATCCTTATTCTAGGAGGTCGTTGCTTTACCGTGACTTTAACCTCAGAAGACCGAGAGATATTTGGAGGCTAACAGGTAGCAAACAAAGATTTGAAATGAGCTGAATGAGCTTTGTGCAGTAAATAATGTGGCAAAACGAATGTAATGACGAGCTCGCGAGTTGGGAAGCTGGCGTTGGTGATGACCCATGTAACGTGAAGGAACAAGGAGTTAAAGTGAATGCGGCTCAAGAGTTAGCTCTTTGAAAGAGTGAAATGTATTGAAAGGTAAAAATACATGAATAGGGAAGAGAGCGAGACGAAAATTCTGTCATGTATTCCCAATAAAATAGAAAGAGAAAAGTTTTATCTTTAAAGGAGTGTGCATGTGTGTGTATGCCGATATTGCAGAGGAGCAGGTGTAGAAACGAGATAAAGGTAAAATTCAGTTTCAATAAATATAATAGATGTCTCTCTATATAGAAGGTGATACGGAGCTGGTGTAGAGGGAAGATACATACAGAGTGAAAGTTCAGAGGTAACATCTTTCCCAGGTTATGTTGAACCGACTCTAGTATTATGTAATGGTAGCCGATTTTGTTGTATGAACATAGCGAAAACTAAAGGTAAGTTAATTGTATAATAATAATTTATTGTTAACATGTGACACACAAGCACAAAAGCGTATGTGAAAAAAAGGAAAATTGAAAAACTCAACGAAAAATCTTAACAAAAGCAGACGAAACAATGAAAATAATTGCCTTGCCTCAAATGAAATCGACACTAAATTTAATAACAAAAAAATAATTTACACACACACATAAAAAATGTCAAAAAAAAGCACATATCCTTAATCCTCAAAAGCAAGCGGTTCAATGTCCTTTGCAGACGCTATATAGTCGAACTACTCCAAACACACACACACACACACACACACACATGCACACCAATGAAGGAGGTGAAAGAACAACAACGAGGGGGGTGATAATGCGGTGAACGAAGGGAACAACGAACTAGGACGAGAACAAGGACAAGGAAGTTTTTTTCGTTACAAAGAACGGCAGGCAGCCGCCAGCAGCATTTATTATAAATTGAATTGCAATAACTCAACTTCAATCAAAAATCATAATTCATAAAATTCAACAGACGCCGCCCCAAACCGAAAAGAACTAAACCAAACTGAACGACGAACTGAACTTAAAGACGAAAGTTCTTCTTTTTTTTCTACTAGCGCCAAAAGTGTAAATGAGTTTATGTGTGAGTGTGTTTGTGTATTTAAAGTGTGATGTTTGTTTTTTGTTTTGTTTCTTTTTTCTGTTTCTTTTTTTGTTGAAGCAGAACAAGTAAGAACCATCGATTTGAACGAATGCAGTTTTCAAATTTGGACTTGAAGCGGCAGCGGCGAAGAGAAAAGAGTGCGTCGCCAAGTGAGAGCGAGTGGTGTCGAACTACCAAAAATTATAAATTTATTGGTTGACATGAAGACGTGTGTTCCACAGACATGGATTTATATATTTGTGAAGATTCACATTCACACAGAAGCAAATGAAAGGAACGAACTCTGGACTGGCTGCCTGCCCTTCTGCCTGCGTGCCTTTTGCTATTGCTGTTGCCTTTCCTAAATCCATGAAGGAGCTGCAAGGACATTGCTGTAGAAAGTTGGAAGCATTCAATGCAACGCTAAACTGCTGCTGCTGCTGCTGCTGCTGCTGACTGCGATGACGACCGCACGAAACGGAGAGAATCGAAACGGAACACGCTCAATTGCAATAAATATGCTTCGTTTTTTGTTCTTTGTCGTTTTGTATTTCTTCTTCTTGTTCTTCTTGCTTAACTCGTTTCTTTTCTCTCCTTCTCCACTTTCTGTTCTTGTTTCACTTGCATTTTATTAACGTTCAATGTTCGTTTGAAAATAATCGCCATTTCACATGAAATCATTTTCACCACAAAGGCCAGAAAAGCATGCATGAAGGCGGCGTGGAGCGTTGCAATCTTATCGCTCACCCTTCCCCTCTGGAGTTTCCACTTCCATATCTTCTACTTGTACTTGCACTAAAAGTGAGTGATGGCAGGGCGGTTCATTGAATGAATGTGTGGAAATGTTATACGGCCGTTGTATGTATGCAGTTCAAGAAGCAGCAGCAGTAAAAGTTAAAGAAATTCGCATGAGCCAAACCAAAACCAAACCAAATCAAGCCAGTATATGCAGCAAAGCAGGCAGGAAGGCAGTCATGCAGCCAGTCAGCCCAATATCGCCCCAAAACGAAACGATACCCCTCATGAAAAGTCTATTGTAGCTCATGCTTGGCAATAAAATAAATTTCAACTTTTGCACATCAAGGACAAACAAATCAAAAATGACATTTGAAACCCATTAAATGGGGCTCGCTAAGGAGGTTCCTTTCTACATCTTTTTTTCTCATACCATGAATATATGAGCTTGTATGTCTCGGTGAAAGATAACGATAGCGTCTGTCTTCTAGTTCTTAAGTGTAACAGTTTGAATGTTTAAGGAAAAAAAATATTACTTAGTAGATACAAACATTGTTGGATTAATCTATGGAGTAAAGTAGTTGCTTCTTAAAGGTTATTGATTAAGGTTAAGGCCAGAATAACTTCAAAACTCATATCTTTTAAAGGTTTCTCTTTAGTTCGGATTTGGATTGAACTTTATAAAAGAGTTTCCTAATCATTTAAATTTTATAACAAGTGGAGAGCAGGAAATAAAAAACTAGAGAAGTGAAATGTCTTTATGCCTCTTATACCTAAACTTTCATCATCGACCGTCTCCCTCTCATTCTTTCTCTCCCTCATCCATGCATGCTAACCGCCTCTCAATTCACTCATACATACAAACATACTTCTATGGGGAAAGAACTGTTCTCCAATGAATTGTAAATTAATTCAGTTACAGCAGAAAGCTGATATGTACAAAAATAAAAATATAATCGACTGGCCAATTGTTAAATATTAACAATCTATGTTTGTACTTGAATGCAGTGTTATTAAAAGGATGATTCTAATAATTCCGCACTTTCTTTGAGATCATAGAATACAGTCTATTTTTTTTTGGTTTAAAATTTAATTTTTTTATTGTTGCATTAAAACTAAAACTTGTATGGTAGATGGTTTGATAATAATCCTTTGGTTATATTAAAGTAGCAACGGTGTTCACTTGTAAACCATTCCTACACTTCTATTTATATATACATATACATATATATATATATATATTGTATTATATATATTTTTTTTTAATTCTGATCTGAAAAAAACACGATCGTTGTTTGTGGAGGAATGTGAAATAGAAAATATTCCTTCAGCTAATTTATAAATATTTCAAGTTCGTTTGTTATTTGTTATTTATTAAATATACGTAATTACATTTTTTTATTATTTTAAAGTAAGTAAATAGTAAAGTAATAAACAAGAAACACAATGCAGCATTTTTAAGGCAAATGTATCAAAACTGTCGTCGTGGTTCCAGTGTACTTTTTGGTTTTTAATTGTTCCAAAAAAGCACAATTGTGGCAAAAATATCATCACTGCTCTGTCTTACTATCGCATACTTACAATCTCTCGATACACGAGAGCACCCTATTCTGTTAAGTATACCAATTATTTTATCTCCCTAACCTCCGGTCTAATTTAAGTAGAGTAATTAAGTGGAGTAATGATCATGAGCTCAATACCGAACTATGGACTACGCCCTACTACAGAGTTCTTGCATTTTCTAGTCCTTTTTAACATGGCAACATAGCATGTCCTAGGACATAGAGTAATCGTTTTGACCTGCAAATGGCGCAATAAAGGAGGACAGAATTGTTGTTCATCGTATTCTTTTTCTCTCTCTCTCTCTCTCTCTCTCTCTCTCTCTCTCTCTCTCTCTCTCTCTCTCTCTCACTCTCTCCCTCTCGCTCTCTCTCTCTCTCTCTTTTTTCACCGAGGTCTGAGAAATATTTTGTATTTCTCGCTTTGGATTATTAAATCTGAAATGGTGCAACTGGGTAGCCTCTCGATTCGCACACACACACACACACACACAGTCATACTTCTGTTCAGAATGACCCATTCTCGCACTCTCTCTTCAGATATTTTTATATACTTCTCACTCTGTGTACAGGCTATATTGGTTTTGATCGAGTAACGGTTGTTTGGGGTCGCCGTAGCATAGTTGGTAGTGCGGTGGCCTGCTACACAGAGTGGCCGGGTTTCAAATCTCGGCACAGACAAAATCAAGGAATATAAAATAAAATTTTTCTACACGGCTCCACCTCTTGGCAAACAATGGCAAACGTAGAAAAGTACAAACTTTCACTTCGCCGTTATTAAACTGTAGGTAACATGCACAACTTGAATGTCTGCCAAAAGCTTGGGATGTTGGGCCAATAAAATAATAAGAAGTAGAACGGTCGAGCAAAACTTAAGAAGTCTTAACTAAACTTGGTGAAGACATTTGTTGTTATTGTCAGGAAGGAGTTAATGTCTGAAATGGGAAAAATCGGTCAAGTGGGTGTGGTACCTCCCATGCAAGTGACATTTTCAAGAAGCATACCATAATGAACGAAATTGTAAAGTGAATTCAACAAAACTTGTTACATATCATTGGAAATTATACGCATGAGGCAAACGCCACGCCTACTTTCCATACTAGTGAAATATTAAAGGAAATAGTGAAGTAAATAGAACCAAATTTCGTATACACAGTTGTATTAACTTAAAAAATTACCGATGCAAAAATTAATATCATTAGGCAATAACAACTCCTACTTCCCATACAAAATCTTATATATTTAGTCATGCTGGTAAAATAACCATACAAATGGCGTAAAAACCATAAAAATTGAACCTATCGTAGAATGCAAAAAGTGTGTAGGGTATAAAAAATTCGGCCACGCTCGAACTTTGCTTTCGGGATTTTTATCCTAGCGCCTGTAAAGAAGTTTCACATCAAAACTTTAACCTTTGACCAGCACTCACTTTAACTCATCGATTCTTCACGTTACATTTCGCGTGAACCACGCCAGTTCGCCATCGCATACGTTATTCGCTGTACAAGGGACCCAGGGGTCCAGGTATGTTTCAGCTTACTCAATTTGTTTCAAGTCGTTCTGAAATTTTCTGAATTCATGACCTCGCGAACAAAACTATCCTCCAGATGTGTGGAGGAAATATATACTGCAAATGCTGTGATAAGTTTTTATTCGTTTTACTTGGTTACATTGACAGAGATGACTTGATAAAGACTTGAAAGGTCTTTGGTATGGGCAGTCAGCATGATTGCCTGCTGAGGTATTCTCAAATTCTCTTAATTGAAGAATGAACTCGTGAATGAAGATTTTAGAAATTATAGCGTTTTATGTTTACGTTTCATAAGCAACCGGCAATCCTTAATGGATGCCGTGCGTGATGCTATATCCTCACACTCTTATACTGCATTGAAATCATTGAAATGCATTACAATCTTTTGGTATAATTGCACATATTCTAGCACGATTTTTTCCTGTACGCGCATTTTACATACAATACGTTCCCGTTTGTAAATAGAATTTATGCCGCCGCGTATAAAGTCTTCGAGTGGGGGGTAAGGACGTGTAAAAGGAGCCACGAATAGGGAAGACTGTTGCACAATCGAAGGCAAAGGGCAGAACCAGAATTTTTAATAATAGCATGAAACAAAGAAAAAACGCCTAACTAGAGGACAGGCAGACAGGCAGACAGGTAGACAGACAGACAAGGAGACAAGGAGACAGAGTGATGCAACAAAACGAAGCGCGTATTCTTTTGCAGATATTTGTATATGTAAGAACAACACGTTGAACAATTCGTCCTTCGAGTCATTTTGATGGTGGTGCTGCTACTGCTGTTGTTATTATTAATAAATAAATATGCCTTTGGGTAGTAGTAAAATAAACTTATAGCCATTGCCTGCTGCCGCCGCTATTACTATGGATTGCCAGGACGAACGAGGTATTTCGGACACCACCACACCGCTCGCGCATTTTAATGGATGAATGCAGAATGCACAGAGCATCAACGTATTTCACGCAAAGAACAGCATTTCCGCATTTCTACTTGCAGCATTTGATGCACCTCCTCTACCGCGGAGGTAAGTACTGCTGCCACTGCCACTGGAGGTAATGGTAGTTAGTTGCTCCTCGGTTCGATTCATACGCTAGGCACATACATACATGCATATGCTCACACACGTGCACCAACAAAAAATTCCTAAAAGTGCAGCCTTCTCTGAAGCTCGCGAGATTTTTAGCCTGAGCAGGGCGAGTGGGCGTTGTCCCACTCGACCGACAATGAACGCTCGCATTGCACTCGCTGCAGATGGATGTTGTTGTAGTATGTGTGTGTGTTGCTGCTGCATCCGTTTGCTCTGTTCGTTTTGTTCATTCATCTTTTGATTTAGCACCGACATAAAAATGATTTATCAGTGACATTAAAATAATGCACACTGTGGCGTATTTTATGTGCGAATAGGTTTTCGCGCGCCTCTTTTGTTGTTTTTCAGCATGTGTGCGTTCACATTCTCTCTCTCGCACTCACATCGCCTTTCACTCGCTCACTCATTTATTCATGCCTTCACTCACTCGTCCGCAGTTGGCTTCCGTATTTGTTACTCGTGTATGCGCCTCTTCGCATCCGACAACCAGTCATTCGTTTTAGCACGTTAGGGTACTCGGATCGCCGTACAAAGCTGACGTACTTGAGTCCTACGTTCTCTCTCCTGCCTGCCTCTTGTGCCACCCTCCCTGTCGTTATGTTTTTGTATAAAATTATGAATTTTTCACCAAATATGTTTTACATACACTGAGCAAAAATTATGTAATTATGAGGATTAAGAATTTAGAACAAGAAGCTTACGATCTTTTGGTTCTAAAAACCAAAAGATCGCAGTGACCTGCGAATCATTTCATTATCGTGTGACATTCACATTTTCTCTACAAGTTAAAAGGCGAATCGTCAGGACCTTACAAAACTAGTGTTAAGTTCTTCCGAACTATAACATGAGCAATTGTTGTTTCCGGTATTATTATATCCCAAAGTTAAACCGCATATTTACCAAATACTAAGCAATTATCAAGACCTTGAAAAACTATACTTAAGCTCCATCGTGTTCGCCGTTATCTATGAATTATTATAGATCCTCTTCTTCAGTACATTCGCTACATACAGGGTGCGCCATCTTTTATGTCGGTATGTGAATATTGAATCACTTAAAAACAACAACCGATTTCCATATATGAGGTATTTTTATTTAATTTACAATTTATTCGGAGTACAGCAGCAAAATGTGCCCTTTTTCCATCAATTTTCAAGAATCTCGGGTGGTATAGCGATGATTTCGGCACGAATGTTTGCCTTGAGCTCGTCAATAGCCTGAGGCTTGCTGAAGTTCACTTTGCTTTTCAAATAACCCCACAAAAAGAACGTTCGGAGGGGCCATATCTGGAGATCTGGGTTGCCAGTCAATGTCAAGCCATTTCTTGATATCACACCATAAAATTTTCGTTGCAGAAATCCTTGTTTAATTTGCAACCAATAACCGTCCAGACCTTTTTCACACATTTGTGGGCAGATATAATGAGCCAACATCCACCGATATCGATTCCCAAAAACTCGTTCGCCTTCTCTGAAGAAAAATGACACATTGATGGTTTTGGCGCTAACGCCGGATCTTGGATCTCCGTTCGATAAATGCGATAATTAGGCTTGTTAACGGCGCCAGAGAGTAAAAAATGAGCATCGTCGATCATCAAAATTTCCTTCCAAAAATCAGATACAGTGTCAACCATTCGAGAAACTGTTTGACCGTATTAAAAGCGACTTGAACGGTCTGTCGGCAATATTCTTTGAATCAATTGCACTTTATACGGAAATAAATGATGCGCCGCAAGGTGGTTCCACTGACGCCAAAATGCTGAGCGCGGTGACGATACGAAACATGTGGGTTCCCGGCAGCACTTTCTCTTACCGCTTCCGTGCTCAACAAAATTCGACACCAAACTATAAATAGTGTTGACGGACGGTGCTTGTTGGCCACGATATCGACGATATGTTCGTTGAGTTAACACAACTGAACGACAATTTTCAATGTACAGCGTCACTATTTCGGCGCGTTGTTTCAGTGTGAAGCGATTCGTGGTTTAATTGTACTGAATTGACGTTTCAACAACATGTTTACTCCAGTCAATCGGTTGATATTCAATGTTTACATACCGACATAACAGATGGCGCACCCTGTATCTCCATCTAAATTTCACATATGCCTCTTGCCTCAATTTGCAATAGTCGAAGTGAATAACTATTTTTACATCTGGAAAGTTTATGGTGTCCCACTCTCGAGTACTAATTTGCACGGTTCGCTTTCCCTATAGGTTTACAAGTACTTAAATGGTAAGCCAGTACCTTGGGGGATTGTATTAAGCTATCATTCTAAGGATTCTCAGTTATTTTTGAGATCAATACCTTAGATATTTAATAAATTTTCTTTATGAAAGATTTATTTCCAGTTAACTTTGAAGGCCGATCCGAGGATTGGGTCCTTGCTAATTTAGTGAACCTTACTTTTCCAGTGATGTTTTTAAGTTTTAATATTGCCCCAGAGTCGGCTATTGCTAATTTGTTACTTGATTTTACGTTTTAGATATATGGCAGGCCGTGACAGATCAGATGTTACCAGAACACTCCTTGTCGAACGTAACGTTTTAGTGAAAGAAGTCTCGCCAACACTTTGAGAGTCGAATGAATTTCAGTAGAAGCACATGCTTCTCAGAGTTTCAGAGAGGGCCAACTTGACTCTGACTTGAAAGAACTTAACTCGACGGTTGCTGAAGCATTTTTAAGTAAAAGTAAATTCCTTTACTTACTTTACTTTTAATGGCACAACAACCCATGGACGGCCTAGGCCGAGCTTTTTCGCATTCACTCATGTTGTGCGTGTTAAATTTGTACATGAATGGAAGGGACCTACAGTTTTAATGCCGAATCCGAACGGCGAAGTGAAAAGCTTTTCATAGGCAATTTTTACTCTTGTAGGCTTGTCATTGCCTGCCAAGAGGTGGTGAGGTGTAGTAAAATTATTTTTTCTACTTTTTTTGATTTTGCCTGTGCCGAGATTCGAACCCCGGATACTCTGCGTAGCAGTCCAACGCACTACCACTATCCCATAGCGACCAGTAAATTCCTTTCAAAGAGGATAAACGAGAGAGAGTTGCAATCTTCCCTAAGCGCCTCTTACAGAGCATTAGGGCTAATCTTTATGGCAGGCCGATACAGATTAAAAAGGACACCCCTTGAAAAGCTTGATGTTTTGGTAAATAAAAATCGGAGCTACTGTATGGGTCCCAGGATTTCTAACATGTCGTTCAGAGTTTGAGATAGAAAAAATATAATTGGAACCAGAAAGTGTTGAAACTTTTTCTAGTTGCCTCTTATCAATTCAGCTCTCGCCTGCCTTCTTAAATATGTACGTTCAAATTCGCTATCGCAAAGAACACAAGAAACGAAACTGAGGGAGCCGAATTCTTTGCTTGTATTGTTAAATGTTATTGTTGCTTGTTCCGGGAATTGGTCAATAAATTACAAGATATTTATTATTCATTCGAATACGGTGGTTGTTCGATGATATTTGTTGCTTTTTTTTGGTCAGAAATCATTGGAAACGAATTTCTTCGTTCTTTTCTTTCCACACACTTGCCCAGATAATATTCTTTATTTACCGTCTGACATTCTGGAAAGAATTCCGAGTGCACAACACTGCGACAATCAAAGTAAACTGGGAAAACTACCTTGATTTTTGATTAACTTCGACGTGTTTTCTTCGCATGCACCTGTTTTTGATAAAGTCGATTAATTTTAAGCCTTCTGTAACATTTTCACCGATTCGGCACACGAAGTTCCATTTGCAATACAAATCGATATTTCATCGAATCGATTATTGTAAAAATATCAAAACACACTTGAGATGAAGTGACAAAATTCAACACTGTAAACAAACTAATTGACAGATCGCGCTCAAACTCAAAAAGGATAAAGAACAGTGGTGCCAACTTATCGACAAAACAATAAATTTTACAATCCCTTACAGAGGGCGTTTAAATATAAGTATATATATAGCCGATCCTCATACGTTCATATGATAAAAGCTAAATCGTCCGACGTCGGTTCTCTCAATTTTATGTCATATTTTCTTTAATTTGACGACTCTAATCAGTAAAAGATAGCTAGTAAAAGATAGCTAGGATAGCCAGAGTTCTGACGCACAATTAGAGAAAATTCATTGAAGAAAGTCAACTCTATTTTGAACTACTTTATATTGAACTGAAGATTTAAAGGAAGGCAGTTCCTGTAACTAGTGCAAACATTAGTAGGAAAAGAATCAAGTGGAAACAGTGATTTGGTCATCGCTAGACTTTCGAAACCTGACTGACTCTGGACAGGAAGATTCCACTGCTAAAACTTTAAGAATGATCTGGGTTGGTGAGGTGGTTTTTTCTACTTCTTTAATGGTACAACCGCTCATGAAGGACCAAGGCTATGCTTTACGCATACATTCATATTGTTCAAATAATAGGTATAAACGAATAGAAGCGCGAAAGCTTTTCTTAGGCATTGCCAGCCATAAAAAAATCATCAGATAGGCATGTTCTTATTATTATTATTTATCTTTTTTTTTGATTAATAGCGTTTTTTGTTCTCGATCAAATGTTGGAATGCAGTTGCTTTTACTGTTGATCAACTATACTTAAGGAATATTTGGTACAATTATGCCACTTACCTACTATATATGGAATACTGTTATAAAGCTCATTTCTACCACGCCTAATGCCCAATTATGGGCTTTACAAACAACCGCTACTCGTTCAAACCAATATTCTATGTACACAATGTGAGTAGGATATTTATCTTTAAATTGTGCTCCACTGCTCCACTTTTATGGTATACGAGTATTGACATTTAAATATCCAATTCAGTATCTACAGTACTTTCATGTTGCTACTGCTACTTTCTAATAAATTTAAATATGTTTAGAGTTTTACACACACACCTTTTACTTTATTTTGTATTTTATTCTTAAGAAAGAATGAAATCCATGAAATCGAATTCCGGCCAAGTGGGCCCCGCGGCCAAAAAAAGATTGGAGACCACCACTACCCCTTACATTACAGGGTAAAATGAGTTGAGGAGCAACAAAAACTTTCAAGACCTTATGACTTCCAAAACAAAACTCATAACTCTAAAAGCTTTATCGGCTTTGATCACCAACAAACGTTTAAGGCGTAATCTTCAGACACACGGGGTTCGGTAAAAAAGGTAACCTGAGTTTATTGAAAACTAAACGAAATTTAGTGTATTAAACAGGATTAATGATCGTTAGATTTGCCATAGAAAGAATAACAACAATGTAGGTATATTTGTTTGTATATACATAGAACAGGCTGATCAGACAATCGCGTGGGAACCAGCCATGGTTCCTCATCAGTAATCTTAGTGGTAAATCTTTGCGATTCAATAATCCATATAAGTTATTCATATTCGAAAAAGTAACCGAGAATTACCATTACAAGAATTTTTCAAATATTTTCATTGAATGGTATTATTGAAACAGACATACCACCCGGTACTATTAAGTACTTATATTTGTTTTATTCTCTTTCACCACTCAGCACATAACGGTCAGAATTATTTTTTGAAATTAGCGCTAATGTGGGTAGTCGGATTTGTGTTGTATAAGCAATACCATACATTGAAAAAATGTTCTCCGTATACTTATTATTTGGTAATTTGACTTGTTTTCTAATTTGGAATATTATTTTTGATATTATTTCTAGTATATTGGTCGCTGTGGTGTAGTGGTAGTGCGTTGGACTGCTACACAGAGTGTCCGGGGTTCGAATCTTGGCACAGGCCAAAATCAAAAATAAGAAAAAATAATTTTTCTACACGGCACCACCTCTTGGCAGGCAATGGCAAACCTACAAGAGTAAAAATTGCTATGAAAAGCTTTTCACTCCGCCGTTCGGATTCGGCATTAAACTGTAGGTCCCTTCCATTCATGTACAAATATAACACGCACAACATGAGTGGATGCGAAAAGCTCGGCAGCCTCCATGGGCTGTTGTGCCATTAAAAGTAAGTAAAAAAGTATTGAACAGACTTAATGAACATTGGGAACACCGATTGGCTTGAGTAAACATGTTGTTGAAACGTCAATTCAGTATTAATCAAACAATTTTAACCACGAATCGCTTCACACTGATATAACGCGCCGAAATAGTGACGCTGTACATTGAAAATAATCGTCAGTAGTCAGTAGTATATCGTCGTATAGTTTGGTGTCGAATTTTGTTGAGCACGGAAGCGGTAAGAGAAAGTGCTGCCGAGAACCCACATGTTTCGTATCGTCACCGCGCTCAGCATTTTGGCGTCAGTGGAACCACCTTGCGGCGCATCATTGAAGGATGAATTGCATTTGTTTCCCTATAAAGTGCAATTGATTAAAGAATATTACCTACAGACCGTCCACGTCACTTTTAATACGGTCAAACAGTTGCTCGAATGGTTGGCACTGTACCTGATTTTTGGAAGGTAATTTTGATGACCGACGAGGCCTATTTCACAATGCTCTGGCGGCGTTAGCAAGCCTAATTGCCGCTTTTGCGGAACGGAAAATCCTTGGTCATTTTTTCTACAGAGAAGGCGAAACAGTCGATGGGAATCGATATCGGTGGATGTTGGTTCGTTATGTCTGCCTACAAATGTCTGAAAAAGTCTGGCCTGTTACTGGTTTCAACAAGACGATGCGCCATGCCACACTGCAAATCAAACAATGCAGTTTCTGCAACGAAAATTCCCTGGACGTGTGGTGTCAGAAAATGGCGGTATTGACTGGCCACCCAGATATCAAGATTTGGCCACTCCGGACTTCTTTTTGTGGGGTTATTTGAAAAGAAAAGTGTACGTCCTCAAGTCTCAGACCATCGACGAGCTAAAGGCAAAATTTCGTGCCGAAATCATCGCTATGCCGCCCGAAATGCTCGGAAAAGTGATGGAAAACGCAGCAATTGGATAATAACGGCGGCCACTTGAATAAAAATGCATCATATATGGATATCGGTTTTTTTTTTTGTAATTTATTCAATGTTCACACACCGACATAAAAGGTGGCGCACACAGTACATATATACAATACATAGTTGTTATTCTCTCTATGGCAAACCTAACTTTTATTAAGCCTATTTAATACGCTAGATATAACCTCACATGATGAACTTGCCAAATTCGGAAACAAAATTTTCCAAATTATGTAAAAAGCAAATCAAATAATAGAAATTTAACATATATGGCGAAAAGAAGAAACTTCGAGAAACTTCTTACACTTATTCAAAATCCCAAAGTTTAAGGAAGAATCGAATCAACTTTCAGAACTTGGAAGGCTATTTGGATATCAAAAACCACACATCAGAGAACTAATGGCAGTTCGATTCTCGATAACGTCAAGGCCTCTAAACTACCACTTGCCTAACTTAATTTCCCAATCAACACAATGCTTTCGGATTTCGAGTTAAACCCTGTTTGTTGATTACCTTGAAATAAAACACAAGGGAAAATAGCACCAATCACAGATACTGAACTTGAAAAACCATTGGCTCTTAGTGTTTCTCTCTGTTTAGAAACTAACGAGTGAACTCTTTCGTACTGGATTTCAATGATTTATGTAAATTCTTTGAAGTATGTTTCAGTTGAAAGGAATTATTTCCCTAATATTTTCAGTGTACATTAGTGGAACTCATAATTCTCTCACATATGTGCTAATGTATGTTTGTGTGTGTGATGGCATGGGAAGAGTTAATGGCTACTATCATGTGTTTCATATCTATGTATATGTTTTTGTGTGTGGTATATGTATATAAATATGTATGTGAAGAGGAAGAGCAACTCATTAGTCCGGTACTTGAACTACAACAAAAACAATACCATCAACAACAACACGGCAACACTCAAAGCCGAGCAGAGTAGAGCACATAACACTGATTGGACCTCAGACTAGAGAGAGGATGTGCATACTTATGCTAGTTGGCAACGTCAGCATCATTTCCTGATGCTAAATGCCAACAAACATTCACGCACATACCCACTCACTTGCACAGCACAACACAGAGAATGAGAACATGAACTCAAATATATATACACAATCACATACATATACATACGGACGTACTGCTGTTATTCGCCTGAACCATACTGCCGACCTCACTCACTCCCTCTCTTTCCCGCACACCGCTGTTTTAAAATTATGCGACGCGATTTGAAAGAAATGGCAATTTAACTGAACACACACACCTGTTTTTGGGTAATTTATCTCGAAGAATTATTATTTCAAAAATTTCGGACGCACTCACAGTGAAACAAAGTGAAGTGAGGTTAGGTGGAGTGGAATAGTGCGAGAGAAAGAGAGAATAAACAAGGTGAAGAGCGGGTTAAACTGTATTTGTAGAGCGTATAAATAAGTGAATGTAAGAAGGCAATAAAGAGAGTGAGTGAGAGAGAGAAGCTGTTGGAGAGAGTGCATGAGGAGAGCTGGAAATAAAAGGATTTCAAAATGGTCATTTGATATGAATTATGCGCGTTTGTGCAATTACATGTTGCTGATTCTGATGCCGGTGCTGCATTTATTTATGTTGCCTGCTGTTTTCCAGCTACTCTGGTTGGTGGTGGAGTTGAGCAGGACACACAAAGTCGATGCTTTCACATTGCATAAATAGTGTGCTAGATATGTATTTTGTTTATGGATGTCTTTCGCTCATAAAACATTTGTTGTTCCTCCGGACTTCATTGTTAAATAATTAAATCAGCTGCGAGACTAATATATTTCACTTAATTGCAAGTAACTCATGAAATTGCATGAAAAATTGAACGAGCCAGCAAAAGTACGGACGCCAATGGCCATAGCCAATGGTGTTGGTGCTCATAAAATTCGTATACTCTTTATTGCTGTTTTGGTATAAGCTGGAATGAACAAAATTTTCAATGTTTTAAAATATTAAATTAGCTAGATATCTCAAACAGAGAGAGATAGAGAGAGAGAGAGAGAGAGCAATGGTTTTGACAACTATTTCTAGTCTATTGAAAAATGTGCATTTATCATTACTTAATACAAAGTTGAGCTTGTTAAGCTCAAGGGTAGACAGTATAAAATTGATCCGATTTGTATCTCCTAGAAAGACCGATCGCACTGAGAATCTCTTGCGATTGAGTGCCTCGCAGTGCAAGGCGATATGCTCCGGGTCTGTGTGACAAGGAAGAAAGGTGCTATCGTGTCCTATTCGAAGATTTTTCATGTGTTTCTCCAGTTCGCTTTGCTTTGAAAGGAAACTTATTATACAACAGCTGTCTAAGAGTTAAAGTTCCTAATTAGTAGCTGAAGGATTTTTAGCTCAGCAGGCTGGCTTCATACCTTCAAAGTTGATCTTTGTTCCTGTCCTTAGACTTTATCTATTTCAAAAAAGTGGAATTAAAGCCCAATTTTTCTAATTTTATCGGAAGAATATGATGTGAAGCTTTGTCAAAAGCTTTGGAGAAGTCAGTATAGATGGTGTCCACCTGAATTTTATCTTCAAAAGCTAAGAAGCAGTATTCCATAAAAGCAGCCAGGTTTGTGGTTGTAGACACAAATCCATGCGGCCAGACACAAATCCATGTTGATAGGGTGATATAATTCTTGAGAGGGGAAAAACCAAATGTTCTTTTACCACAATTTCAAAAAGTTTAGACACCGTTGAAAGTTTTGAAATAGGGCGATAGTTCGAAATAACATTTTTACTTCCACTTTTAAAAACTGGGGTGATATGCGCTATTTCCCATCTTTTTATAAAGTCACATGATGATAAAGCAGGAAAGCCATCACAATCAGCTTTTACAGACAGCTTCAATTATTCCTTTCATTATTCCTTTCATTATTCCTTTCAAAACATCAATTTCAGTAATGCTTAGGGATCCGAAATTTAAAGACGAATCTAGACTATCGAGATCTGAACTATAAGTAGAGACAGTATCAGTGTCAAAGTTTGACATGAAAAATTTTGCGAAAAGGTTGATAATACCAGCCATGGAGCTTGACGAATTCCCATTGAATGTCATCATGGAAGGAATATCAGATTGCGCTTTTTTGATTTTAAGAACTGCCAAAAAGATTTTGGATTATTTATGCTATATTCAAAGCTTAGGATGAAATTATTATACAAAAACTTCTCAAGAACAACGAACTCCTTCACATGAAATACATATTTGTTTTTATCATTGGGGTCATTTGTGGACTTATACTTATTAAAAAACTTGTTTCTTAAATTTGGCCGTACTAAAGGTACATTTTCTCGACACATATTGTTAATTTCAAGACAGAAAATATCAAAAGAAGCAGCAGTGTCATTGCTGTCAAATTTACTACTCCAATCAGTACTCTCAATAATTGAACTAAGTGCATCGAAGTTACAAGCATTAAAACTAAAGTTGAGTGTGTTATTAATCTGAGGCAAGTTTAAAAATTCGTAAAACTCAACATGAAGCACGAGTGGGACGTGGTGCATATCCGCGGAGGTAATTGGAAACATGTTTTCTTCCAACTTATACTATATTTAACTGAACTAACTGCTTGTGAAAAATTATTGATTTGAATAAGATCAGAACAGAAAAAACTTTCTAGCAAATACATTTCATGTGTTGCATTGACATTAGTAGGAATCAAATTTCTTTCATACGCAATTAAAGACCAGGAGAGAGCATTTAGGTTAAAATCACCTAATACACAAATATGCGCCTTAGACTTATCAATATTTGCTAAATTCAAAACATTGTCTTTACTTTACTTATAGATACAAATAGTTGATCTAGTAACGTATCATCATTATTTAGCTTAAGTACAGATGAGCGCAGCATACGTTTGACAGCAATCAGCACACCTCCACCACGTTGGCATCCAGTTTTTAGCGCATCCCTATCCTTTCGGTAGACTTGACAAAGAGACGTGTCGAAAAATTCAGCATCTCTAAAATCTTGATTAAGCCAAGTCTTAACAAGCACTATGATATCATAATCCATTTGCGAAGAAGCCCGTAAAATAGCAGTGTATTTTGTCCTTATACCAGAAATGTTTTGTTAGTAAATTTTAAGAGATTTTAAGCTTGAGATATTTGTTATTTCTGCATTAGTTTCCTTGCATTGGAAAAAAACGTAAAGGTCGAACTTTTTAAGTATTTCATTGCAGTAATGCGGCAATACACCAAGTTTAAAGTTAAAGCTCTTCAAAGATTCAGGTGCAGCATCTTTTTTAACTAATTTGTAGCATACAATGTGTTCCTTCGGTATATTTGCATGTTTTTCCACATAATAAATTATATCATCTACTGTTACTGTAGGTTTAAACGAAGCTACATGTACCCATTTGCGAATGACAATAACATCTAATTCAGCGGCTTCATTTTGACCTACAACAACATTAGCATTTCTTCTGGTTGAATTTTGCCTTCTAACATTAACCCATTGGGTGTATGGCACAATAAGATCATCGACAGCAACTGAGGAGGGATATCCATCGGCATGTCTTGTGGAGTCATACTGTGGCACAGGAGCAGCAGCAACATCAGCAAATGTAGGAAAAGCACCAATACTGGAAATTGTAGAAAAATCAGCAGCAGTGACAGTAGAAGAGTTCGCGGCAGCAGAGTACGCAGTGGCAGAATTCGTAGTAGCAGAGATCGCAACCGCAGAGTTCGCAGAAGCAGGCGTTGCAGCAGCTGATGCACCAGTGGTTTCAGCAGCAGAGAGCGAGCTGTTAACGGGAGAAGCAGCAATATTAGCATATGAACCGCCGGCAACTAGAGCAAAAGTGGTAATTGCAGATCCCATCGTTGAAGAGGCCTCCGCAGCAGAGGCAGTGGTAGTTGAGATTGAACGAACGTCAGAACCACCAGCATAAAGTGAATTGATATAAGGCATAAATTGATTTTCCGGTTTTGCTGAGCTCAATCTGTTCGATTATTATTGGCGTTAAAAGCAACATTTACAAAATCGCGAAGAACTTTGAATTCATTAGTAAGAGAAAGAATTGCGGCAGCAGTGTCATTATCTGCCGATTTATCTGCTTTATCAGCCTTTAAAGAATTATTTTCTTCTTGTAAAGAGCTTTTCATTTTAAGCCGCGGGTGAATTATCACTTTCAGTTAATTTCATGTTCTATGTTTTCAATTTTCTGCATTAAAAGCATTTTATCATTTTGTAAAGATGTTATTGTTGATAACGCGCGGGCATTTTCAGCTTTAAGAGACACAACTTTGAAGACATATTTGTTGCTTGTTATCACTAGCTAGTTTGTTTTCATATCTCGGCCGGGTTAAAACCGGTTTTGATTGCTGTTGGGGGGGTTTGAGCATGAGTCTTTGCTGCAGTGCTTTGCACTTGTTGCGCTGCTTCAATTTCTTTTTCATTTGAAAAAATCAAAGAATTAGAATGGTTTTTGTTGACAGCCAAATACTAACGGTCTATAACTAAGTAGCTAAGGGAAAGGCCTGTGAGAGTTTTGCATAAACTCAAAATCAGCCTGCGACAGATTTACACAAACAAGGTGGAGAAATTCGTTGCACTTAGAACATTGTACTTTAGGCTGACCACGGTCAACCTTCTGGTTGCATACACAGGGCATTATTAATAATTATTTGTTTTATTAAAAGTATTTGCAAAATTATCTTTAAAGTGTCCAAGCAATAACGATAACATCGAAACGAATCACAGTACTTTCGCACACGTTTATTACAGTTCACACAACCGTCTTTAAAAAATGTTTGGAGAGTTTTATGTTTTCGGTTACAATTCCAACAGTTTCTCGGTCATTAAACATTTGCACATTATAGGTGTAGGTAAGGGGCGATTATATCTTCCCCCATTAGAAATTTTTTTTATACTGATCGATTCTTTCTACGTCACTGTTCTGTAGTGAATCCACAATACCAGGCAAAGCAGAAAGCGCCAAGGAACTTTAGGTATGAGATATCAGAATATTCTATACCTAAGATATTAAATGGCTGTGGTATTTCACTCTCAAAATATCACACGGCCAAAATATCAGACCCCAGAAAATAATACCTCTGGAATATAAAATTCTCTAGCTACGCTGTTGCCTGGATTAGGATTAGACGTTATCAGATCTCCAAGATAACTATATCATATGTATATCAGATATCCACGATATAAGATTGCAAGGAGATCGAAGCTATAGATTGTGTATCCACGTTATCGGATTAGACCACAGTAAATCAGACCTCCACGATATCAGAGGCCCACGATATAAAACACTCAAAGATGTAATATCTTCAGGAAAGGAAATTAGATACTCAAGATAACATAGCCCAAGAACATTATATCCAAAGATATCAGCATCGATATGTCACACACCCAAAATATCAGATCTCTAGGATATCAAACACAAGAAGAGAAAACGTTGAAGTCAAGGTAGTAGAAAAAGTAACTCAAGAGAATAGAAGAATAAGAAGAAATCGAATGCTGCTACTTGCTGCATTTTGGGACAGTAGCTGTCCGATACACACGAGTTATCACTCTTTCCAGGTGTCACATTACCTACAATAAATTTTATTTACTATGCCTTAAGTAATTTTATAAAGATTTAACCCTCAAGTTCCCAAACATGCCTCTACACAGTCGGCACCAAAACGTGAACTCCCCAAACTTTCAAATAATACTAATGCTTCGGCTATGAGCTGCTGTGTATTACAGCCGCTGGAAGCAATCAAAGTCAAAAATGTTCGACAATCTGAAAAATTAATTATTATATTTAGATTGAGTTTGAGAATTTTGGTTAAAAATATATACAAATAACTAAAATACTCCCCGTGATACTAAAGGTCTATAACTAAGTAGCTAAGTATAGAAACATTTAATATAAAATGTTTCATCATTAGAAAAAATTGCTAACAGGCTCAAACAATCACAATTGCTTTGAAGGATCCCGAGGGTCACTGTGGTGTACGTGGTAGTGCGTTGGCCTGCAACACAGAGTGTCCGAGGTTCAAAACTCGGCACAGGCAAAATCAAAAAATTGAAAAAACTATTTTTCTCCACAGGACCACCCCTTGGCCAGCAATAGCAAACTTAGAAGAAAAGCTTTTCACTTCGCCGTTCGGATTCGGCATAAAACTGTAGGATCTTTCCATTCATGTACAAATATAACACGCACAACGTGAGTGGATGCGAAATGGTCGGCCGAGGCCCTTCGTGGGCAGTTGTGCCATTAAAAGAAGAAGATCCCGACTTTCCGACTTCATAAATCCACGCAATTAATTTTTTTAAGTTTTTAAGAACAGGTCTGTGCTTTTTACATCGATGTTTATCTATTATAAACTATAGGGTTAATATGCAATGCAAATATCTGCCAACGTTTAATGGCTTCATCTAAATTACGCCAAAAACTATTTTTGTACAGATTTACTTTCATTTTTGCCACCTTCTGATAAGCAGAAACTAACTTCCCTAATGATACCAAAAATAAATAGCTACAAAATACAAAAGCGTAAATCTCAGCAGACGCCGCGCCTGCAATGAATATTAATGAGGATGTCATCACTCTTCTGTCAAATTACTTAAGCACATTTCACCGAGCTATTTCAGCTCTTCACAACCCGTTGCTTCTTCCTTCAACACATTACTCACTTACTCACCCACTTACGTGAGAAAACACGTGCATGCGAGTACAATGTGGTAACTTCTCTAATTGTTACCCAAAACATAAATAAATCTACCCTTTAGCAGCTGAGGCTGGCAACATTTCACACTCTCTATCTCCCTCTTTCTGACTATGCAATAAAACATTTCATCAAAGTTGGCAAAACTATGCATCGCAACAGCAACTGAACAGGAGTGAGATGTTGCTGCTGCTGCTAATAGCTGTTGATGATGATGAATTTATGTGCGCAACAGTTTTAGCTTTTTCTTCTTTTTCTTCTTCTTCTTCTTCTTCTTCTTCTTCTTTGAACCAGCAGCAACCCTTCAACGACCTTCAGGGTATTTGTGTGTATGTGTATTTGGTACGCCTAAGATTAGTGTGCGTACGAAAAGAGGATGTCATCAATTGTAAACATGATGTCAATTATTTAAATATTTACGAGAGTTTTGCATATAGTTGGTGTTGCTTCTGTTGTTGTTGTTATTGAGGTATGAGTCTAATCGTATTTTGCATATTATTCACATTATTATAACAAATTTTCCTCTTCACCGATTTACCATACTATCCGTCCTCTGTCAAATCGCACCCCATACGTATTCTTAACACCTTCTCCTCCCCCTACCCCATTTCAGCACATCATTCATGCTCTTCATCGTCATCAGCGTAGCAAAACGAAACCACAAGTCACTTTCGACACTCTCTTAAGTCTTTATTTTGACATGCGATTGAGTGCACACACCCACTCGCGTTAGCTGGTAGCGGTGAGGGTTAGATTGTTGGGCGTTTCGTGGTTTGGAGCAGGTGTTTTTTGTTTAGAGTGTCTGATAAGTGGCGCCTGACAGTATCAGTGACGTGAGTCTACTTCAACTAGCTCTATTTGCGCTGCTACTATCTCGACTTCTTTCAGCGCCATCTCTACTTCTTCTTCATCTTCCTGTTGTTGCGGTTCACTTAAACGATTTAATACTATTTGACAGATTTCTAACTTAAACTTGAGCCGACATCTGCTGTCATAATTTGTTGCTGATAATATGTTAATGAGGTTTGTTTATTTGATTTATTTGCCTTTAGCGTTGGTGCCAAAGAGTAGAAGCAAAAGTGGGAGTGGGTGGGGAGTGTTTGGGTTAATAGTGTTATTTTATGATTTTGTATTTTCTATATAATTTACATTGTAAATTGAGTATGAGAATATTTGGAATTTTGTAATAGTTTTGAAATTGATTGTTTATGTATTTTTTATTAATTTATGGGCTTAAGTTTTTGCAATATGTAACTTTCTAAGAAGATAAAGGATTGGGGCCTCGTGTGACATTTTTATTTGGGCAGAAATTTATTTTTTTACAAGTTATACCATAAGCGAAAGAGAGTCAATCAAAATCCGGGGAACCTACGTATTCAAAAAATCAAATCCGCATACGATATCTCAGATTCGCCTAATTGATATTAAATTAGGTTTATATATTGTATACATAATGTGTTCATCTTGAGGAATTGGTGAAAGATTTCGAAACAGCGTGAGATCACAGAAAGGACTAATGGCAATGAAGTATTCTATTCTGGTTCATTCCATTCGAGTCACTCTAGTTAATATACCATAATGTATCTGAATCTAATCTAATGGAAAATACGCAAAATCGCCGTTGAACACTGAAAGAAATTTGAAAGTTCTCGGAAAAAAACTGGAATACATTCATGCCACTTCAAATTAGCTTTTAGACCACTAATTACCAGAACCAAGAAGAGAAAGATACGATTTTGCAAGAAACTCCTTGAGACAAAGAATCAACTGTTCAAAATCAGGCTTGTGGCTACCGCCTTTTCCAAAACAGTTTTCAAGAACAGTTTATAGATGTGCTGCTTTTTTAGACTATCAATGGAGTGTACAATTTTTGATAACGGTCCGAGTTTTGTTCTGAATTCAGTTTTAAATCGTTTTTTGGTTTATTTTATATGAATTTAAATAGAATTCGGTTTGAATTTTGGTCCACTTCTTGGTTAAATTTTGGGTTTGACTTTTTATTTCTATTATCTAATTTTTGCTTTAATTGTTACCGAATTTTGGTTTGAATTGTGGGTTGCTTCTTTTAGGAATTTCGAATTTTGGTCTAAGAAAGTTTTATTTTGAATTTGCTTTATTTTACTTTTAATGACACAACAGCCCATGGAGGGCCTAGGTTGAACTTATTCGCATCCACTCATATTGTGCGTGTTATATTTGTACATGAAAGGAAGGTACCTACAGTTATATGCCGAATCCGAACGGCGAAGTAAAACGATTTTCTTAGGCAATTTTTACTCTTGTAGGCTTGCCATTGCCTGCCAAGAGGTGGTGCCGTGTATAAATTTTGTTGTTGTTGCTTTTTTTTTGTTTTGCCTGTGCCGAGATTCGAACCCCGGGCACTCTGCGTAACAGTTCAACGCACTACCACTACTACATCACAGCTTTGGTTTTCTTTTTTTCCCCGAATTAATTTTTAGTATTACTTTGGTCTGAGTTTTAGTCACTTTTCGGCCTTAGTTTTGATACGATTTTTGGTTTGGATTTCTTATATTTTTTTAGTCTGATATAGCGATTTGTGTTTCAGTCTAATTTTTAATTAAAGTTCTGCTCTGAAACTGTTTTTTATTTTTTAGTGTGAATTGTGGTCTAAAGTGTGAGTTTTGTTTTGATTCTGGCTCTAATTTTGGTCTTAATTTAGACTGAATTCAGACCAAAATTTTGACTGAGATTTAGATCAAAATATGGATGGGAATATCGTTAAGAAAAATTGTCGGCAAATTATCGATAAACCTGCGGTGGTGTCGACAATAATCGGCAATTATCGATAAATAACAAAAAGGAATTTCATCTACAATTTTATACTTTGTACATGGAAAAAACTTAAATCTTAACTTAAACATATTGAATACGTAGACTCTGCAAAAAATCTAGGGGTAACCTTCAACAGAACTCTAACTTGGAATAACCACATAAGTAACACGGTTGGGAAAGTCTACAGCATGCTTCGTGTTCTTTGGACGACGCAGTACTTTACTCCGCTTCATATACGAATGCTACTTGCTAAAGCATATCTCAAACCAACAATGCTATATGGCTGCGAAATATTTGCAAATTGTGATAGTCTAAGTAAAAATAAATTAAATATTCTTTTCAATAACATTGTTCGTTATGTGTTTGGACTAAAAAGAAGAGATCATGCTAAATCATCAGTATGCTAAAAGAATCCATGGCTTAACCTTTGATAACTTACTGAACTATCGAACGCTTTTATTGTTGCATAAAATTACTTATATGTAATGCAGAACCCAGTTATTTGTTTTCGAGATTAAACTTTTCTATATCCAATCGAACTAATATGATTAACTGTTTACGTGTTTCTTGTTTAACGTCTGAAAGGCAGTTTTTTGTACACGCTGTGCAATTCAAAAATAAACTAGCTTTATTCCTTTCTTCGCTGTAATAGGAAATAATGAAATATATCATGTTATTAAAATTTTTACGAATAGATGTTTAATGTTTAATTTTAAAGTAAAGTTTAAATTTGTATGTCATGCAATATATATTATAAGTCGTATTTAATCTTGTTTACGCTACATGCTGCCGGTACTGCTAATAAGGTTTTAAACTTTGTTGTGCAGGTTTTCGAAAAAAAAAAAAATAAAAAAAAAAAATTAATAAAATAAATAAACATATTTCTTCTTCTTCTTTTAATGGTAAAACAGCCCGTTTAGGTCAAAATGTCGAAGCCGACCGAAAACAAGTTTTTTTGTAGGCAGGTTTTTACTCTTGCAGATTTGCCGTTGGTGTGAATAAAATTTATATCGTTCTTCTTGTTATTTTTCAACTGTACCGAGTTCAACAAGTTTGACTTAACCGAAAACTTTTAATCACAGGCCAGGTGGAACCTTCATTATTGTACAGGGATGCCAACTCGAGGGGAATTTTCCGTTTGAAATGGAAAGGATATACATATGTATAACCAGTATCCTTGTTGGAATTTTTAACATTGGCCAAGTTAGGCTACATAGTTCGCCTATTCAATAATTTCAAAAAAATATTAAAATATGAATGCCTTATGCGATTTCCGCCATCGTTAACTCAAAACGAAGGTAATTCCATTTCACATGCAAAAACATGAGAGAGAAGTTTAAATTTATCGCACAGTGTTATTTATGTACATATGTATTCGATTGAAGACATAATTTTTAAACATAATAAATAGCAAATTTATTTAGTATGGGGAATCGGTGGGGAATAATTTGATGTTGGTCGAGAAATTCGAAGATAAATCGGAGAAGCTTTTACTTTAGCTCGGGGAATTTAGAAATTTGGGGGCATCACTCTTACCATATGAAACACTTTGGAGTCGAATTTCATTTCTTAGTAAAGCATGAATAGTTCCATTAAATGGAACTAAATCGGATATGAGAATCATATTTTTTCAGTGTAAAATATTTAAATTGATAAATAAATGTGATAGGTATGTATATAATTTAACCGTTTCTTCCGCTAAGAGCTCCTTATATCGAATGTAACACTAATTTAGTAAAGTTCATTAGAACATTTAATTCGGATGAATGAAAGAAATAAATAAGGAGGGCGAAACATGTTGGTGTCTATTTAGTACTTTTCTAAACTCAGGAAATGTTTTGGAATCATCAATTATCGATTTTCTAGCAAATTGCCATCCCTAGACCAAAACCTGTTTATAAACATGCACATTTTTGGGAGAGTCTGCAGCTACATAGCGCCTCTCTGGAGCCACCACTGAACACAGGGCCAGCGGATCATTGAAACTGGTCTTAATTCAAGCTTTTAACATTTTAAACTTGCCATAGGGGGCTTCCGGGGTGAATTTATTTGATTTGGAATTTTGTGTTTAAATTTCGAAATGGTGGATCCAATATGGCTGCCGTAATTTTAAAATCTCATCGAAACTGTATAAAACTTCGTATAAGAGGTGTTTCTGTGTTGCTGCATTCATACGAGAGTGGATCAATAAGTACCCGTGTGTGAAGACAGGTGGCGTTGCTGAGGGAAGTTGGCATTACCGTCGTGTACTGCCATCTGCCACACGACACCACACTAAGTTTCAAACTGATTAATTACTATTTTACATGATAGGTTAAGCATGAGAAAGGTGTCGGCCCGATGGGTGCCGCGATTGCTTACGGTGGACAAAAAGCGGATACGGAAATTGTCGCGGCCAAATTGCATGAATTGAACTACGAATTGTTGCCACACCCACCGTACTCGTCCGACTTGGCTCCCTGCGACTTCTTTCTGTTCCCCAACATGAAAACGTGGTTGCAGGATATCATTGGAAGTTTTTTTTGCTTCTTCGTCTGTTTTTAAGCATTGGAGTACTGTACTGCAAACACCCCTTTTTTTAATTCCACAATATAACAATGTCAATTGGTTCGAAGATATACCTAAAAACCATTTAGGTTGTATGAGGGCGTCAAGCCCTCATTTCCAATGCAACACAAATACATAAATAGTAATCGGTGTTTTTTAGAAGCTTTGAACTTTAAATTGGCAATACTGTTTTCTGTGACCGCCGATTTGTCAACAGACGGTTGTTTTTTAAATAATATGATTTGGCAATTCATCAAGAATAAACTCACGCCGGAACAATGTTTGCAATTGTTCAAATTTATTTTGAATAACACGGTCCAATTCGGGCATCACAATCGGGCGTTTTAACAATTTTGCATAAAGATCTTGGTTTACGTGCTTACAAGATTCAACTTGGGCACACAACTTTGGCACACTTGTGGTTACGTCAATTTGGTGCGATTTATGGGCCGGTAAAATCAAGTCTTCAACAATGATGATGGTTTGAACGTAACAGTAAACGCTGAGCGGTACAGAGACATGAGACATGATTACTAACTCTTTCGTGTCTCAATTGGAAGAGATTAATGTTGCAGACATGTGGTTTCAGCAGAACTGCACCACTCCAAATGGGCATGTTAACTGGCCACCTGGCCCGTGCGATTTGAGGACATTACATTATTATCTTTGGGGATATGTCTACGCCGATAAACAAATGAGCACTTAGAAGACAACATTCGAGCTATTATTGCCTAGATACTCATTTATATTCAAGCAATAATGTCCAAACATTATCTTTAAATATATCCAATTTCGTGGATGTTATAATACTTAATTTTCTGTGTTTAATTCAACTTAAAGTTCTCCGCCTCTAAAAACAAAAACACCGATACATACTGCAATATGAAATATTAACATTATTGAATTCAACTTTACAAATGTATAATTAATGTGAAAAAACTGTAATTTTAACATTGAAAATGTAATTCCGTTACTTCAACGTTCTTGCTTTCAAGGAATTGTAATGTCTTTTTCGCCTTATGTTTTGGATCGTTGTCCTGCATCAGTTTGGTAGATTTTTTTTGAAGAGACAACTTCTCCAAAGAGGGGAAATACCCTTGCCAAAATACTGAAATATACGCATAGGCGTCCACTTTCCTTCAATCAGCACCAGCTTTCCGACACCAGCTTTGTTAAAACACCCCCCACAGGAGGCTTTTCAATAATTAATTAATTAATTATCTTCTTTGATGGTTTCTTCCAAATATACCGATTTCCATCTGCTCCGTGCATGTTAATTTTGCTGGACTCCATTGCTCAGGAGTCCAGTTTTTATGGTATTTTTTCTTAACTCACGATGAACGGTCATCCATGATTTTGCGGCTCTTGAACTAATTAGATGCCTTACCATCCTCCTGTCATTGTCGTTAAGTTTAGATCGGCGCACGGCGTGGTGCTTTGGACTACGCAGTTCATGCCGTTTAACGATATATTTAACAGATATAGCAACTTGACGGTAAGACAAGCCTTCATTCAATTTTTTTTTATCACAATTTCGATTGTTGAAGTGCTATTTTCTTCAGTCTGGCTAAAATATGTACTTTGTTTTCATTTCGTATGAAAAAAAATTATTGTGTCACACAATTTGGCTTATGATTACATATGAGACACTACATTACTAGTTGTAAGATATGTGTTCTTCAGTTTGGTGTTGATAGTTTATGTGTTAAAAATAATTGCAGTTAAAAAATTAATATATCGTTGGGTCACACAAATTATTTGCCCAATTTCGTTACATACTGTATAACTATGTATATGCATATATGTATATTCATACATACGAACAGGGTGTTTTTTTAGAAGTGTGGTTTTCAAGAAGAAATAAAACGCATATAATTTAATGTTATGGCCATGAATTTAACTTTATTATAAAGATAAGGAATTGCCATTATGTTTTAAAAACGATTTCGGGCAAGTGGCCGCCGTAATTTTCGATCACTTTTTGCAGCAATTGGGGCCGTATGTCAGTAATAACGCGCCGAATATTCTCTTCCAAGGCGTCAATCGTCTCGGGCTTATCTGCGTATACAAGCGACTTCACATAACCCCAAAAAAAATAGTCCAGCGGTGTTAAATCGCACGATCTTGGAGGCCACGCCACAGGCCCACGACGCGAGATAGTGCGCTCACCAAAAGTTTCCTTCAATAAATTAATTGTTTCGTTGGCTGTATGGCAGTATGGCATGTAGCGCCGTCTTGTTGGAACCAAAGGTCGTCCACATCAACATCCTCTAATTCAGGCACGAAAAAGTCATTAATCATGGCTCTATAGCGTTCCCCATTGACTGTACCATTATGAGCGGCTTCATCTTTAAAGAAATATGGACCAATTATTCCCTCTGCCCATAGAGCACACCAAAGAGTGACTTTTTGAGGATGTAACGATGTAACGGCGTCTCAACAATGGCTAGTGGATTATGATCACTCCAAATGCGACAATTTGGCTTATTAGCTTCATCGCTGAACAGCTTCATAGCTTCATCGCTGAACGAACCATTATTTTGGTAATAAATTTGGAAGATTTGCAAACGTTGCTCAGGAGTAAGTCTATTCATTATGAAATGGCAAACCAAACTGAGAATAAATCAAGTGGCAGCTGTCAAAAAGACCAGCTTCGAAAAAAGTATTGCCAGATTGAAAACCACACTTCTAAAAAAACACCCTTTATATGTAAACATAATTTCATCGTAAACAAATAATTTTCGTTCGCTTGTCAAAGAATCATTTTCATTATTAATTTCTTGAATAACAGCGTTGTTACAATGGGTTTGTGGTATCGTAACACAATCGCCATTTGTTTCTGCCTGGCGTTTTTTTCAGTCTATACTGTCTCATTCTTTCAGCTCTAGAAATTTCTAAATGTTTTTGTTTGAAATGTTATATTTTTGTTTGAAATTTAAATTTGGCGAGAAACTGATGGGCAGCGCCCTCTACCAAAAGTAGCGCATGAAAAATTATTTATTCAGCTGCTTTCAATCTTATCCTCCAATGTAGCCCTGAGATTTTTCATACGTCTAAAAGTTCATTGTACTCAACTCATGCCTACTCTTCTTACACTGTCAGCAATATACAAAACTCGTGCAATTACATTCGATATTTTTCTAGCGCTCATACTATATCTAACTGGCAGTTTTCTCAGTTGTGCTCTTATTAGTTTGCAAACATTTTGCAAGTACGTTTGATTTGAGAATTTTTAATGGTTTTCTTTTTTGTTAATTATCACGAAAAGTAATATATAAAAACGAGTGATAAACGTAGTTAGAAGTTTGTTGCAGTTATTTCCATAAAAAGTTAACCATCTTTTGCTGTTCTGTGCGTGATATTTTGCAAGTAGCAGAATAGAAAATTTTGTTTTTTTCCCCTAAACTTCGTTAGTATAAAAATAATTTTTCATACGCTATTCCTGATAGAGGGCGCTGCCCATCATTTCCGTGACAATTTCCGTTGCGACGATCATCATTTACCCCCAGCGTAAATATATAAACGATTCTAACGAAGTAAACTTTAAAAAATTACGGTTAAAAATTATGGCTACTAAATTAAGTACTATATTACAACTAACTTTGTAATGTTAAAATTGTGCAAAGTATGCATTGACAGTCTCCATTTTTAATGCTACATTTATAATCGGTTTACATTTTGAGTGATAAATTTACGTAGCATAATATCAATTTTACGTGGTCGCTGTGAATTAGTTGGTAGTGTGTTGGCCTGCTACGCAGAGTTTTCGGGGTTCTCATCTCGGCTCAAGCAAAATAAAAAAGAAACGATAAAAAAAACAATTATTCTACACGGCACCTCCTCTTGGCAGGCAACGGCCTACAAGCGTAAAAATTGCCCAATTGAAAGCATTTAACTTCGCCCTTCCATTCATGTACAAATATATGGTACCACGCACAACTTGAGTGAATGCGAAAAGCTCGCCCTGGGCTCTCCATAATTGTGCCTAGTTTTAAATACTTAAATACCAGCCGACTATTTTTCATTAGCGCCACAAGAACATGGAACTTACTACAATTAGATCTCAGATTAATAAATGCCACCGCAGGGTTGAAGAGCTCTATTTTCGTTTATTTCTCACCACTAATATTAGTTATTATTTTTTAACATTCGTACTATTTATTTTTCTATTGACTTTTAGTATATAGTATTCTTATTTATTTTTCTTCTCCTGTTATTAATTATTATTATTATTTTTTGTTGTGCTATAAATGATTTATCTTATCTTATTCCACTAATATTTCTTTATTTTTAAATAAATAATTAAATAAAATGGGCTGTTGTGCCATTAAAAGAAAGAAAAAGAAGAATATCAATTTTACACGAAAAACGTAATAAGAATAATTCAATGTAAAACGGATAGTACTAAATTTGTTTATTTTTCATGAGAATTTAACATAAAACATATCAATCTGATATTTTTAACCGTAAAATCAACGTTTTTGATTTTTCATTGAAGATGACATTATAAAAATATCAATTTTACATTGCACTTTGAAGATGCGGTATGGTATGGCCGATTAACTTAAAGTTAAAAGTTTACGGAAATTTGTAAAAATCACTGAAATTATGCCTACAAATTTACGATTGATTGACAATTTGACATGAAAAAACTTTTAAATTTACACTTTCTAATATATTTTTAATATTGATCAAAAGAAAAAGTATTTAAATGTGCTGGTAACAGAGCACTAATGAACGGAACAATGTGTTATCTGAACTGTACGAGTTCACTTAATTTCTTGGAAATGAGATACGGGTGCAAGTTCCAAACAAGATCTTGTTGCAGTTCTGTCTGTGATTCTCTAATACGTTATGTGTTCCAATTCAGACAGTGTTTCAGTGTTTCAGCTCTAACCTCATTCTAACCCCCGACCTGCAGTCACAACAGAGAGGCTTGCCACTCCTTAGTGGTGCTAATAAATGGCAAGCCTCTGGCAATAGGGGCGTATTACCAGCTCAGATTCTATGCGGGATGCCAGTTTTGCAACCTATATTTCGCTACTATTAAAATCATATTTATCGCAGAGCATGTAAAGAAATCCGGGTTTTTAGACATAATGTGAATGTATTAAGGATTTACTGTTATTATTAATATTATTTACAAGAAAGCAATGTTATTTACTACTCAGCTTGTCCACTTAAAATTCTATCTGTGTATTGATGCTGTTGCTGATGTTGTTCTTACCATATTGTTGTTGCTGTTGCTGTTTCCAAATGGATTTGTGTTGCTTCTGCTCATAATTTCAATTTTGACATTTGTGCTGTGCTGTTGTTGTAGTTGTCATTCTATGAAAATTCGCATAAATTCTATTTGCAAATGAAAGAACAAAAACAACAACAACAACAAGAACAAAATTCTGCTATATTCTTCTTCTTCTTATACTTTCCACTATGACAAGAGGATAACGAACAGGATACTTCAACCAAATATATGAGCAACATAGAAAAGAATAACAATAACAAGTTGCTGCTGTTGTTGTTGCTGTTGCTTGCTAGCTACTCCTGCTAAAGCTTCTCATTGCTCTGTTTGATGGCAACATATAAATTTGTGGGTGTGTGTATGTGTGTGTGTGTGTGTGTCATACATACGCTTTCGTAAATAACTTCCATCAACATTTATGCATCGTTTTATTTTTTTCCTCCTACAGCTTCTTTTTTTCGTCGTTTTCCTCACATACAGCTTGATGCTTGCCTTTTCGGTTTTTATTTTCATCCGTAGATGTTGCTGTTGCTGTTGTTGTTGTTGTTTTTGTTGCTGATGTCTTGTGAGTCCTTCTTGTGATGACGATGACGACGACGATGGCAGCAGTCAGCCACCAGTAGCAAAGTAGTGTCGTGTCCCTTGCTTACGTTTCAGTCTTTGCCCTGTTGTCCCTACGATTCACCAACAACAGCAGCAACAACAGCAAAATTTATTTATTTCGTTAGTTATTTTGCTATTTGCAATGATTTGAAGTTTGCAACACATCAACGTGTTATTGGTCCATGATTCTGGCTTGGTCCTTTTCAAGGATTCCTTCCTTTTTCCTAATGTGCAATAGAGAGAGTAGAGTGAGTGTGGGTATGTGTGCCCTGCTCGTCACACCGAGTAGACTCGCACTCGTGCACTCAGAGACTTGAGACGCACCATCAGCATTTCATCTGATTTTCTTCTTTTTTTGTTTTTGGTAGCTTCATTAGAGCCAACAGCCAGCAGCCACCAGTAGTTGTTGTAGTTCGTAAATAAGCATCATGTTCATGTCCTCCACCGGTTTCATGTCGTTGAGTTGGCGTTGCGTTGCGTTGCCTTGCCTTGCCTTGCCTTGCGTTGCGTTGAGTTGTGTGTCATAAACATAAAATAGTGCCATTGCTGTTGTATTTTTTGACATAAATATTCCGGTTTCATTTCAAAGCATAGTGGGGCTCAATAGCAGGGGAGTGTAGGGTGTGCAGGGTGTGTAGGGCGTATACTCTTCTCGTCTCTCGATTTTTTCGCATGACATTTATGTGCAGGGATTTCTTGCTGCTTTAGTTATGGCATATATTTATTTTTATATGCGAGTACATTTACAGAGACACTAACTACCAGCGACCTAATGCTTTTATAAATATCGAATATTATGCTATAAAAATCATTTAGTTTTTAAGTAAAAATTCATGCTAACGCTCACTGCATAGCCACTCGAAGTGCACAAGTCCATTAGATTTTTTTTTTGGAATTCTGTACTAAAATTTTGTTTTTTTAAGAAAATTTGTTTTGCGCACAAATCGCATCTAATTGCATTTTAAAATTACGCTACACCATAAAATGTGCTTACGAAATAAATAATTATAACGACATTTGCCGTTACTTTATTTCTTCCCAAACTCCCGCTCCTCGATTGTGTTTTAAAGCGCTTCCAGTGGAAGGTGGCGGGCAGCTTTGGCTTTTTAGCATTTCCGTAATGAGCACGGCAACACGAGAGCGTAAATGGCTTTGATGTCAGACTCATTCGCATCATGCACTCACATACACAGTCAAACAGACAGACAGAGAAGCTACATACTCAAATATACGGAATTCTATCTACAGGCAGTGGCTCTTAAATGAAATTGAATTGACAAATTGAGCCTTCTCAATAGAAATGAAACTTCTGTGAAGAAAGTGTATTGTTCGAAAGAACAATACACACCCTATTAAAGTTTAGGGTCTCTGAATTCGTATATAAAATTAAAAGATTTTTCATTAACATGGATGATCCGAAATGTTTTAAGCTATGCATTTGTCTGATTCCTTTCGATTAAGACCCATGGAACTATTTCTAGGTATTACTTAGCGGGCTAAAGCAGATTCACCATACATCTGCAACGTAATTTCGATCATCGTTAGCGGTTTCCAATTGATCTCTCCAGTGACTTACTTTTATTGTTAAACGTGGACTGTCTAAGAGACTATAAGTTGCGTTTTCGATAACTTCCGGGCAGTTTGGGTTAAAAGATTTGCCAATTTGCGCCCCCCTGTCGTCCCTCTTGATGTTAACTACCTTTCTCTTGGCAGTAGATCAAAGGGTCAAGCGTTTTTCAGCGGCCTTTGGTTTTACAATTACGCTGGTAGTGGAAAGCCAATACCGGCCCATAATTGCTGCAAATAAAGCATCCGAATTTTTATTTTTATATTAGGGTGATTCCTCAAACATCACAAGAGTTTCGAAGATTCCCCTTACATAATCGCTAAAGGATAAAGGTCATCTCTTTACTCTATGGCTTTCAATAAGAAAATCGTTTAAGAACCACTGCACCTCTGTTTGCTTTTTAGTTGCACACATACCATATTCTTGCTGTGCATTGACAATGTGAATATATAAATTCATGCATGATGTTGTTTTTGTAATACGAGTAGCATCACATGGATATTGCTAATAAGTGCCAACACTAACAACAATTGCTCGTAGTTTTTGTTGTATTAGTACGCGATCTGCCACGGTAATATGCAACGTTCAACATTTTTTTCGTTATTGCTGTTTTTTGTTTTGCATTGCGATTTTCCCATTTTCATTTCCAACAACGAGCAATAGCACGCGATTAACGTGAGTCGCATATTTTTAGCTAATTTTCTAATTAAAATGGAATTTATGCATTTTTCAGTTAGTTTCACAGAGTTGCATTTCGCAAAATTTCATACCTGAATTCAAATACATTCATATACATACATACACTCAGGGAGACATGAGAAGCGACATATACTTAAGCACATTTACACTTACATATATGCAATGAACTAATAAATAAGTATAGTAATTAAATGTGATTTTGGAATTATAACGTTACTTTCAGGTTAGCTAATAGCGAAATGCTGTCCTGAGATCGACTGCTTTCATACTAGAGATGCAGAGATTTTTAGATTTTTTGCGAAAATGAGAGTTGTGAGGAAAATCGCTCATTCGTGGTCTGCCCAAGTTTTTATCGAGCGAACAAGTACTTAGAACAAGTCTGCATTCATTAGATCAACCTTTCATTGGATTAACCTTTGGTCTAGGTTCAAAGATTGAGTTAGAGAGATATACTTTACGAGCTGTACATGGATAAAATGCGACAGCAGTCCAAACCATAATGAGCATTGAATGTTCATTCTCGCCTGTTAAGTTTATGTTTTATGCAACCTAAATTCAAACTGTCTCTAATCAATCGCTCCACCTAGTCCTTCATTCTCAAAGGGTAACGTTATTTATAATTATTAATATTTGCCCGAGAAGTTAGTTATATTTTTAGTTTCTTAATTTTAATAACACAGTATGTAGAGAAAGTAGGTCGGGGGGTTTTAGTTTTATTACTTTCCACTATCCTTGGGCATCAAGTTACATATTTAGGTTGATAGTTGCCAACGGAAAAGCACAACACACTTTTCTTACTCCGCTATTAAGTGCTTTCTTACGGTTGCCTTTTTTTGTGAAAAAAAGTGGTGACTTATTTATGAACTTCAATTAACATAAAATGCAAATGTAATCGTTGTCATTTTTACAACCGTGTCAAGTCAAACCGAGCCGAGTCGAGTTGTTTGTATGTGTGTGTGTGTGTGTGTGTGTATGTGCAAAGAGAAGAAGAAATGGGGGAAAGTTTTCGCTTTCACACACAGACAACCACACGTGGTCTCTCATCTGTGCTTCCTTATTCGTGCCAAGCTGTGTTGAGCGGAAGGCGGAGGTAAATGGATGAAGAGAAAAGTGAAGCCAGAAGGAAAGTAAAACGAGAAGTAAAATAAAACGAAAAGGAAAGGGAAACGAAGAAGAACGTGAAACGAAAAGAAAAGTGGAACAAAATGGAAAGTAAAAGTAACACAGACCGCACTTGTTCACTCTTCCCCCTCGTTTCGCCTTAACCACTCGTTGCTGCGCTTGCTTCATAGTCCTCGTTCAGGCTCAGTTCTCCGCGTTCCTTATTCACATTTTCTCATCCTAATATATATGTATTAAGTATATATAATTTTTCCGTAGTTCATAGGTGGAGCATAGGGCCTCATTAAGATTGAGGACACAATCTTAATGAGGCCCTCAATAAAATACTCTCATCCAAACCACTTAGTCCTGTTCTCGACAGAATTTCTCATTCCCTCGTTCATATTTCTTCCAAGTCGACATCCTAGCAGTATCTCCGTTTTCCTCCTCAATCTACTTTTTCACTCCTTTTCTTACACTTTCTCGTACAGACTTCCTTACTCACTAACCCTAATCCACACTCCTTCCTTGTTTTCTTCCGATTGTTCAGACACCGCCGTCTACAGACGCTTCAACCTACGAATTTCTCTCAGATCCACTTGCGCTCGTTCAGCCTCCCTTGCAATTCTTCGTCCGTACTCCCTCGTCCGCATACTTCCTTAGTCTGCCAAAGTTCGTTTAAACTCCCTCGACCCACATTCTTTCCTGGTTCGCATTATCTCGTCACCGCTTTATAGTCTGTCTGCCTTTCTATCGACATCTAGCCAAACTCCCGTGAGTGGCTATTCAAATGTTGCTTTTCCCTCGCTCAGTCTTACTCCTATAAACTCCGCCGAGCACATTCCTCTCTAGACGACTTGACTTCGCGCTCAGTCTCTCGGTAGCTCTCCATTACCTGCGCCAGCTCGTCTTAACTTCTCCATCGGCTTTGCTTCATCCGATTCTTTAAATGAATACTCCAAACTCTAAGCAGCAGCGCTAAGTTCACGATGCGTTACATTTATTCTTCAAGAATATGCCAAAAATTAAGTAATTTGGCTTAAAGTATGTGCCAGACAGAGAACTCAACAGTGAAGCATCACTGTCGATACATTTTTCACCTTTTAGTCGCAATACATCCCGTGAACACTCGCTAGTAAATGCAAGAACTACGAAGTGTGTACTCCAGTTGATGTTTTGACAATGTTGAGCTTAAAGTAATACCTAAAATATTTAAAATATTACAAGTTTCCGCATACATATTTTCGGAAGATGTGCAAACGCATAACAATCGCAGTCATTCGACGTTGGCATGATGCGAGCATTTGAATGTTCGGAAGCAAGTAACTTTCCGTATTTTCTTGTATCTGCGGAACGTTCTCTGTCGGCCAAAGCGATTAAAAGAAATTACGTTCAAAACTAAATTGGAAAAGATCCGTGTACCCGTGTGCCGTTGCAGACGACGAGCCGAAGCTGAAGAAGAAGAAGCAGCAGCTTAGGAAAGTAAACTGAAAAAAAGAATCCCATTGAAATGAGAAACGATTATGGTGCAACAGTAAAATAAAGAAACAAAACTTTTTAAGTTGTTTACTCAGTGTATTTACAAGTCCTAAGGGACACCAAGCCACCAAGCAAAGGAAGAGCAGCGAGACGAGGGCGGAGGCGTTCTTCGTCTTCGTCTTGTTCTCGTTTAGGGGAGTGTGCTGCAGGAGCTGGTTATTCGTGCTGGTTATTGCCGCAATGCCGTTGTTGCTATTGTTTCTTTTTATTTTAACTTTTGGGTAATTCGTTCTTTTAGTTATTATTCTTATTCGTTTTTGTGACCTTTTGATGTGACGTCGAGTGAGGGGCGGAGAGTTAGCAGTGTTTTGTGTATATGGTGTAGGGCTGCTCTTGCCCCAGCTACCGTTATGGTAATTTACTAAGGTAATTTTGCGTAAATTGATGCCGAATGAAAGGAAAGGTAAACAGCATAACGAAAATGTCTAATTTTCATCTCGAGGCATGAATTTTAATTCGCATTTTAAGTGTATTTATGACACATTGAATATCGTCTCGCTACCTCTGGCCTTGGCTCTGGCACTCTCACTTCCTCGTTTTCTTCCTCCTCTTCATATCCATCAGTCACAGTGTTCAGTGTTTCGTAATGATATGCGTATAGTTTTTGCAGAAGGGGGCAGTCTTTTCAAAATAGATACAATATTGAAATTACTATAGTAGCCTCAACAGTTTTAATGAGAAAATATTAAATTATATAATAATAAAGAAAATGGGATGTAGTGAATACTTCAAATGATAACGATTGCCGAGGTGACACTAATCTGTTGCTTAACTGGAAAAACCAACCCTAAATTAAGACCAACAGAAGACCAAGCTCAATCTAAAATCAGACCCAAAGGTATACCCCCGGGAAAATAAACCTCAGATCAAAAATTATATGAAAAATAATACCGAAAACACAAAAAATTAGAACAGAAATCAAACCTGAATTCTGACCAAACGATGCCCAAAATTCAGAGCTACAGAACACCAAATTCACACTAAAATTCAGAAAAACTTCAGGATAAAATTTAAACCAAAACCCAGACACCAAATTTCAGATCCAAACTCAAACCTAAATCCAATCCGAGATTCACATAAAACTGAGACAAAAAGTGACACCAAATTTGGTTGAATGAGCCCAAATATGAGACTTTAGCCTTTTTTTTATTTTCTTTATTTACAATGGTCTAAATTTTGCTCTAAGTTTTGGTTTGAATTTTGATTTCAGTTTTGTTGTTGCCGTTTTTCATTTCTGGTTAGAGTTGTGGTTTGAGTTTGAGACTTTTAGACTTTTGGTATGAATTTCAATATAAATTCTGAAGAGAATTTGGTCCAATTTTTTGTTATCTCAATTTTGGTCGATTTGACGTTATCCAATCAGCTAACTAGTTTCGTGTCGAACTTATCCTATCTTTTCTCTCTGAATATTTTTGTGTTATATTTCCCTTGACTCCTGTAAATTCTATGATTTTTTCGAATTTTGTCCTGAATCATTCGCTTGCTAGAATATTTATGGTAAGGAGAGTAAGAAGAGAAGAAGAAGATATCACCTAATTTGGAATACGCTGCTGTGGAGATTCGGGCGTTAAAATCAACTTGATTGGTTGTGATTTGGCTATCTTCACTTTATTTTGAATAAATTTGTCTGTAACTCTAATCGTATCAAATATTGCTTTGAGTGAAAACATGTAATGACACGCAATGCATTTTGGATCCAGCGGTGCAAAGTTCCAAGTCGTTCTTGGCAAAGTAAATATGTAATATCCGTCGAATTAGAACTCAATCTAAGTTCCTATTGGTTGTGGATAAAGTTCAACATGGGCGTGGTATTTTTTACTTTCCCCCCAACTCATCTGTTAATAGAGAAAATATTGAGCTTTTATTGGATGAATCGAGTTACTTTATTGTATAACGCTCAACCTTTCTCTGTCTCTCAGGCCCAGTTCTGGCCATGAATGGATGAAACCATTTACCTAAATGTGCTAAGCCACATACAGATATAGTTTTTAAGCTCATTGCAAAAGCGTTTAAACTTTCTAACAAAATTGTATTTAATTGCCGCTAAAAACAAGCAAATACGAAAGCAACCAAAAATCTTGCTATAAATGCAATTTAAATTCTGCATATACCCGCATTATTTACGATATCAATATTTATTTTAGTTAAACAAAAAAACAGCAGCAACAACAGCAACAACAGCAACAACAGAAACGGAAATTAAGCCTTTGATTAGACCATAAACTGTTCTATTACAGCGAAGCGAATTTGCGCATCTGTTAGCGTGTGTTAATCTGTTTGCAAAGTGCGTTATTAATGTTGATCTCGAAACAAAAACCAAAATCCACCAACCACTGTTGTTGTTATATTGTATGTTTGTATGTGGCAAGTACATATAACGCACACACGCACACACAGGCACACCTTACCATTGCACACACACAAACTTTTGGCACAAAATAATCAAAGCCACATGCCACAGAGGCAGGGCAGCTGTAGCAACAACAACATCAACTAGTACTGCGAACTACTTGCGACACACACACATACAAACAACTTCATCGCAATGGTACTCAGCATCAGCAATCATCATCGCCACCGCGTACAATTCACACGGGATGAACGACGGACGACGCGAATCGCTCGCGATGGGCGCTAAATTCATAAACTCGCCAACTTGCAACTTGATCGAATTTTATGATTTCGGCGGCAGTCATTGTTGTTGTCTGTCGCCTGGATGCTGGCAATTTGATGTTGCTGATGTTCAGGTGGAGGGGGTGGGAAGGGGGGCGACTGTTGTTATTGCAAGTGGCTATTGTGGTATTAACTGAATTAAATTTTCATTGTTTGTTGGAAATATTGATACAGAAAATAAAATTTTTTTGTCTTTCTACACATTCTAAATTTGGGAGAAGTTTATGTACTTTTTTGTGAGTTTGAAGTATGAATTTATACACCTTTGCTGTGTTTTAAAATACACGGGCAACAAATGAGCGGTGGTAAATTTGGACAAACTTTTCCTGCAGTTCGCTCAGGAAATTATATAATCCCCAGCTTGGGAGGTTTGTTCCCCGAGAACAATTCACCAGAAAGTGTTGCATAAAAGCGATTCGGAGGGAACGCGAGCGATATCTATCGCAGGTTCGATTCAAAAAAACGCGCGAATGTTTGCATGGCGAGTGGTATTTTTTACTCTTCAAAAAAACTTCTGTAAATTTCAAAGATAACCTTTTGATTTCAATTCTTTTCACCCGTTCGGTGAAATCTATTGCAAAAGAAGAATCGTTTGCTCAATACGCCTGACAAGACTCTTCTAAATACACGAGGCGATAATTTGACCCATTGCGAAATCAATCGGAATAAATAACTTTATAAGAGTAATTCAGAATGAATGATACCGATCCTGTAGTAAAAATTCTGTGTACGGGTATTTAGGAGTACCTTGGTATACCTATTGGAGAGCCATATACCAAATATATGACCAAGCTGTGTTAACGGTTGTCACACACTTAATAGAGTCTTCGAGAGAAACGTTACTCATCGAAAAATGAGGAACTTAACCCTGGAAAGAAAAAATTTGTTTTTCCAACCACTTTCTCTTTAGACTAGACAAACTAAGAAGACTAAGAAACAGAAAAACAAAGGAAATGATCTCTACTGAAAATCAGTTGAGGTCACTGGAGGCCCAGACCACTCAAGCTCGACTTTTTAAAGAAATTCTCCCTTGAAAGACAAAAAGTGTCTGGTTTTGCTAAAAAAAACAATAAACTGGATTAACCAAAAGCAAATCTCGCTCTGTATTCACTCCTAACTAACTCATGTACCATAAATGCTTAATCCTTGCTATAATATTTGCAAAGTTATTGCCTAGTCATGAAATCCGCTTAGCTCAACCAATTTTCAAATAATAGGCAAGTATGTAAATCTCAGTAAATCGTAAACCATTCACTACTACTGCTGGTGCTTCTGCTAGCAAGGGGTATGCATAGTTGGTGATGCTATTGACGATGATAGTGATGACGATGATGCTTCAAATATTCAAATATGTGCAATGCGAAACCACAATTCAGACTTTGATTGGATTAAAACAAGCATTTGGCGGCATCGCTCGTTCAATTGTTGTGCTTGTTGTTCGTTGTTGTTGATGAGAAGCAGCAGTAGCATCAGCAGCCAACTTTATACTAGTGGAACACGGGATTTTGACAATGGTGACTTTGGTATGTTTGTGTTGCCAATGTTGTTTGTGCAATTGTTTCACAATTGTGTTGACAACTCATGGCTGCTGGTCCAACGCACGCACACACCATAGAAAAGGATTGAAACATATACGATGAAACTCATACCGAACTACCTGCCTTCCTCTTCATTCACTCATTTGTCCATTGTGGACAAATAAAATTCGAGTTTCGAGCACTCGATATCAATTCTCATTTTTATGATTGTTTTGTGAGTTGCTTATACACACACACACTCAGAGACTTGTTTTTTGGGATGATAGCAAATGGAGATACTGATATACTAGTCCAGAGACGTACTCGCACTTACCTATCTACGTACCAACGTACATGCATACATTTCCATATGTTGGCAATCACACTCGAATGTTGCTGTTGTTCGTTGGCAGCGGAGCTGGTGGTCAAAAGTGATTACGCCGCCACTTGATTAGATCTTAAATTCTAGTTGTCATTGACTACGTTCGTTTGTTTGTTGCTCGCTCTGTGCATAGAGAGTTTTCGATTTGGGTACATTGCCTTTGTATGTGTGTGTTTCTGTGTGTAGTGCGTTGGTTCAATTTGTGGCAGATTGGCTTATGTACCTCTCTATTCCTCTATACCAAATTGTACAGTGTTAGGCATGATTCTTTTTCGGGTAACTCATCTGTGTTTCATGTTAATTTGAATTTGAATTTGAATTCGATTTTCCAAATCAAATTTGTCCAATCGTTGCATATAATTGGGCATGCGTTGAGCTGATCTGAGTTTATTTGCCCGGTCCCTCCCCATCAACAATTTTCCGTATTTGCTGCATTTTATTGATATATTTTTTGGTGTATGGCTGTGAGGCAATTAAAATTTATGTACGCTAAATTGTTTTGCCGACACGTTTCGGTTAGAGCAATCGGAAAATTACTATCAAATTTCATTTAAATTTGTAAGCATTTTTAGTTGGTTTTTCAGGGGTTTGTTTTAAAAGCTTAGAATGAAATTTTCATAGAACTCTTATCTCAGCCGCAGTAGCAAATCTAGAATTTGGATTTGTGAAGGCCGAAATTTACCAAGTTATAGAGTAATTATAAGAATCAGTTTTGGAGCGTAACCCAGACCAGAGGCCGAAATATAATCCTTACTAAAATCCCAGTAAATATGAGTGGCTTAAAATTCCTATCGACTGCAGCTCCTTCTTCAAATATATTCAAGTGACCTCAAGTACCCTCAAGCGTAACATTCCTCAAGCGACTCAAAGTGACTTCATGTAACTGTAAAGTGACTTTAAATTCCGATTTACTCTAAGTGACTCCATGTAACTTCAAGTCATTTTAAGTGTCTTCAAATTCCAATTGACTTCAACTGACTCTAAAAATATTCAAGCAAATCTAATTGACTTCAAGTGACAAGATACAACTTTAAGTGACTCCAAGTGAATTCAATTGACTCCAACTGATTACCAATTCTAAGTGACTTCAAGAGATTTTAAGTCCCCCCAAGAGGCTTCAAATTCTAATTGACCCCAAGCGACTTCATATAATTTCAAATCACTCCAATGCACTTCAAATTTTAATTGGCTCCAACTGGCTTCATGTGATTTCAAGTGATTCCAATTGATTTTAAATACCAATTGTCTCTGAGTGACTTTTTTTAATTTATTTTTATTGATACATTTAACACTCAGGGTGTACCCCTATGAATGCAGAGCATTGTGTTGAATGGAAGGAAGATTGATAGGTGGGAGAAAGAAGGAGGGAGAATCAGAGGCGGAATGCAATCACACAAGACACCGATAAAGGGATAGACAGCCATTGTGGCAAGTGTTATGCCTTTACCACAATGAACTTCAGTTTATCAGTGTCGACTATGACTGCATGTAGCGCCAAAGGCCAAGCTTTTCCCATCCACTCATGTTATTATATTTGTACATGAATGGGAGGGACCTACAGTTTTATGCCAAATCCGAACGGCGAATTGGAAAGCTTTTTTTTTGGCCTGTATCGAGAATCGAACCCCTGGCACTCTGCGTAACAGTCCAACACACTACCGTTACGCTACAGCGACCAGTAACTTAAGACTTAATACAACTTCATATAACTCCAAGTGAATTCAAAAGACTCCAAGTGGATTCGTATGTATAACTTCAACTGGCACCAAGTATGTTTAAGTAACTCTAAGTGACTTCATGTACTTTAAACCACTCCAAGTGATTTCACATTCCAATTGACAGCAAGTGACTTTATTCGACTTTAAGTATGTGGAATCAAACTGCTCCAAATGACTTCAAGTGACTCCAAGTAATTTCAATTAACGAAAAGTTACATAAAATTTTGAACTGAATACAACTAAATTCTTGTAACTTCAAGTATTTCCAAATGTCTTCAAGTGACTCCAAGTGAGATCAAGTGGTTTCAGAACAGTCATGATTTTGAAGTCATATGATTTCTATTACAATTACTTTAAAAGGATTGCATTCTCTTGACTCAAAAAGTGATTTTATTAAATAAATAATCAATCGCTGATTCGAAAAACGAATTCAGACTTTTTTTGATTTCAGAAGATAAATCGTCGCCGCGAAAAAATGTTGTCGTATAACATAATAATATAATTATAATTTGTCTAAATATCTCGAAAACTTAAGAAAACTCGTATGTTATGAGTATGTATGTTTACTGCGTCAATAACTCAATAACTTAAGATTGAGACTTACACTGTTAATTGTTTTCATACTTTTAGAGCCCTGCTGAGAATAAAGTTGCCTCAGCCTTGTCAGTGAGTAATATCGATCCTGAGACTTAAGAAGAGAGGCAGGCAGTCAGTATTCTGTCTAGGTTGGAAACCATTACCGCATCAGAAAAAATTTACGCTCACATATATTCCAAATTTATGCCAACGTCTTGTTGCTCATTCTCTCTCATTCTTTCGAATTTCCTGATCCATTAAGCTTTTCCAGTTTGGGTTGGGACGTTCGCGTTTACTGTTTCGCTCATTCAATAGTTTCTTGGATTTGTCCTACGGATACTTAAGTAAACTCGAAATTGCCTCTAAATGTGCCAGCCAGTATGCATGATAAACAAATAAAATCATATTCTAATGTCACAATGCCAGGAAAAACCCCATTTGCGAACAATCACCGAAAAGAAATAATTGATGAAGCAACGGAGTAACTATGCATTAAATATTTGGACTGCAGCAGTAGCAGCTGAACCAGCATCCTTGAAGGTGACATTCGCAGGACAATAATAATACATACATATGTAGAATGTAGTATGTAATAAAAGTCGTAATAATATGTGAAATGAATGAATGAATAAGTGGAAGTTGTTATACTGATGAGTCATCAACATATAGTAATTTTTACGATTCGCTCACTCCTAAATTCGATGAATAAAGAAATGACTACGCTCAAACCTAAAGCGAAGCGTGTCACGATATCACATTTAACATGCATTGGCTACGGTCTCGGCTTTAGCTCCTTCTTTTTATGAGATGTGGGAGTTGAACATACACACTCTAGCTGGACAATTTGCGAATACAAAACCACAGAAAACTTAACAATGCAAAGTCATTTTCTAGGAAAATATCTAAATATAGGGTGGTCCATCTGACATTTGGAATCTGAACTACTTGTTATTTTGTGTGTGGCAACTCTAATGTCATTCGTATTATGACGGAAAATTAGTTTTATATATTCGGTTAACGAAATGGCTTGAAACGATATCCGCTTGAAAAACATTGGGAAATACTAAAAATTTACTTGCAAAATTCAATTTACTTCAAATTTCAAAATTCGGTAGGAGAGAAACGTCTTCCAGGCAATTTGTGAAACGTGTGCTTGAAACTGGATCTTTGTTGGATAAAACAACACGTTCTTGTATTCCTACGCTCACAACCGCAAAAAGTGCTGCTGTTGCTCAGAATGTGCAAGAGTAACCAACCACATGAACTTGCCATCGTTCTCATGAATTGAACATTTCAAGCACTACTTTGTTGCTAATTTTGCGCAAAGACGTGTCACTCGGTTCGCTAATTGGGCTCTGGAACGCTTTTAAGAAGATGAGCATTTTTAACGAAAAATCATATTTTCTGACGAAGCAAAATTGTCGCATCTAGGGCTCAGAAATTCCACAAGCGATTTTTAAGAAGCCAATGCACCCTCAACGAGTAACTGTTTGGTGTGGTTTTTGAACCGGCGGAAAATGAGGAAGGACGACGTGTTACAGTGAATGGTGTGTGCGCTTCCGAACAATGTTAACTGATTATTTGTAGCCTATTTTAGAAGATATGGACTTAGACCACACTTGATTTCAACAGGATGGCGCGACGTGTCAAACAAGCCGTGCAACAATCGCTATTAGCCGTTTTGGTGATGTGCATTGGCCACCACGCAGTTGCGATTTGTCTCCGTGGCACTATTATTTGTGGGCAGCCGTTAAAGATAAGAGTTAGGCTTCCCAACCAGCAACAATTGAACCTCTTAAGGATGAAATTGGTGCAGCCATCGGTCAAGTACAGCTCCATACAGACGAAAAGTACTGAGAAATTGGGTTGATCGTATGGGCCAGGCCACAAGGCCAGCCGAGCAACACATTTGAATGAGATAGTGCTCCACAGGCAATCGGGAGGATTGTACTTTCGAATATTAGAAAGCACATTGAGAAAAAATTATTCTTTTTTACATCAAAATCAGATTCCAAATTATGTGTGCTCCCCCCTGTACAAGAAACGGAAAGCGAAAAAACAAATGATCTCCTTTTTAGGACTCGATGTCGATGTGTTTGATTATGTGAAAATCCGAGCGCTCAATGAAATTCGCACATTTTAAGCAACTCTCATAGAAGGACAATGATGTTGATGACCACACACACATTAAAAAGATAGAGAGAAGAGTGTGTCATACACGCGCTGCTGTCTAATGTACTCAACTCACGTAACTTACTCGTAATTTTTTTTTTGTATTTGATGGAAATTAATTCAGCATACCTCATGTTTAAATGCTGAACTTTTATTTATACTTAAATAGTAGATTTTTGTTTTGTTTGTTTTTTGATGAATCTGAAAGTGAAGTGAATCTCAATATGTAGTAAATAAAGAGAAATACTTGAATGTGAATTTCGATAGTTCTTGACTTCGTTAGCCCCAAAAAAAGGACTAGAGACTACATCTAAAGTGCTAGGAACTGCATTTAATTTTTTACGGCGAATATTCCCGAGCATCGATTACGACTAAAGTAGTTGTAGTCTTCAAACCTAGAAGTATGGGGCTAGAACCTTTTGTTTGAGTACCGACTCCTCCCAATTTTCTATGGGAAATAATTCTTCCGAAGAGCGTTTGTTACTTTTCCTGTTTGCATGACCCACAGCATGGTGGAAAAAATGCTTATCAATTAAGTCAAGTCAGTGATGAGTTCAGTTGGAGTTTCATAAGGAATAGGTTTTTCTCAAGCAACAAATATAGACTAATTAATATATGTTTAATTTTAGGATGAGTTTCTTTCCTAGATACAAATTTAAACTACAAGTATTTTAAAAAGCCAGAGAGCTCAGAAAAGTGCAATGAACTGACGTAAGATTCATATTCAGTGACCTACAATTACTCAAAAGCACTCCTTGAATCGCGTAAGGGCTTTACATGTTGAACAGTGATAAGTTTTGGTTCTGCGTTTCTTGAAGAAACTCACACTTGAGGTACAATCTGAACCACCCTGTAGCAATTTAGGCTTTAGATAAGAAAAATACATGAACTAAAGGTAAAATTAGATGTCAGGAATATTTCGGTTCTGATATATATTGTGAGCGGTTCTCATAAATTAAAACAATTTCTGGGGAAACAAAATATATGAAGATCCTCTTTCGCAACCTCTAAGTGGCCGTTTACACTGGCGCTCGCGTTTACACTGTGAGAAAGAGAAAAGTAAGAGCTGAAAAGTGAGTTATTAAGAAAGAGAACGCAAAACTTCTTTCTCTTTCTTACTATCATATGTTTCTACCTGTTGCTGCACTGACAACAGCCACTAAGGGCGTAAGGACGTTACAATATGCTCGCCAAACATGCTCTTAAAGCAGTACTACGCTGATGACAACCGTGAGGAACTATTTGAAATAGAAGGTTATATGTATGAGTGATTTGAAGCCACCGCCAATGGTATGAGTCTGATCGACTTTGCCGCCGCCCGGAACATGACAGGTAGTAGCACGAGATTTCAACATCTCAATATTAATAAAGAACCGACAAGTGAGGTCCGCTGATCAAAACACACGAAACCAGATTGATCACGTTGCCATCGACGGAAGGTACACTTCCAGAGTACTAGCTGTACGTACAATACGTGGAGCAAACATCGACTCAGCCCACTACTTGGTTGCAGCCAAGGTCTGCACATGTGTACGTGTAGCAAATCACAAAGAAAAAACTGGTCGTGGGTCGTGGGTCAACTTGATGATATATATGCGAAGTGGACGCACATTTCCCGCTCTATGCGTACGGCTGCCGAAGAGGTGCTAGGCTTCCACCGTCGATGGAGAAATATTTGGTACGACCAAGAGGGTTGCGATGCTACTGAAGCGAAAAACGCTGTTTACAGAGAGTTGAGGAAGGAGGAGAAACGTCTTTTTAAGCGAAAGTAAAGAGATGCAGAAAGAGGAGAGTTTAATGATATCGAAATGTTACGGGCAGGAACGATGTCCGAAAATTCTTTGAAAGACGCCTGACTAATGGTTTGAAAACCGGGTCTCTTTCTGCAAGGATGATGACGGCTACCTGGTGACAGATGTTCAGGGCATAATGAGATTATGGAGGGAGCACTTTTTGCAGCTGCTTAATGGCAATGACGGCAGTAATCCTGCCCCTGCGGAAGCTACTCTGGGAACCCCAATCACTGAAGGCGTTGCAGTATCGCCGCCCAACTATGAGGAGATCTTAACAGCCATCGCTCGGCTGAAAAACAATAAGGCTGCAGGTGCAGATGGCCTGCGTGCTGAGTTATTTAAGACTGGAGGCAAAGAGCTCACAGAACGCATCCCTGAGTTTCTATGCAGCATATGGTCGGATGAAAGCATGCCAAGTGATTGGAACCTCAGCGTACTCTACCCAATCCAATAGAAAGGTGATTCCACGATCTGTGCCAACTACCAACTACCGTGGGATAAGCCTTGTTAATATCGCATATAAGGTTCTATCGAGCGTATTGTGCGAAAGAGTTAAGCCCATCGTCAACAAACTGATTGGACCTTATCAGTGTGGCTTCAGGCCTGGTAAATCTAGCATCGACCAGATATTCACACTACGCCAAATCCTGGAAAATACCAGAGAAAAATAGATAGACACCCATCATCTATTTGTCGATTATAAAGCAGCCTTCGACAGCACGATTAGGGATCACTTGTACGCCGCAATGTTTGATTTTGGTATCCCTGCAAAGCTCCTTCGTCTTTGCAAAATGACACTGGCCAACGCCAGTGTCTCAAAGAGTATAATGCTGCTGGCATACGCTGATAATATTGCCATCATTAGCACCCACGTGCTAGCAGTCAGTGCAGCATTCTCCAAACTGGAAACGGAGTCTCGTCGAGTGGGTCTAGTTGTGAATGAGGACAAAACGAAATACCTTGTGTCAGCAAAAAAAAGGGTTATGGCATCTTGGACAAAATGTCACTGTTGACAATTATACTTTTGAAGTCGTCAAGGATTTCGTTTACCTAGGATCCAGTATTAACAGCAACAATAATGTCAGCCTTGAGATCATGAGGATATTACCTTTTTCCAACAGGTGTTACTACGGGCTCAGTAAGCAATTGAGAAGCAGACCCCTCTCTCGACCGGCGAAAATAACGCACTATAAGGCTCTCATCCTGCCCGTCCTAATATATAGCATAGAGACGTGGACGATGACCACCAATGATGAGAGCTGTTAGGAGCGTTCGAGAGGAAGATACTCCGTAAGATCTACTGTCCAGTATGCGTAGACGACGTGTATCGAATAAGAGGGTCCATGAGCGGTATATGCGTATAAAATTCAGCGGCTTCGCTGAGCAAATGGAAGAAGAAGCTGCAGATAGAAAGGTTTTTTATTGAAGCCATAGCGGAGCAACACGCAGAAGAGGACGCCGTTATCTCCTTCGAAAGACTAGGTACAGGGCAACCTGACTACACTTGGCCTTATCAATTGGCGCCAGCGTGCGCTACTCAGAGGCGACTGGCGAAGCTTTATCGATGCAGCCAAATAAGTAAGTATGAGTGATTTTGTCTGGGGCTTGGCGTGAGTTTTGGTTTGGATTTTTATTTGATTCTAGATTTAGGTCTAGTTATTGTTCTCATTACTAGCATCTGATTTAGCCAAATTAACACTTTACAAACCCAAATATCAGATGCGTCATTGGCTCTGAATGGTTAAGGAATCAAATTTGTATAGTATTTTCTAAAATAATAATAATTCATTGTGAAAATACGCTTTCAAAAACTTCTTTAACTATTGAAAAATAGTTTTTTGAAAAATAAATTGTAAAGTACCGTTTGAGGATGACATTGAGGCTTCTCCAGAGAGGTATGCATCAAAGCTAAAGCTTTAAGCTTGCAATAAAACGTCAAAATTTAAGATAATAATCCCAAAATTGTACAAAGAAATTTGAGTACATCGTACTACATATAAATGAAACCAGCCCACTGGCATAGGTAAATACACGCAAATAATAAATATTTATAAAATCATTCAATTTGTAGTTGAATGAGTGCGTGGGAAAGCATTGGCACTAACAAGCTCGCATATTCTTCAACTCCTACGAGAAACGAATCTCTCAGGGGCTACAAAAGTACTTAAAAGTTACACACTTCTCGATGAGTCAAGAGAAAGGTTTCCAACTCACATATGTGCAAACACACAAATACAAAGATCTATGGTATGTATTTAAACATGCGTTGTCGTTGTAGTCATCAACAATAGGCAACAGCAGCAGCACCAGCAGCGTGCAGCAAGCAAGTGTTGCATGTTTCACACGCTTAAATCCTGAATGGTTAAAACCAAAAGACATACCAAAAGACTCTCCCTTTATTTTTCCTTTCCTTTATCTTTTTATTCCCTCTTCTTCCTGCTTACTATTGCAACACCATAGAATATAAACATTTGGCGCGTATATGACTTTAATTTTTAACGAGCCCAGCAGCAACTTCTCCCTTACTTCAGCTCAGTTTATATGAACCACCGATTGTGTTGCCTTCGCTTCTGCTTCAGCTTGAACCTATTTTACATTTCCGCTAACACAGAATGACATTTTGGGTGGCTTTTCACCTTTTTGGCTTTCTGGCGTTTGATGCTGGCGCTTCCGCTACCACTACCGCTTCTCGCACTGGCGTGCTGTAATGTTATCAACACGTGAACTTCAAGCTCTGCTCTTCAACTTCTTGCCAGTATACAAGTGAGTACTGAAAAGAAAAAAGTAGACCAAAGGATGTTTCTTTTGATTGAAATGCATGGAACATGAGCATTAGAGATGGAGAGCTAAAAGTACAGGGAATCGAAAGGAGGTGGGGGGCTACAACAGCCATTCGCCGAATGTATGCGCTGAAGACCAGCAGCCAGCACCAAGCTACTTTGTTCGACTTGTCTCCCCTTCCATCTAACCTCCTGAAATCAGCCACCAATGCGTTGAAGTGAATTTCAGTTTTTTACTGTTTCATGTGGAAATTTGTGTGTGTGTCTAAAGGATATGCGTAGCGAAAAGGATATTATTTTAGTTAAAATGCGGGAGAAAGTTTTTTTCTTTTGTTTTTCGTGGTTTTGCTTTGTTTTTTGCTCACTTTATTTTTGCTTCTTCTCCTGTTGCTTATTCATGGCGCTTTGGCTGGCTCTGGTGGCGTATGAGCAACAATCCAAGAAAAGAATGAAGGAGAAAATTGTGAATGCAATAATTTTTTATTGCGTGCGTTGAGATGAAAAATAAAATTGCATGAATATTGTGTGTGTTTGTTTGTTTTGTTTTGTTATATTTTATATATTGTATTTTCTTTTATTTCAAGTTGGCAAGCAACGCATCGCAGAGCAGCACAGCACCAAGTAGATGGAATCTAATTTTGGTTTTAATTAAATATTTATAATGCAAGTAATTTGTGTTTGAAACCAGAACATAAGACCATAAAGTTTCATTTCACGCTTTTCATTCAAATGAAAGTATAAATTTTTTACATCCAAGAGATTTTCTCTCACACGACAATTGTCTATGGACTAATTTTTATTACCTATGTGTTTCTTTAGTCTTTTTATTTTTTTATTTTTTTATTTCGTAATATACGAACCTCAATCTGTGCCTAAAAATATCATAAAAATAGCAATGTAATCTCTATAAATGCTTTGTTTTAGATTGAAAGTTCCCGGGCCCGTGCCGTGCCCGTGCCCGTGCCCCTACCCCTACCCATTCCAGTACTATTCCAGTGCCAATGTCCATACTCGTGCCCATGCCATTAATATGTCAATAAATATCTGTGGAAAATAATGTCCTTTAATTTACTCCGTCTGTTTTCATTCTCAGCACTTATGTATGACTGTGTAACTAGATCCCACTCATAAAATATCCAAATAGGTGGCAAATAACTTCTTATCACTCACAGCACATCAGCAACTTCAACAGCAGCGGAGGTCGTAGTTGTAACCATGGCGTTATGGAAAAAAAATTTAAGAATTATCCCCAAGGAATTGTGCTGGCTGACTTGGCCCAACCCTTTGCATTCCAATAAGCGGACACAAAAAATAACTAACTAGAATGTATGTATTGGTTACAACTCCGGTAGACAACGACTAAGGAATACTCTTCACTTTTACTTTTATATTTTTAAATTTTAATATTTATAGAAGATTCTGAACTTTTGCCCTTGATAAATACTTGCTTAATGCAAAGTCAAATCAATTCGTGTTTACTGAAGCTGTGAGACCACAAAAAATTCTAAAGTGAGAAAATCTTGATCCATTTTTGGTGTGGGGATGTGGTAAACTCACGCCAAAACGAAGTCGTCTAAGAAGTCGTCTAGCATTTATAGTTACTACTGTGGGCAAAAGTAAGACTTTGTTTATAATTTCAAATTTTTTTATTCATTCTTCCAAATCTATTTCATCCCCTTCAAAGAAATTCCCCCCGGCCCCAATACACTTGTGCCAACGGTTTTTCCAATTCTCGAAACAGTTGTTAAAGTCAATTTCCGGAATAGCCTTCAATGCGCTTAGCGATTCATGTTTAATGTCTTCAATTGACTCAAAACGGTGTCCACGAAGCGGTTTTTTGAGTTTAGAAAATAGCCAAAAGTCACACGGTGCTAAGTCAGGCGACTAGGGTGGTTGCGGAACGATATCAGTCGAATTTTTGGCAAAATGGTCTCGTAAAACCAATGCAGTGATTTTGGAACCAATCCTGCATTCACTCTTCTTAGGCCCAAATGATGTTTTATGATGGATGATGGTTTTCACTGATCCTTCCGATATTCCAACGATGCCAGTAAGGTCTCTGACTGTTAATCGTCGATTCTCGAGCACCAATTCCTTGATTTTATTGACGTGTTGATCATCAGTTGATGTTGATGGCCGTCCTGGACGTGGTTCATCGTCAACGCGTTCTCGACCATCTTTGAACAATTTGTACCAATCAAAAACACTTGCTCTTGCTCGCGACATACAATTATCACCGAAGGCCTTTTGCAACATTCTGAACGTTTCGGCACCAGAAATTTGATTCCGCACACAAACTTTAATGGAACTTCTTTGTTGAATAATTTCACTCATTGTGAAAATCGCCGAATGCACTTTTTGTTCTTCAGAAAGACAAGCGTATACTAAACACTAATTATTATTTTGATGTGACATTTGGCACAGATGTCACCGACAGTCATACCAACCTAAAAAAAATAATATTTTGATGAATGGGTTTCCGCGCGAAATTTAAATTAAAAAGTCTTACTACTTTTTGCCCACAGTAGTACATTAAAAATTTTTATTTTGAGAGATAATTGCTGTGGAAGATATCCTAATTAGGAAATGTGTTATGCACAGAAGTAGTCAAGTAGCCTCTTTAAAGCTTGATAGCTATTTTAGCTACCCACTATGTGTTTTAAAAACTGGTATTTGCGAGGTGAGGAAGGAGGTTTCGGCCCTTCGTCCTTAAATGATTTGCTTATTCAATACCATCGATTATATTGTAATGGATTATGTCGGTAAACGGTCTTTTTAACCTCAAAATTCTTGGATCTGATAATGCACCTACCTTAGAGCTTTCGAAACCAACCCCAAAATAACTGAATCCAAACCCTGAACACAACCCCTGAACCCATACACTCAACCAAAGCCCATCATCTGAACTCGAATCTTAAATCACTCAACCCGAATCTTAAACCCGAACCCTCATCCCGAACTGTGCATCTGAACACTATGCCTAATACCTGAAGCCAAACCCTGATAAAAAGTAGGAAAGTGGATTAATGTAGGCAAATCCACGGTTTAGTAAAGACAAAAAATAATCTGGGACACTATATAAGAAGACTCCTTTATCTTTAATCAAAGTTTGTGGGATATGAGGTCAATATTGGAATTTTCTTAAGGAGTAGCTCAGGAGGAATTATAATATGAAAAGCTTTAGGTAATGCCAACTTTTGATGGCAACTCTTGATTGGAGAGGAGCACAAAAAGCTTTAATTCAGGATAAGTGACCCTGACTTTTAATCTAGGAATCATTGGAAGGAATAATATTGGGACACTGTGTATGAATACTTATGTGTGCTGTTGTGCTAAGTGCTGCTGATGTTACTGTTAATTATTGGACACAATATGAATGACTTGGGCCGAATGGGCGTGTCACCTTTCGTCTGAAGAACCATAGTAAGGAAGACACTGAAAGTTTGTTTGCATAATGCAATTGATACACCTTCGTTACAATTTGGTAGTTTGTGAGCAAGTGGGCATGGTAGGCAATGAAAGGTAATGTTGTGAGCAGAATATGGTCGGTTTTGTACACGAACTAATAAAGGGTGATTTTTTTGCTACTTAGTTTTTGACGTTAATATTTCTGATAGTTCACGCGTAATTCTTGACATGTACCATAGTAAAAAATTACCAGTTAGGTTTCCCATTTCGTCATGAATATACTTATGCCTGAACAACGTTTGCAATTTATTGAAATTTGTTATCAAAATTAGTGCTGTGTGGCTCAATGGATACGTGAATAAGCAGAATTGCCATATTTGGAGTGAAAATCAGCTCGAGGCAATTCAGCAGCTGCCAATGCATCCCGAAAAATGGACTGTTTGGTGCGGTTTATGGGCAGTCAGCCGTACTTCTTCAAAGACGATGAAGGCCGCAACGTTACGGTCAATGGAGAAAGATACCGTTCGATGATAACAGACTTTTTTTGCCGAAAATGTAAGAATTGGATTCGGCCGACATGTGGTTTCAACACGTTGCCACATGCCACACAGCATGCGAAACCATGCATCAATTGAGAAGCGAATTTGGTGAGCAGTTCATCTCACGTTTTAGTGCAGTCAATTGGCCACCAAGATCGTGTGATTTGACCCCGTTAGACTATTTTTTGTGGGGCTATGTTAAGTCTCTTGCCTATAGGAACAAGCCAAACACGATTGCTGCTTTGGAAGTAAACATTGAACGCGTCATTGGTGAGATTCCGGCCGAAATTTGTGAAAATGTGTGCCAAAATTGGACCATCAGAATGTACCACTTAAAGCGTAGCCGCGGTTAAAATTAAAGTGAAATTGCCAGTAAAAAGTAAATGCCTTACTTTTACTTTTAATGGCACAACAGCCCATGGAGGGCCTAGGCCGAGCTTTTCGCTTTTCGCATCCACTCATGTTGTGCGTGTTATATTTGTACATGAATGGAAGGGACCTACAGTTTAATGCCGAATCTGAACGGCGAAGTGAAAAGCTTTTCATAGCAATTTTTACTCTTGTAGGTTTGCCATTGCCTGCCAATTAAAAAAGAAAAATTATTTTTTCTACTTTTTTTTTTTTGATTTTGCCTGTGCCGAGATTTGAACCCCGGAGGCTGTGCGTAGCAGTCCAACGCATTACCACTACGCCACAGCGACCACATCCTTATCTTTATAATAACATTAAATTATATGCTTCTAAACAAAACAACAGATATTACTATTATTTTTTAGTATTTCATATTTCTATGATCTGAATGAAAGACTGTAGCATACTCTTACTTGAATGCTAACGGATTAAGCAAAAGTCGATGGAATCCACTTTTTGGGTGTAGGGTATTCGAACATTCCAGAATCATGTTTTATATTCTCCGTGAAATACCAAAACAAACCAAGAAGATATTTACAAATAGACCTAAACTAAGCTTACCTCACTCGACTAAACTGTGAAACATTACACAGTCCTCTCCTTCTCCTTCTAACTCTCTCCTTCGCGGCTGTGTACTCACTAACCCAACCACCCTCAAACGCTACTCGACTAACACCCTCCCAATTTTGATATGATTCTTACATGTTAAGAATTCGTTCTTCGATCAAAAGTTATATGCTCATCTTAGATTGAACATTAAATGGGCACTAAAATATTTTCCATCTACATCTACACGCAACAAACAAACATTTACAAATACACACAGAAATATAAATGTGGCCTCACATACACACTCACACACACTTAATCGGCATGTAATACACCGCCATACTCCGCACTGAGCAGGAAACACAAAGCAGCCGGGAAAAAGGAAAGGAAGCGAACAAATAAAAAAATAGAAATGTCATGAAGCAACTCATTGACAGGGACATAAGCACACTGGTTTTATGACCAGCAGATATGACCAAAATATATGATTACCATGTGTCCAGTCGCAACATCACTGGGCTGCTTGCCTAGCCGCCTGCCTGACCAGTCGTACACACTCCAACCACACACAACTCGCACTCGTACTCATGCCATGCCGTGCCTTGCTCGTAAATAGGCATTTTCTTTTCGATTGTGATCCAGGTGGGACATGTGACTCGATTTTTTCTTATTTCTCATTTCTTATTTGTGTTTTACTTTTCTTATATTTTCCTTTCTTTTTTTGCTTTCTACTTACTTCCCTCGAGTTGAGGTCCTCTCGTAAAAATCAAAAGGAAATGAAACTTATGTATTTCGTTTGCCATTTGCTGTTTTGTTTCTGTTTGGCATACGCATCAATTTTTTATTATTTGCTTCATTTTTATAAATTTCGATAGTTATTGCTAGAGAGATAGTGAAATCTAACTATGGTAATATATTGTATCTGAAGATGTAGCAAATACACTAGGAGAAGAAATGTGCATATTTGTTTGTAATGAGAATGTACGCGTAATGTCACGCATTCTTATTGTCCGAGTGCATGCATGAATTTGGAATTATTTTCTAATAAAGAGTTTCGCTTTATTTCTTCACTTTCAGGATTGTAGTTTGGGAGGAGAAATTGTGTGCGCTTTCAATGCCGGAGTAATATAATTGGTTGGCAAACTTCCGATTCTTGTCATATTACATCGTAAATCCAGACAACAAGTCACCGTCGTCTCCTTTCTTCAATTCCAAATACGTCAGGATGTCGAGGTTGCAGAGAGGTTTTTGAAAACCTTTTAAGAACTATTTGTTTTATTATTTTGGACATTTATTAAGTCCAAAAGAGAGTTAGCGCTTTTTTAATTATTTTTTCTCTCATGACATATTTTGCCGTCTCGAAACTTTCAAAACGAAGATGACTAATTTCTCAGAAATGTTCATAGGTGAGAGCGGTTTTATCTTTGGGCAGCCAAAGTAAGCTTGTAAACTTTACAGATTATTTCGGATAGAAAAGATTCTTTTAGGGCCTTTTCTAATGTAAAAGAATTTGCTCTCTAAGAAACATCAGATATAAAGCAAAACGTCATACAGTGGTTTTCGCTTAATTATGTTCTGATTAATTTACGTTTGTTTATATAATAATTTTTCGCAGTTTCTAAAAAGGGCAAGACTGCGGACCCTGCGAACTATCGCCCCATCGCAATATGTTCTACGCTATCCAAAGTCATGGAGAGCGTAGTTAACTTTCACTTGGTCAAATATCTTGAGCAAAATGAATTGCTCAATGACCGCCAATTAAGGACGGTTATTGCAGTAAGTGTTAGTTGGTTGGTTTTGGCCGGTTCAATTAAGAAGAAACTACTGTAAGTCTATCTAAAACTGCTCCGAGCGAATACTTTGCATATACGAGAATTACTTATGTAATACATATTTAAGAAGCCATAACTAGCAAATGTCACCCACCACTAAATTGGCACTTTAAAAAAACGAGAAGATCTCAACCTGTACATAAAATCTTAAATATAAAAAATCATTTCGAAATACTAGTGTAACATATTTAAGTTATATTGCAAAATGCCACCCACCTTCCCCCAACTACGTCCACATACTCCAACTACCCCTTCCACTAGTACAGTATGAACAACAAGAACAACAAGAACAAAAAGCTCGTATACATATATTTTTCCATATTTCTTCAGGAAAAATAGAAAATAGAAAAATTTATTCCATCCATAATGAAAGAATTTTTCTCAATATTGGCATATAAAATTTGTTTGCATAAAATTTCACGTTTGCTGCAGCATCAGTTTCAAATTGATTCTAATTTTGAATATTGAAAAATAAGAAGAAAATGAATGCAAATTATTAATATATTCATTTTGTGCATACATTTCTGGTACGAAGTTTGAAAATGTGGCCAATTTAAGTTTGCTTTAGCGTGGTGTCGAGGGTGGGTTGAAATGCATCGCAAAATTAATGGAACAAATTGCAGACAGCTTATCTAAAATTGGACTTAAATACAGAAGTACTGAAAGTTTTTGAAACGAGCTCACAGATGGAATTTTTTTCTTTAAGTTATGCCTCGCAAGATGGCGCTCGGTCGTGCTCAAAATTTATAGGACTTTTAGGTGTAGAACTTTGACTATGAGGAAGAGATAGCAAATGATTTGGAAAACTAGAAAATTTTAAGTTACCCAATTAACTATTTATCTCCTAACTAAGAATGGACATATATCAAACCATAGAATACTCGCTTTTGTCACGGTATAAAGTCACTATAATTGCACTACTTATACCATGAGCTGATTTGGCGCCGTTTGTTTTGCTCCTATTGAACCTTATTGTAGCACCAGGAATTGCTGCGGAACATACAGGGTGCTCCATCTTTTATGTCGGAATGTGAATATTGAATAACTTAAAAAAATCGATTTCCATATATGAGGTATTTTTATTTAATTTGGTCCTTTATAATTTATTTGGATTAGTTTTTGAATACAACATCAATCAAGTGGCCGCCGTTATTGACCAAGCAAAATGTGCCCTTTCTACTGCATTTTCCAATACTTTTTCGAGAATCTCGGGCGGTATAGCGATGATTTCAGCACGAATGTTTTCCTTGAGCTCGTCAATGGCCTGAGGGAATTTTCGTTGCAGAAACTGCATTGTTTTATTTACAGTGTGGCATGGCGCACCGTCTTGTTGAAACCAGTAAACGTCCAGACCTTTTTCACACATTTGTGGGCAGGGACAGCCATAATGAGCCAACATCCACTGATTTCGATTCCCATCAACTGTTTCGCCTTCTCTGAACAGAGAGTGTAAAATGGGCCTCGTCGGTCATCAAAATTTCCTTCCAAAAATCAGGTTCAATGTCAACTATTCGAGCAACTGTTTGGCCGTGGACGGTCTGTCGGCATTATTCTTTGAGTTGCACTTCATACGGAAGCAAATGGAAATCATCAGTTAAATAAATCAGAGTTAACACAACTTAACGACTATTGTCAATGTACAGCGTCACAATTTCGGCGCGTTGTGTTAAGCGATGGTATTGAATCGACGTTTCAAAAACAGGTTTACTCAAGTAATCCTGTCGGTTGATAAATGTCAAAGTTATTCAATGTTTATATTCCGACGTAAAAGATGGAGCACCCTGTATGTGCATCATGTGTCTTATACTATAATAGTATTATTGGAACACACTATAGTACTGATTTTATTATTTTACGATATCGAGACTACATCTGATTTAATTTTTGTGTGGTTTATATTTAATTTAGTTATTTATTTTACGATGTCAATAATCGGTCAGCTATTATAAAATTGCACCAGCTAGGCAAACGCAATTGTGAGATTGCGCGGCAGGTTCGCATTGCTCGTTCGTTATGTTCTCATGGAGTTAAACGGTTTAAGGAGGAGGCAGTAAACCCACCGTCAATACCCCCAGGAATCGCAAAATCGTTCAAAAGCGGGTGCAGGGTAATTCAATGGTTTCCCTGAGAAAAGTTGCTCTCGAAACTGGCGTCAATCGTGAATCAGTTGGACTCATTTCAAAAAATAAACTTGGATTCAATGCTTACAAGCTACAAAAAGGTGAGTTACTTACGGATGAAACAAGCGCGTACGACTCCAAAGATGTCACCAACAACGGGCCGCAGTAATTGGATGGGGAAAAAACCGTCTTCATAGATGGAAATCTGTTTCCTGTTGAATAAGCACCTAACAATCAAAATGACAGAAGATAGCCAGCAGAGCCTCCTAGGCCATCATTGCTCATTCAACATCTCCAAAATCTACAATCCATCATGGTACTGGGAATGATTTGCGCAAATGGCAAGACACCCTTGATTTCTGTAGAACGGTGTTTTTCGTTTTAATTACAATAATTTTTTTTGTGTTCAAAACTGTTGAATACACTTATTAATTTTCACCCTGTAATTCACATGAATTCTCCCTGATGAGACTCCGAAGCACTAACTGCTAGACTATCCAGGTCAAATACAATTATTCTGGCAAGGTTTTTAAGGAAAATCAATGAATGTGTTGAACGAATTCATTAGAATTTATTAGAATCAATTATTTATGTTTGACATGACAGAATATCAATGAACAATGTCAGTGAACTTTTTCATCAGAGAACGTGTTCATAAAATTTAATGTAGAAATTCATTAACCCAATTGTGGCTTCATTGATATAAGGAAGTTTTTCATTAATTTGCTGATTTTTAATTTAATGAATGATTTTCATTAATTTTTAATTAAGATTTTTTCCCCTGCATATTTTATATAGTGGCTTCAAGATTTGGCACCTTCAGAGTAGAAGAGACTTTATTGATGGAATAGGAAATACATTTAAAAACTCAGATAAAGTAAATGTTATAGAAACCAACTAACAGAAGGCGTTTTATTCTCTCTATCCCACCACAAGAGATGACGCCCCCAAATTTGATTAGATTTTACAGAGAGAGGTGAAAATTGCAAATAAATTTCACCTTTACTCGCTTCTACCATAAATTTCATATTGCAAATGCATAATTCTGAAAGGTATTAATGAAACTTCAATGAGAAATGAAAACTTCTTAAGAAGATTTCAGAGTTTTCAAAGCTGTTGCATATGTGAAAATTCAAAAAGTCATCGTAAAAGGAACTGAATTCGGTGTACTAAGTTATAATCTTTTAATCAAGATGACATGTTCAGGGAGAGGAGAAAACTTTGGAATAATTCACGGGTGGATTTCTTAAAAAGAGCATTGAAAGCTGCAATGAAGTGAGCAATTTCTCACACTCTTCCCTTACTCGCTCTTTGCTTACTAATTCAAAGTAAGGAATTAAAATAAAACTTGGGTGAGGGAAATTTTTTACAAAATTGTCCAACGAAAAAGTAAAACTAAATTCCCGAAAATGAAAATCGAAAAAATATCTGTTTTTATTTATTATTTTTTGGTAGTAACTAAATTTGCAGTAAATTCTAATTTTCGCTTAATTTTTCAATCATCATAAAATGTCATTATTGCGGTAATAATTTCAACGAGAAGAAAAAACAAAAGTAACTTTACTTGACAAATAGAATAATACTTAGAAAAAAAGAAGAACGGAAAGCAATAGAAAAGAAGGGCAAGGAGAATAAAAGTGCCGCATTTAAGTCAAATTTATGAAAATTAAAAACCAAACAACTTTTTCTCCTCCGTTTTTGTTGTTGTATTGTCGCTTTTTTTTTGTGTGTCCATTTTCACATTTAATTGACCGCATAAATTTTCAACACAAACTCAAATTAATGCCTTAATATGCAGATGGAAAAAGAAGCAACTTGCCTTTTTCCAAATCTCCACCCACAACATAAAATCATGTCAAAAAAAGTGTGACCAAATGTAATCAAATTTCCTTAAACACACACACACATGCACACAAAAATTGTTTACAACAAATTTAAACTATGACCGCCATATTGGCCCCGGGAAATTACCGCTATAATTTGAAATTAATTTTGACTCTTCTTCATTTTCGCCGCATGCGGTGGCGATGGCGCCTAACTTCGTGCTGCCAAAAATCAGCGGCTGTTTGCAAATTCATACTTAAATTTACCCTGGAGGGCGGGAGTTAGTGAGAGTGGGATAGTAGGAGAAAAGGGGAGAGCAGTAGAGTAAAAATTTATGTGACATTAAAATCAAAATTCGTTTTTACGCACAAATTTCTTCTTGCATTTTTTGTTGCTGTGGTTGTCTTTGCTTATTTTAAACACTGCTCGCTGTATTATTAACTTTTGTTATTGTTTTTAAGTATGTAACCGCAATATGTTTCGCTTAGGTGTTGATGAAGCTCCAGAAACAGTGGCGCAATTAGTTGAAAGAATGAGCAGAAATTGATTGTGTCTGGCAATAAGAGTAGAAAATTTTAATTTAAGTCACCTGCTTTTATACAATACGAACTATCTAGAGTTGTGCCAATAATTTGTGGTCGTCGAGAAGTTAGCCTCCAATCCTCATTAGATCCAGTCAGTTACTTACTTACTTTTAATGGCACAACAGCCCATGGAGGGCCTAGGCCGAGCTTTTCGCTTTTCGCATCCACTCATGTTGTGCGTGTTATATTTGTACATGAATGGAAGGGACCTACAGTTTAATGCCGAATCCGAACGGCGAAGTGAAAAGCTTTTCATAGCAATTTTTACTCTTGTAGGTTTGCCATTTCCTGCCGAGAGGTGGTGCTGTGTAGAAAAATAATTTATTCTACTTTTTGATTTTGCCTGTGCCGAGATTCGAACCCCGGACACTCTGCGTAGCAATCCAACGCACTACCTCTACACTACAGCGACCACAGATCCAGTCAGTTTTTAAAAAGAGACTGAGGATTTCAGAAGAAGATTATTGATCATTCTATGTAGATGATGAACGTTTAGCGCATCTACCATATTTGAAATTTTTTTCCCAAACATAAGCTAGAGTAGTACCGGAAGGCTGTCAAAATTACACATTGTTGTTTTTCTTTGGTCTGGTCTTTGGTCTGGTCCTTGGTCTGGTCTGTGGTCTGGTCTTTGGTCTGGTCTTTGGTCTTGTCTTTGATCTGGTCTTTAGCCTGGCCTTTGGTTTGGTCTTTGGTCTGGCGTTTGGTCCTGTCTAGTCTTAAGTCTGATCTTTTGTTTGGTTGTTTCGCGGGCTGGTTTCAAGACTGACTTGAGCTGTTAAACTTAAACATTACAATCTAATATCACGTGCTAAAGAAACTTAAGAGAAAATCTGCGTATTGATTATACACTGTGAGCTCCGACGCTCTTAATTTTTAATACAAGAAACTTCTTAACAAAAAGTCCACTGTGCGCGCCAAAAAACAATATTAATTTCATTCCTAAGTACAGTACATATGTAAACGACTTGTAGTACAAAGCTCTGTAAGTATGTAGTAGCTGAATATAAAGTCGAATATCGTCATGAAAATTATTAAAATTTACTTTTCTGTGAGCCGATAAATTCGTGTATTTAAAAATGGTTAATAGTGTCCGACCGAAGGTGATTTTTTGGCTGAAGCGGAATTTCGGTTTTTTCGAACCCATGCTGCAAATTTTTTAAAATATAGCAAAACTTTAAATTTCACAACCAATTTCTTATTTTCAATAAATTGTTAATTAAATTTAAAAGAAAGATTTAAAAATCACAAACAAACAAAATCTAAGAAACAAAAATAATGTAAAATTAATGTTTTACAAACAAATGTTAACTTTGAATTTATTAATAACTATAAATAATTAGAAATGAAAATTTTGTATTACCAATCTGCGGAAAAATTTATCATAATCCTCGGCTGCGGGCAAAATATTGGAGTCCGAAGCCAAATATAATTTTTTAGGCCGAATACCCGAAGAACCGAAGCACACTAATTGTTACGTTACCGTAAATGTCCTTCGCCACTGTCCTAGCAGAGAGAGAGAGAAAGAGAAAAGGAAATAGATTATAAAGCTACTGCTTGATGCTGTTTTCCGCTACTGCAAAACAGTTTCTGCTTGCTGTGCTCGTTTGGGGTTTTTGTTTCCTGTTTAGATATTGCTCACGCATAATCTCAATCTCGTGTATCGTTTTCTACGCTGCTGCCTCCACCTACTGTGTAGTAGCTGGCCACATCATTTCTCACCTCCTACCTTCAATACAGAATTACAGGCAAAGCATGTTCGGCGCTTTTGCTCATTCTTACATGTATAGTGAACTTTTGGACTTTTCTGCTTCTTATTTCTGTAGCTGTTGTAATTTTTGTTGTTATGGTGAGCGTCCTGTAACCATTTGCATAGATTCTTAGATTGCGTGGGCCTCTATCTTCTATTTTTTTCTTCCTCAACAGTATATTTGCTTGTTTATCTGCTACAAGACTCTCTCTCCCTCTCAATCGCTTTCTTCTTCACCACCTTATTTTTGTCCAGCGCATTGCATATATCTTTCAATTTCAATTTTGTTATTTTCGTTTCAACTGCGGTCGCGGCGCGCGTTCTCAAGTCTCCGTAAGTTGAGTCTATTAAAAACGCTGGCTGCCTGTTGATGTGTGTTTTTGTGTGTGTGTGTGTTTTTTACATTACATAGTGTAAAATAAACCTGAACTGCCAAAGGCCTCTACACTCTGTATATCGGCAGGGTCAATGTTTGGCGGGCAAGTGGAAAAATGAGGTTGGAAGCGAACATAGAGTGAGGTTAAGTTGCTTTAAGGGCGATGCAAAAGTCGACAATTTGTGAGGTTATGTTCTGGCGTGTGTTTATTAGTTTATTTTATATGTAGCCAATGCGAATATGTTGTTGCTGCCGCTTCTCTCTGTTATTTTATATTCCTGTTGTCAGTCGTTTTTCTTCATTTTTATAATATTATTAAATGTATTCGTTTGAGCTGCGCCTGGCAGGGCAGTCTCGATTCAGCCTGTGTGTTCAGATGTGTGTGTGTGTGTGTTTGTGTCTGAATGGGTGTAGTAGTGCCCCCTTTTGAACCCGTGTAATATTGCACTACTTAACTACTTACTACTGATTTGCATTTCACTTGGAAATTTCCGGAGTAAAACTTTTAATTAAACTTTACGCGCGCGTTTCCTTTGCTAAACAATTTCTCCTCGTCTTTATTCTTTTTTTTCGTTTTTGTTGATCATCTTCCTCGTCTCGTTTTTACGATGCTCAATTTCGTGTTGTTTCTTGTTGGAATCTTTCAAACAAGAAAAAATATATTGCTTATGTTTGTATTGTTGTGAATTGTGATTGGATGAAATTGAACAGCAACGTTTATTATCTGAAGCTAGAAATTAATATATTATATTATATGGTATGTAAATATGTATGTATTTATGTAGCTATGTACTTACCTTTATGTAAGATTCGGAATTTATTTATACCAATCAATAAAATTTCTGTAGATACTAACAACGATCTCCAATCTTATGGTTGAATAGCTTTTTTTCAGAAAACTGACTTCCGTGTAATTTTAACAATTTATAAAATCTTTGACAAATCGAAAAAATGTGTCTGTTATCAAGATTGGCGGAGAATGTTGAGCTTTGATTATGGTTGACGGCTTTATTTCTGGTGGCATAGAAGTTTCTTCTAATTTTGAATTTGCTGACAATGTCCCAGTGAAGATTCGGCCTTTCGTTTTATGGCAGGTCTTTTCTTCCTGAGTATCCAGTCAGTTACTCTGCGTAGTTCTTCTTCACGGTTTCATAACTTAGAGGAATATTATTTATTTCATCTTGAAAGTTTTTAGTATTCTCATTTTTAAATTTATCATTTTCTACTTTAAGTTTGGAATTTTAATTTTTTAGCTGCTGACAATGCATTGAAATTGAAACTCATTTAGTCGAGCTTGAAGATGTCTACTTATGGCCAATCACTCCATATGAGTACAGAACCTTGATACTTTTGAAATAGACCGACCTTGGCATATAAGTTTATTAGTTGCAACAAGATAAAGATCTGCCTCTCCGAAGTGCATCGAAACATTGTATCCATGCGGAATGAATGTGTTCCGCTTGTAGTTCTTGTACAGGCCACTTGAAAAGTTTCTCGTCGAAATATAAAAACAAAGTTAATTTGGTTTGAGTTTTGGTTTGTTATTCAGTGTCATTTTATAACAGTTCAATACACTTAGTTCAGCGCTTCTCCAATAAATCCCATCATTAAAGTACGATTCCGGAAGGTCTGCAAAATATGCCTCTACGACTGCTATAGCTTCTTCATTTGATGAAAAAAGCTTTCTACGAAGGAACTGTTTCAGGTTTCGGAACAGGTAAAATCCGATTTATTCAGCTTAAAACGTTCCAAATTGCACGCAGAAATTCGTTTTCGAGTTTTTATTGAATTGTTAACCGAATGCGGCACTACTTTTCCAAATAGCTTTTTCATCTGTAGTTCCTCATGTAAAATGTGATTTACTCGTTCCTCTGAGATGCCTATGGTATCAGCTATTTCATTCATAGTCGCACTTGGATTTTCACAAACAATAGCATATACTTTTTCAATGATTTGTGGTGTCGAGGCACTTTTTGGACGTCCAGTGTGTGGTTCATCTTCAATACTTGTACGACCACGTACAAGTGAATTCAGCAATCCAATTTTTTACTGTTGCATATGAAGGAGCACATTCACCTAACACATTTACCATATCGGTATGGAATTCTTGTCCAGATAAGCCTTTTTTAAATAAATACTCAATAATAAACGATTTTTCATTTATTGTTGCTACTTCACATTATACAAAAACACTGTGACACGTCAACTTCAAGCAGCTGTTTCGATTTAAAACAAAGAATGGATTTCCAGATTGACTTGAAACTTTACACGTGTTCAAATCGAACATAAGTTCGCTGCTCCACTAGTGCTATCCATGTGTCAGGCTAGAAACTTTTCAAGTTACCCGTAATTCTGGAAATTTGGAGCCATCAAATTGCGTATTGTGCTCCACTTATTCGCAGCCGAATTTTATATATGCTTAAAAACCTGTTGCTATGCAGAAACTGAAATGGTCCGTTCGGTGGCATTGAAACCCCTTGGAACTCTCTAAGATGCCTCGGAACTTTTGTTGCTACTTCACTGACAGCTTTGAAATGACGTGAGAGCATATTTATTATGAGTAATGGCTCTTACAAATATTAGAAAGACGCGCTTCATTTCAAGGGTTTTTGAATCTAAGCCAAGTACGTTTTGGCTTCGATGAGAAGCCGTAATCAACTTACACAATTTTCGGTTGTATGGGAATCGATCCTTAGGCTTCTGAAACTCCAGTCTAGCACTCATTCACTAGACCACCCAGGTGGCCATGGCTTATTTGCAATGGAGCATTCAAAGCTTCAATGTTTTTTGGTCCTTGAAGGCTAGGATGTTCTACAATTTTATTGTTCAAAGAATTTACTTTCAGCCTTCATTTTGATCATTTTGTTACTCCTGGATAAGTGCGAAGCAAAAGATACAAAAGATAGTTAAGTCGGGGAAAGTTGAATTTTTCCTTGTGTCATCCATCTGTGGACCGGCCGATTTTGGTTAAATTTTGTGTACCAGAGTTTCGAAGGCCAAGAAGTTCATTTCTGGCATTCATTTTGATCCTGTAATTGTTGTCCTTCATTTTGATCTTAAAAATATTCTTGCGAAAAGGAAAATTTAAAAAGAGCATAACAACACGAATAACTGTATTCTTATTAATGTAGTTGTTAGTTAATAATAATTATGGGAGTATTAAGTGAAAATAAGAGTGAGAGAGAGACAAATCAAATGGGTACTTTCAGAGTTTTTTCCACCAGATTTGGTCGATTTAAAAAAAATCGAACACTCATTTTGTGGCAGTGCTTTTTTCGATGCTTTTTTCGACTTGAGGACACTGTATCATTTTACGACAGTGTTTTTTTTTACATGCCAGCACTGTTTACGTTAGGGTCGCCATTTGTACTGATTTCATCAGTACAAGTAAAGCCAGTTTTTCAAGGAACTTACAGTTTCGAATTAACGAGGTTGGAATTATTTTGTAGTTGTGGACATATTTCGATCAACCCTAGACGATTATACAGCTCCCACTCGATAATAATTCCAGACGAGTGCCTCGAAACAATGTCCTTATGGAAGTGCAAGTAACTTCTGTCATATCAAAATTTTTTTAAATAAGTTTTTCGATTCTGATAGTTTGATTTTTCGAGACATTGCGTCGAAGATAAATTGGACTACTTAGGGTGAGAATCTTTGGCTGTGACTTTATACATTCACATATGTGCTTACATCTATGTAAAGCATATACCTACAAATTTAATTAATTAGATTATTATTATTGAATTATTTTAATAATATTTTTTTCTTTAATATATAGGTACATATTTGCTGTTTTGTTAGTTAAGAAAAAATAATTTTGTAAAATTGGTACTGATTTGTACCTTTTTTACATGATTTTAGCCAATTGTACTGATTTCATTAATTGAGGAAATGGCAACCCTTGTTTATGTAGCTCAGTCATATTCTTCTCTTGTGATGCGTTCTCATTTTCTCGTTTGCTCAGTGAACAATTTCAAATTCAAAAGAACAATTTCAATTGGCTAACACTAAAATTTCAGTGTGTCGAAGTACCAAACAAATTTATTTTCGAATAATTCACTTTTTAATTCAAAACTCTTTATTTTATTCTATATATATATATATATATATATACCAGCATAAGAATCTGGTAAGTTGGTTCAAAAATCTGATGGTAATAAGAAAAAGGGGTTTTCCATGAGTTCTGGTGGATTAAGAAATCCAAGATTTGGCAACACTGTTGAGCCGTGAGAATTTTGTTAAATCATGTTTTCGCGAATCACTTATGCCAACTGCTACAGAGTTGCAATTGAAAAGTAGAAAAGCAATTTCGAGACAAAAACCTGACACTTAAGTTTCATTATTTCATTCATTCTCTTCATTAAAATTTGTAATCTCCACAAATGCAAAAGATATGGTGGCATCTTTGCGAAAATTGCAACATTCTGCGGTGCAACCGGAGCGAAATTTCAATTAGCGACACTTAATTGCAGCTGTTAGTCGCGCAGCATTCAGCAGTTAAAGTTGAACAAATACAAAAACAAAAATCTAATATCAATTAAACATTTTTTAGATGAAATTAGCGAAATAATGAAGAAATGAAATGGCAAAAAAGAAGCGCAGGAATGGAACTGAATATCCGCACACCAAAAACGCACACGGGGAAATCAACAACAAGAATAACCCAGCCATTTACATCTAAACAACAACAACGAGAAAAACAATTCCATTTACAAATTGTTTTGCATATGTAGTTAAAAAAGCGCAAATGGCGCAAAATTCTTAAGCGAAACTATGTAATTTGAAGTATAATTGCAAAAAGTAGTGATGTGCATTTTTAGTAAATTGGATTAGGTTTTTATATCTGCTCTCAAAGAAAGCTTAAAAATCCCAAACAAAGACTACAAATAATAAGAATACAAAAAAGAGTCAACAGTCGCACTTAAAACGCTTTCAACTTAAGTGCTTTCGCAGGAAACGCAAAAAAACCATAGCGTCAAGAAAACGAAACGCTTTCGAAAATTGCACACTAATTGAAATTTATGATTTTGAAATCAAAATTACAAAGTTTTGGCAATTTCGTGCATAATTGTGGTGGGGCTGGCTATAAAAAGAAAAGAAACCAGGAGACGGAGACGGAAATCGACACATACTCACACACACACAGATTCATACGCAATTATGTGGAGAGAAAATAAAAACGATTGCCAGGAATTTGCTGTTGTTTGTTGCCTTTGTCAATTCATTGTTCTTCATTGTTCGTTCCAACACGTTTTTATGAATACTTTCTTATGAATTGTTGTGCACTGTGGATGAAAGTACTTTCGAAATATACCATAACAAACTTTTTATCAATAATTGATAGTTGACTTCTCTGAAGTTCTTCCATTCCAAGAGGAAATCATTACAAAATACTTATCAGTAGTAAATGTAGACGAATGACTTATATTCCATTTATGACCTAGAAGGTCCTATGAGCTTCAATGAGACTGAGTTTAATCTTGTAATATCAAAATACCCTTACACGAGGCAAAGCTAAACAAAAATTCATAAATATCAAAGAGCCACAAACCCTCAGCAAGTCTTTGTGCTTCTTCTTCTTCCGTTTCACTCCTTCTATTGTTCAGATTGTTTTTTTTTATTTTTTTTAGTGGCAGATCCGAAGTAGTGCTTTGAAGGTCAATCTGTGACTGGCGGTAGACTTTGAAAATGCTTAGTTTATAGAGATTTTTAGACTATTTCTGATTATTGCGTCTTAATTCAGATCTGGTTTTTTGGCAGATATTTGAAATAAATTTGGCCTGAATGTATATAGAATTTTGGTTTGAATTTCGGTCTGAACTTGGGCCTTATTTATTATGTCTGAGATCAGATTTAACTTTTGGTCTGACCTTCGGTCTATATTTCGGCTAGAATTTTTATTTGAATTCTGGTCTTAATATTGTTGTGAAACTTAGCTTGGCTTTTGCACTGTTAGTCTAAATTTTGGTGAAGTTCTGATCTCAATATTGGTCTGCTATGTGGTCTGGATTTTGGTCTGAGATTTAGTCTGGCTTTTTGTCGGAACTTATTGCTGACTTTTGTTTGATTTTAGCAATGTGAGCAATGGGATCTAGTCTGATTTTTTACTATTTTTATTTGGAGTAGTTAATAGTTTGTAATTTGTTTCCAAACTAGTGGCTGATCCGGGGGTATGAAGGCTGCAGTCCCTCCCCAAAAAGTTGTTAATCTCTATCACTTTGGAAAAACTTTCTTTATTTCTTTCAATTTTGGTTTACATTTGGAAGGAATTTGGATCTGAGTTTTGGTTTGAAATTTTGTCTAAATTTTGGGTGATTTTCGGTGTGATCTTGGCTGAGTTTTGTTTTTAATTTCGGTCCAATTTTGGACCGAATTTATTCTTGATTTTGGGTTGAGTTTAAGCCAGATTTTTGGTTCAATTTCGGTTTGATTGTTCGTCTATTTATGTCCACATATGTATTTGTCAAGTTCTAATTTCAATCTTGGTCTGAGTTTTGATTTGAATTTCAATCTGATTTATGTCTGAGGTTTGTTATTAATTTTTTCGAAATTTTTGTATGAATTTTGAGCTGAATTTTGGTTAGAGCTTGATCTGAATCTGGTCTGAGATTTGGTCTGACTTTTTCACTAAATTTTGGTCTGAATTGTGGTTTAAATTTTCGTTCAAATTGAATTTCATTTGAATTGAATTTCGTTTGAATTGAATGTCGTTGAATTGAATTTCGTTCTAATTTTGACCTGGTTTTGGTTTGAGATTTGAATTGTTTTTGATTTGCATATATGACTTTTTGTCTAAATGGTGATCTATGTTTTAACTTGAATTTTGATCTGAATTTGGCTTTCAGCTATGTCGAAGACTTGGCTTGATTTTGATTCGAATTTTTGGTCGGAAATTTTAACTAACTTTTGCTCTGTATGTTAATTTGAGATTTGATCTGATTTTTGACTGAGTTTTCGTCTAACATGTGACATGTGAATTTTTTGAAGTTTTGACCTTTATTTTTAGTAATACTTATATTTAGTGATTTTTTTTGGTTTGAGTGTTGGTTTGATGTTTGACCTATCTTTGGTCAATTTTATTTTCGGACTGTGGTGAGGTTTCGATCTAGGCTTTATTCAAGCCGTTAGTTCTAGGAACAAAACCTCTCAATTGTTACCAATTAGTACGTTAATAAAACTTCCAAAAACTGATACAAAAAATATTTTGTATAGCGTCTAGAAAAGTTATGGAGAAAAGAGTTAATTTTTTACTTTTGGGGGCAAAATTGAATTCTTTAGGTTTATTATTGGTATATAATATTGTAGTTCTTGTTTAGGAAAATAACTTCGACTAAGACTTAAAACACAAAATTTGTTTATGGATCATCAGCTTTCTACCTTTTAACTGGTTCAATAACTAGCTTGATGTTTTTGTTACCATAATGAATAATTATCGTTTTTAATATTCAATATTCACACACTGAGAATGGGAACAGATATGAGCTCGAGCTGTTGATTTTCATGATTTTTGCTGATCAACCTATTTTCAACACTTCCGTTTTTATGGTATTTTTTCTCCCCCTTCTTTGCTGTAGTTAGTGCAGAAAAGCTTTGCCAATATTTATTCTTAGTACAAAACACGCAAACACGTTCTCATATTTCTACTAATGAATATATGCACACACCTTTTATTATTTTAAGTATATTACGAGTATGTATATGCCAGCATATACTTTTGTCAATAATTTTTCAGGAGGGGGTTGGCGGTTTTTGCAAAAATCATGCTGATGGTCAATGCTCTGGTGGCTGAGTTGGGAATTGTGGTCGATAGCTCTCGCGCCAATTCGAAGGTGGTCATGTTCATCTCATGCCTGAACATTGCTGAATATAATAAAGTTACTTAAATGTCTCATAAAACGTGACGATAATCGTAATTGATGCACGTTTAGTTGAAAGGGAGTGATACTGAGAGAGTGCGGCACGAAGGGAAGGGCAGGCAAGGGTGAGGGAGCCAGGTGGTGCCAGTAAGCAGCTTGAATGAACTAAATTAGTAAATATGTTGCGATTACTATACTATAGCACAGAAGTTGCTGCTTCATTGCCAAATTGTAATTTAGTCTCACCTTCTATACGACGTTTGTTTCTTTTTCTTTGCTTCTACTCCCTTTTTTGGGTAGTAAAGTGTTAATTGAAATTTGTGTACTGAAATTCTCTGCTAACGTTTACATAAATTTTAGTCTAGTCTAAATGAAAATTAAGGAAACCCAAATTATTTGAAATTTGATATTTGATCAAAATGTTATACATCAGAAATTCCTATGCTTTAACTTAAATTTGTTGCTGGTTTTTTCCGGCATAAATCAACAGAATAAATCGTCACATTTGGCAACCTTTAGCTTGTTTTGTTATAAATTCCACATTTTACTAAAACGCCGTTGTAATTTTTTGGTTTAGCTTGGGATATGTAAAGAGTGTAGAGTGAAGTAGCAGCAACAACATAATAGATTTCACCAACAGCAACCAACTCGAATAAATTTATACCATACTTATACTCAACTGCAACATGTTTATGTAGAGGTAGGTTGTAGGTTGTTGTTGCCCTGTTTACCAGCAACCAGCAACTGTAACAAAACAAATCTCCTTACTATTTGCAATCCATTATTGTATTAATTAACAGAAACAGGATCACCAATCAGTAGCTTGATTAATGATGTCACTTCAAGTCGTAAATCTCGATTTGAACATGTGTAAATTTGAATGCAAATATATGAGATACGCATCGCTACCTCACTATGTAGCGGCAAATAAACAGATAAACACAGGCACATACAGATAGACAGACAGACAGACAGACAGAGAGACAAATATACCATACAAATGTATGCAGATAGTTGGACGGACGAGGCAGACTACCTGGCCAAGCTGCCTGGTTACCCTGGCCACCCAGTTGGGTGATTATCCTGTACATATTGCATATTCACACACTTACACGCACTGCAAGCACACTCTCATTCTCTCTCGCTCTCTCAAATGCACACGCACACTCTTATTCTCTCATATAGACTGTAATGTGTGTACGTGTGTGTGCGTGTGTGTGCGTGTGTGTGAGCTCCAGCTACTTGCTTGTAAGTTACTTCCGGTGGGAAAATGTCCTTCCGTTTGCTTGGTGGCCTGTTTTTGTTTTTGTTGTTGCAAATGTGCAACAAAAGTTGCATTGTTGTGTTTGTGCCTGCTTGAGAAATGAGTAGCAGTAGCTGTAGCAGTTGAGTGCCTTCCTTACACAATCAACGATGGTGTGAAGTGATGGAAAATATTGGAAGCAGCAGCAGCCTGTTGCATTGTTAGTCAAGAACAACACTACAACAACATATGCAGCAAATGATTAACATTTTTAATCGTAGTAACAGGTTCTGGGGAATATAGTTTAGAAGTTTTCATTAAAGAACGCGAGAATCAAAAATCTCAACACTTATTTTCGAATTATTGAAGAGTTTAAGATTTTGATTCCACGATCTAAATATTTTGTAGAAGACATCTAGGTGACCATCAAGTACCAGATATCAATTTCAACTCCATAGAAGTAGGACTAATATTCAAATTTCTATTGGAGATTTAACGTCATGGGTCACAGTATATAAGTAGGTCCCAGTATCCAACAATAAACATAATACTTCTATACATACGAGTATTTACACCATTTGGTAATAAATAAAACATTGCCAATAAATGTTGCACGAGTACTCAATGTGCTGCTGCCTACGCAGTAAATACATATAAAATAACAATAATTTAGTAAATAAAATATGTAGGTAGATATACTATATAAATATATTTTGTTGCAAATAACTAATGGTAAAATTTAAATAAATGACTTGCTGCACTAATACATTTATTTATTTACGCACCATAAAACTTCAGTCGAGTAGTAGTCGCATTTATTTAAAAGGACATTTAGCATAGACAGATAAACACACACACAAACAAAAAAAGGACATAAAAATAAAATGGAAACTGAATTGAAGTGAACAACACAACACAAAATGAAATAAATCTATGCAAGAGGGCAATAATAATTACCAATTTACCAGGAAAGGCTGTAAACTAATAATGGTGGGGAGGAGGAACGGGAGGGGAAATACTTACAAGCTGCTGGCTGCTGGCTACCTGTGTTTGTATATTCAAGTTTTGGTGCAGGGGAAAAATAGTTAGGGGTTTGATTTGGATGGTTTGGAACCGAGTTTGTCGAAGAGCAATCTTGGAAGGCTTTGGAGTTTGAGCTGGTATTTATAATGCCCACATTGAGAGCATTTATCGCTCATTTTATGGTAACTAATAACAATCAGAGTGGTCGCTGTGGCACTGTTGGCAGTGCGTTGGCCTGGTACGCAGTGTCATGGGCTCAAATCTCGGCACAGGCAAAATCAAAGAGTAGACAGAACAATTTTTCTGCACAGCACCACCTCTTGGCGGGCAATGGCAAACCTACAAGAGAAAAAATTGCCTATGAAAAGCTTTTCACTTCGCCGTTCGTACTCGGCATAAAACTGCAGGTCCTTTCCATTCGTGTACAAATATAACACGCACAACATGAGTGGATGCGAAAAGCTCGACCTAGGCTCTCGTGGGCTGTTGTGCCATTAAAAGAAAGAAAGAAGAATGACTCTCAGAATACATCCTGTGTGACTATGGTGTTCTCCACCAATGTATAAACTAAAAACCTTTGGCAAACAATTCCGGTGCGGTAATGTCAAATTTTGTGTTTTGACTAAATGGTTTAGTGGAAATGGGCCGTAGAGAGAAACTAAGGGCACGGGGAAGGGGAAGCTACAGAAACAAGTGCCTTTGCGACTGAAATCATTTTGGGTCCGTTTTAACGAAGCTGATATTTCTATTGTCAACATTGAGAGTATTTTACTCTCATTTCATGATAAACCATGAACTGTGATTGGTCAATTGGCAACCAAAGACTGTGATTTATTTTTGAAAGTTTAGCCTCTTACTGCAAATTTTTTAAGCAGTTGGTCATGTGTCTTTCATGTTGAAATAATACCAGAGAACATCGGAAGCCGATGTGATTAGCGAATTGAACAGCATGAGAGAGTTTTCGTTCTCTGTTGCAACCAATGATTGTGATTGGTCAATTGATCAGTTAAAAGCATAGCGCATAGGAAAAATTGTAAATAGCAACTGTTTTGAAACAATTAGCGAAGGCGTTTGATTTATACTAATATTAACCTTGCTGGGTGAAGGCGACTTCAATAGTCTAGTGCCTAGAGCACAAGATATTGCCCTCTTGGTAGGATTCTCATAAATTTCTTACATCCCTACCCATATGAAATGAATGAGAATTATTAAAAAAAGTGTAAAAGTAAGTACAACTCTTGGCAGGCAACGGCAAAACTACCATTTTATAACTATTTGCCACTTCGCCGTTCGGAACCAGCGTTAAACTTTAGGTAAAACCACGTGGTACCACAATGTGTAATTCTAAGCTAAAAGTAAGTAAGTTTCTGGATTGCCACCAAAAAAAAAATAAATTAATTACCGTGATGGAAACTAAAGGGTGATTTTCTTGATACTTGGTTTTTGATGTTTATATTTCTGACAGTTCACGCGTAATTCTTGACATGTACCATAGTAAAAAATGCCCAGTTTGGTTTCCCATTTCATCATCAACAGACTTATGCCTCAACAACGTTTGCAATTTATTGAAATTTGTTATCAAAATTAGTGCTGTGTGAAAAATGTGTTTCGCAGGCTACGTCCATTCAGCGACAAGGCTTATTTTCGGCTCAATGGATACGTGAATAAGCTGAATTGCCATATTTGTAGTGAAAATCAGCTCGAGGCAATTCAGCAGCTAGTCAGTCGTACTTCTTCAAAGACGATGAAGGCCGCAACGTTACGGTCAATGGAGAAAGATACCGTTCGATGATAACAGACTTTTTTTTGACGAAAAAGCAAGAATTGGATTCGGCCGACATGTGGTTCCCCAGGACGTTGCCACATGCCACACTGCATGCGAAACCATGCATCAATTGAGAGGCGAATTTGGTGAGCAGTTCATCTCACGTTTTGGTGCAGTCAATTGGCCACCAAGATCGTGTGATTTGACCCCGTTAGACCATTTTTTGTGGGGATATGTTAAGTCTATAGAGACAAGCCAAACACGATTGCTGCTTTAGAAGCCAACATTGAACGCGCCATTGGTGAGATTCCGGCCGAAATGTGTGAAAAGTGTGTTAAAATTGGACCTTCAGAATGTACCACTTAAAGCGTAGCCGCGGACAACATTTAAGTGAAATTATATTTAAAAAGTAAATGGCAAGAATTGATTTATCGATCCAAATAAAATTTCATTCACTTTTGTAAAATTTCTGTGTTTTTTTTAATTTACAGAAACCAAGCTCTTAAAAAATCAGAAAAATTGTTCGATATTGAAGCAGTTTTCCATGTTTTTCTCTTTCAGCTACAGGTTGCCCAGGAAGAGAGAGATAATTTCTCTATTCACTCCAAATATCAGTTCTTTTGAACCAATCATTTAATTTCTGCTAAGATTAAGCGTGTTTAGCGTTTTAGTTTTCAGATAATTAAACGACATTCAATATTATTCTCTTTCAACTGCCGGCGCATTAGGATGGGATTCCTAATATTTAAAGGCAGATCTCTCTAAATTAACCTACCCATGGATTTGCCCCTCATATGTTAAGCATAGTTTAAAAGGGCGCCAAAAATAAACTTTATATCATAGTTCGATTAAAAGCTTATCGGTTTCCAGGCGCAATATTTTTCTCGAGTCTCACAAAGTTCTATGCATTTTGGAAAAGTACACTATTTTTTCTAGACCTACAGAATGTTATGCATGAACTCATTTTTTTATATCATATACGCGGAATATCGGTCCGGCTTTATGCAATAATATTTCTCTTCGATCGTGCCACCAATTCTATTTCATCAATCTCCGCTAAACATCGTCAATGAGACTCAATTAAAAGACTTTTATTTATTTTTTCGATATGCCTTAAACTTGAGATCTTTTGATATTAAGTCTGACTGAAATGGATTTTACACCGGCTATTTATACCGAGGCATTGATTATGATTTGTGTATGATGATGGCAAACAAAGCATTAGCACAATTATAAACTTTGCCAATTATACCAAGATCAACCCCTGCCGATGAAATACATGATTGCTTGAAATCATCATATTTGTGGAGACTGTAAAAATATCTTTTCTTTCAACAAATGTTCGTGTTCAATTGCAAAATGATGCATCAGCTGTTGAATTTTCAAATCAATTGATGACAATTGATTTGATGATGAAATGGTGCAATGCCAGTTGATGAGACTGGATTGATTACGTTGCCGGATAACTTTTGTAGAATTACACCATCGAAAGAAGAATTGATTAACAGTGTATTTCCCAACATAGTACCGCACTACAAAAATCATAATTGTTAGAGCGAAAGAACCATTTTGGCAGCCAAGAATCAAGATGTCAATGAATAAAATTTTGCTATACAATCCAAAATACCTGGTGTTTTGGTTTCGTATAAGTCTATTGATACTGCTACCAATGAAGAAGATGCGGTTAACTATCCTACAGATTTTTTAAATTCTTTGGAGTTACCCGGATTACCGCCGCATAACCTTCAATTGAAAGTCGGTGCGACTATTATTATGCTTCGTAATTTGAATCAACCGAAACTTTGAAATGGTACGAGGCTTGCTGTGAACAAATTTATGGTGTTATTATGTTATTATTATATATATTTATGTATGTTATTATTATAACTATTTTGATTGGAAAATTCAAAGGTGAAGACGTGTTAATACCACGAATTCCGATGATTCCAACCGATTTGCCTTTCAAATTCAAACGTCTACAATTTCCAGTGCGAGTTGCATTCGCAGTTACCATTAATAAAGCGCCAGGTGAATCTTTGGAAATTTGTGGTATCAACTTAGAATATCCAGTATTTTCTCATGGACAATTATACGTAGCCTGATCACGTGTAGGCAAACCATCAGTATTATTCATTTGTTGCCAAGATAATAAGCAATTAAAAATGTGGTTTTCCATAGAGTTTTACAAAAAATATAAACTTTAAAAATTTAGACTGCTTTGAATTACTTCTTTAATTATGCACAGTGAAACGTGCATGAGGTCCGCTAGTTTATTTACTATTATTGTGAATTACGTGCAGGAGAAAGATAAAATAATTTTTGCGTTTTTTGATCCAACTTTTTCAGAAATAAAGTGATAGCCAGAAGCAGGGAGTTCGCCTGGGAGGATTTAAAATATTTCCAGAACAACAACTTAAAATCTTCCATTCAAAACTTAAATTTCGTGATAACTGCGCTACAAAAGAAAACCTTTCAATGCCACAACTAACTACAAAATCGCCTCGTCTTCTTCAACTTCTCCTTCTTCTTTTAATGATACAACAACCCATTTCGCCTAGTCCAAGGTCGAGCTTTTCCCATCCACTCACTTTGAGCGTGTTATATTTTTGTACATGAATGGAAGGATCTACAGTTTTAAGCCGAATGCGAACGGCGAAGTGAAAAGCTTTTCATATTTAATTTTTACTCTTGTAGGTTTGCCATAACCTGCCAAGAGGTGGTTCCGTGTAGAAAAATTGTGTTTACTTCTTTTTGATTTTGCCTGCGCCGAGATTCGAACCCCGGACACTCAGTAAGGCAGGCTAAAGCACTACCAACTACGCAACAGTGACCACAAGAATATCCTCATTATCCAATATTTTTTTGTCCCCATAATCACTTAAAAAAAATTGTAAAGAAGAACTTATTATAAGTATGTAGCCGGGCAGTATAGCCGCAAATAAATGTAGTACATACAAAATTCGGAAATGCAAGCAAAGTGCCAAATTTGAGGCTATATGTACATAGTTGTAGTTGAGTATGAAGGCCGGAAAGCGGGAGAAACAACAAATACATTTACAATATTGCGTGTACGCATTGCTGATTACTACTTTATTACTAACTAATATTGCTACTGCTACTGAATACAACTCAATGCACTTTAGTCACTCCCTTTCGCGTCCCTAGTTGCTATTTCCCCCTGCCTACGGGCAGGCCTGCCTGGCTGCCACATTGCACCAAATGCAAATGTTGCACTGCATTGTTTGTGTCTCTGGCACATTAAATTAATTACTCATGTTATTATTTTGGTTGAAATTAAGTACGTTATGTGTAATTTATTATTGTATGTATAACACTAAACATGATTAGATGCCACTATTTAACAAACACACAGACACACACACGCACACGCACGCACACTAACGCATGAGTAGCATGAGTTGTTAGCACTTAACTCTTTACATAGTGTTGCAATGCTGCAAATGCCAATAATATATGATACTGCTGTTGTTGCTGCTCCCAGCTATGTACTTCATCTATTATTAGCTAAAATATTTTTGCATTCCAACAGTTCGCTTGAAGTGGTTTTATTGCACTTAATGGAAATTTATTGTTGATTATGTGAGTCCTACTACTGAAGATTAGCTAATTATATACTCGTACATAGGAATTAATTAAGTGGACTAAGTCTGTTCTGGATGATCCAACATTATCTTCAGTTCTCTATGCGTACAGTTTAATTTTCTTGTGTGCCATATGAAACTTCTTATATACAAGAAACTTTTGCTAGTTGCGCTTGACACGGAAGTGAGAAAATTCAACTTGTAAGCTTTCTCTGTGCTGACCGTACACGAAACTGGCCGTCTAAAGAAGACCTATTACGTTGTACCACAAATATTCTCATAGAGCTATGATAACAATATGGGCTCTACAAAGATCGAACTCAGTTATTTCCGCAGGGAAGGGTGAGTTAATTGAATTCATTCCATGAGAAAGTTTTTACAATCAGGGACAACAATCATAATGTATCTAATATTCATCGGCAAGGGAGGATAAGCTTATGCCCATACTCCCCACACATTCTCCTGTATTCGTTTATGGTCGAAATCAGTGGCTGGAGTCCAATAAACTCAATTATTGATCAACATTTGAATAAAACTGTACTGAACGAACTGTTGCAACGTTTTCCAAATATGTGACTTCAAATGATTGCAAAATTTTAATTGACTTCAAGTGACTTCAAATGGATGAAAATGTTGTCATGTGACTTCAATTCACTCTAAGTGACTTGAAATTCCATTTGGCTGCAAGTGACTTAATGTGACTTCAAGTATGTTCAAGTAACTCCAAGTAGCTTTAAGTAACACAAAGTAGCTTTAAATTCCAATTGTCTCCAAGTGACTTCAGATACACTAAGTATATTCAAGTGATTCAAGTAACTTCAATCAACTCCAAGTGGTTTCATTTGAATCCAAGTGACTTCAAGAGACTCCAAGTGATATCACATTCATAGCAGAGACTTTACTAGTCAGTTACTCGATACGTAAGGTTTTTGACTTCATTTTGATTTCTGGAAACAAATAACTATATTAATCATTTGTGAGTTATACTCAATATTGATTTGATTCTTTTCCCAGCTCTAAATATTTGCAAGGGTCATTATAGAGAATTACTACTTAAGATTCAGAATCCCTTTGGAACAGTCTCATGTACGGTCAGTAGTCAATCCGACTACTTAAGTTTTAATTCTGGTGTATAGGTTATTGCATGAGTTATACAGGGTGCGCCGTCTTTTATTTCGATATGTAAACATTGAATAATTTTAACATCTATAAACCGATTGACTTGAGTAATCATGTTTTTGAAACGTCAATTCAGTACAATCGCTTAACACAACGCGCCGAAATAGTAACGCTGTACATTGAAAATAGTCGTCCAGTTGTGTTAACTCAACGTGCATATCGTCGAAAATATCGTGGCTAAGAAGCACCATGCGGCAAGGACCTTTCAATTCGTGTACAAATATAACACGTATCCCTGAGATCTCCAAGAGAAATAGCGGACATGTTCTACGAACGCGGTGATTCTTTGGCATCAATGTTAATTATCAGAATAAACTTGGTACAACATTTACAAAAACATTAAATTGAAACTAAAAAATACCAACAAAAAAAAATGTATATACCATAAAGAAGGAAACTTTTCACAAAAATAACTACACATAAACACAAACCGTCGCTACAAATTTTCAGGACATCTGAGTGCCAAACTGCCTAATTGGAATTAACTGCTTAATTTATTGTCTAAGGTGGTGTGATTTGTTGAAGGAGCATTTACAATGCGGTAACTATGTATACAAATGCATATGTATGTATGGTGTGTATGGATGTGTGTGTGCCTCGAGGTGGAGACAGTTTTGTGAGTGAAAAAAGGACAAGTGCCTTTGAGTTATGTACGACGACGACCAGCAAGAGAAGACGTTATCGTCTTGCTTATAAAATACACACATACCTACACACAAACCTATACATACATGTAAATATATAAGTACCAAACTCACAAATTTCATTGCATACATATATGGGCAAGCGTAAGGATATGCTGCCATTTATTTTAACTTCTTTGCATCATCATTAGTTTTAAGTATCCCTTCCTCTTTTTCCATTGTATGCTTTATGAATGTGTTCGTGTTTGTTGTTGCTCTGTCTTGTGTCTTGGCAGAAAAAGGATGAAATCTCTTTAGCCAAAGAAATTGTCTGTTGGTGTGTATGGGTGTGTGTGTGTGTGTGTGTGTGTGTGTGTGTGTGTGTAAAGACATTTTACAAAAGAATCTAGTAAAGATATCGGCCTGGCCGAAAGGGCGACGATAGAATGATGTTAGATATACTCTTTTCTTAATTATTTTAGACTGGAAATAAGTTGACTATTAGTGTGTGTGTGTGTGTGTGTGTGTGCTTGTTAGTTTAAATAACGTCATTTTATGATGCTTACTTAATTTAGTGTGTAAATTGTAAGACAAACACATAAACAAAGTATCAAATTAAATGTAGTAATATACACTGGAAGAAAAGTTGTTGTAATTTGAAAAGAGAATGAATGAGGAAAATCAATTATTTAAAAAAATTTGTTTGTAGTAAGATTCAGGTAGATATCCTTTATCAATAAACTAATCCGTCAGCTATTTTTTCAAATGGTTAAAAAATCTTTACAAGATAGTCTTCTTATTCAAGAAAACTATTTTTTCTGTGTAAACTCACTAATCTTAAAATCTGGGATTATCCTCAAAACTTTTAACAGATTTAAATCGTACTTAGTAGCTGACTAGAAACTTTTTACTCAAATAAAAGACAGGAAAATTTTACCTGGCTAGAAGCTATAACGGAGAACTTAGCTTGATTAAGAAACTTAGTCTGAGTAATAAAGACAACTCGGCCTGCCTAGAAAACTTTGCATCATCAAAACACTTGGAACAACAGAAAACTCGCTCTGAATAGAATATTCGGATTGCCTATGCGAACAAACTGGTTGAAAATGGCAAATATACTCGACTAAATTAGAAGTCCCAGCCTCAGTAGAAGGAGAAGTCTGAGCCTCGTAGACTTCCGTGCAACTTGAACGATGATATTTTCCAGTAGTTTTTAGTCCAAGTACTGCATACGAACCTTTGATAAAATATTGATTAATAAAATCAATTAATGGGCATTAGGGTTCATAAAAGGTGTAGTGATGCAAACTAACTATGCCATATACAAGGATCCAGAATTTGTGACATATAAAATACACACTCACACACATCCTCATACATAATGCGCCAAACTATTAAAGTATCCATTAGATGTTTAACAGTGCCACACTTCATCATACGGCGATTTTTGCTTACTCCTATGTGCTCATATCAAAAAATGCGGCAAAGCCATTAAAAATTTGTATTTATTACCTGGACACCATCGCCACGACCAACACCATCAACTACGAGAACTAAACCTAGAAACAAAAAAAACGAAAAATAAAAAAAACCTGCTGGATAAAAAATACATAGTAAATACTTCGCTCTAAATTATACCGGAAGGTGGCCACTGGCCAATGGCCATAGGACAGCAGCAATAACAACAACTACAACCACAAGTAATAAACGCAGCGAGTGTAGCTACCTACGAAGATAAAATAAAAACAAAATAAATATGAGCCTTTTTAGAAAAGCTCAGCAAAAAAAATCTCACATGCAACATTGAAGTGCACGGCATCGTATATAGATGTCGCTGCTGCGCGCATTTGCGCTGGACTTGTGCTCATGCGAAATACACAGAAATAAAAAACTGTTGCAATTTATATTTTAATTTTTTGTTTTTTGGTTTTTCGTTTTTCGTTTTTTGTTCACTACTGTTACTACTTTTTCGTATATTCTCCTTTTGTTGTTGTTGTTTGTATTAAAATGGCACTTTCACACTTGACCTCTCGCACACTGCAATACGATGACAACGACGAAGACGACGGCAACGGCAGTCGATGTCACGCTCGCCTCGCCTCTTTTTGTTTAGCCTCTTCACTTGACCAAAAATGTTCAGCGGACATGGGTGGCTTGGACGATTTAGCTTCCATTGGATTTCTATACCCTACATTCAGTTAAGCAGTAAAAGCAAAATAACTTAGTTTTAAAAACATTAATGGCACAGTCTTGGTTTGTGCAACTTTATTTTTTAGGATCAGTCATAGTTTAAAAAGTAAGAAAATAAGACCAGAAAACGCACCGAAAGTCAGACCAAAGCTGAAATCTAGATCAGTTTCCAAAAAACTAAACTAACACAAAAATTCAGACTAGTTAACGTCAGACCTCGATAGTTTAGTGGGAAGAGCACTAGACTTTCACTCACGAGGATGGGGTTTCGATTCTCCTCTTAGTCTGTTGGTTAATTCCTATAGAAGCTTCTTATATTTCTACCGTTATGAAGTGAATGCGAATTATATGAACGTGAACAAGTACACCACTTGGCAAGCATTGGCAAACCCACCAAGTGATAACAAATTGCCTCCTGCCATGCGCAACCGGCGTTAAACTGTTGGTCCAACTAAGTGGTATCACAATGTGCCGTTCTGGCCTAGGTGTATCCCCTGGACAGCCACACAACCATGTCAGACCAAGAATCGTTTTAAAATGCGGACCAAAATTCAGAAAAAAAACTTGGGCCGAAATTAAGATTCCGAGATTCACCAAAATTCGGCCCAAAGCACGCTCAAAGTTCAAACAAACTTAGACCAATAATCGGCAAACTCATACCTAAATTCAAATAAAAAATCAGACCAAAATGCCAACCAAATTCTGCTTCAAAATCAGTCAAATAACCAGAACTAAAGTCAAATCTGTTTTCAAAAAAATATTGATCGATAGTCAGATTTAAAATGAAGCTAAAACTTGGCTTTAACTTAATAACAAAAATGGATTAAATGGACCTCTGTTCAAAAGTTATATCAAATACATCCCAAAATTCAGATAAAAATTCATTCAAAAAATCAAACCAAAAAAGGGATCAAAAAGCTGAATTGCATTTTTATCTAAAGCTTGTAGTGGATGATATTTAATACGACTCCCATTCCATTCCAACCTATGATGGCTCTAGCGAATAAGGCTAAAAGTTCTCAGCTAGTGTAGCTAACTCATGTTCGATTAGGACTGAACGTAGAATTCCCTCCCGCTCCTTCTACTCTCGGTTCTCTCTATTATGAGCAACGACACTTATTTATATGCATATAAAGAAAAGCATTTCCGCTGCCGTACAGTGGTTTTCTCTGCTGTATTTGGTTACTGTTGCTACTTTCTGCTGTTTTTGTTGTTGTTGTTCACACCACAGTCCACTTTAATATTTTTGCTTATAATTTACGCGACACAACATCAATTAAGTTTTTTAAAAAATAGCTTCCAACCACTCATCGTAGAATATACGAAAGTACCTGAGCCTGCAGCTGAAACAGCAAGCAGCAAAAGCTTCTATAAATTTAAACACCAGCAAAGTGCCGCACCATCAGCAGCAACAGCAGCAGTGAAGCTCAGATGTGAAGATTTTGAAGTGTAGACTAATTGGAAAGAAAGAAAGTTCTCGCAGCATAAATTTTCAGATATTTAAAGTTTATTTTAATTTATGCTGAAACACACACACACACACAGCACACACACACATACACAAACTCACTCACCCAGAAATTAACAACAAATCAATTTATGCTAATACACAAACGATAAATGTATCACATTCATATCGCATTGTATTCATTCTTCTGTGTGTGTGTGTATGTGCATGTGTATGTGTATGAGTATTTGTTTGTGCGTGTGTGTTTGTGTGTGGCTAGTACCACAAAATATGAATCAACATCTGGCCTAACATATTCTTGGGCTCTGTGAAAATGAGTTGCCAACGTCATAATTTTATCGCAAGATAATTAATTTATATCAGCTTTAGCTTCCATTTCAGCTTCAGTTTCAGTTTCAGTTTCAGCAGCAATTGCAAAATCTCTTAGTCAAAAGCTACTGGTCTACTGCTCATATGTACTCAAGCCATTGCGAAGGATACATATACAGACTCGTATCTCCATATGTGTGCATATCACAATTTGAGTGTGTATATGTGTGTGCATTTATTGTATTGCACCAATCAAACACTTGCGTTATAATTGCCACAAAATTTCCGGCATTTTCATTTATCGGAAATATAAACTGGCGCCATCTGTTGTACTCTATACTGTGTGTGTATGTGTGTGTGCATGCAGATGCATATAGCCACCCTGCTGCTTTGCCTCAATCTCATATGCGATGCACATTGTTGCATAATATCTCGACGGATGCAACAGCAACACCAACAAACACATTTTCATTTGGGCATAAATTGTGCATGTAAGAACTTCCTTATATTTGCATCCGATGTCATTGCCGACGTCGTCGTTGACGTCGTCATTATCATCGTCTGCTAGAACAACAAAAACAACAGCAACACCAAGCCTCGTACTCTTCATTGAATATTATTCTGGTGTTGCACTTCGACATGCTGCTACTGCTTGCTGCTGTTACTACTGCTGTACATTAAATCTTTCCTTATTGACTACTGCCCTATGTCCTGTGCCCTGTGTCCTGTGCCCTACTCTCTATTCATTGCACTGCTCTTCTCTCTTTTGGTTATCCTGCGTGTGGCTTCTCTGTTTGGCTTTGGCCAACAACAATTCTCGTTGCTTCTTCACTATTGTTGTTGCTATTATTTCATTTTATATTGCTGCACAGCACGCAATGTGCTTGCAATAGTCGCAATGCCCACTGTATTCGTATCTAAGTGTGTGTAGTTAGAATTCAATGAATTTATATTTCAACTGGGTGCAATTTCAGCTTTTTCCTAATCACTAAATAATTGCCCATACATTTTTGCCTTTTTCTTTACTTGAGCAGTTGAGGACTTGAAGTTAATACATATTATCAATATGCTATCGATTCATTCACGGATGTTTGGAAACTTTAGAATCTCCTCTGCAGTACTTGAACCTGCCTAGACCATCATCATGAAATCATTATGCCTGGATGCGGAGAAATTCAACTCTGATTTCTGTAAAGTTGAAGCTACTGCAAATCACAATTTCTGAGTGTGTGTTTTCTCCTGGTCAGTACTTATAGCTTAGCACAAGTCATTGGTATATTGCAGAGATCTGTCGAGCTCTGGAAGAATATTATCATAAACTCCTGGACCCTGGCAAATCCAAGGAGAGTGAGGCATATTCATGTTGAAACCTAAATGATATTAAAAATCGATTGTCTTAGGAACCCGGAATAATCAGTTTCCTCTCACTGGAGTCCATTCTTTACTAGAACCGATTATTAAAAGTTCCTTAATTATTGTATTGTTTTTTCACCATTCACAATCTGAATCTGCACAGCGTTAACAATGCTCAGACCAAAATTCAGACTAAAGCTTAAACCAAAATTATATCGGACCAACATAAAAAAGACAACAATTCATAATAAGATCAAACTCATAAAAAATTTTACCACACTCAGGTCTTATATTCCGAAATTCAGATCAAACTCACTCCAAAAGTCGGACCGAAACAAAAAACCAAAACAAAATTTAGATCAAACTAACACAAAAAACACAAAACTCAGACAAAAATTCAAACTATACTCAGAATGAAAATCAGGCACAAATTCAGACCAAATTTCAAACAAAAACTCAACCAGAATTCAGAGCAATCTCAGAACAAAAATCGGTCAAAAATTTAAACCAAAATATAGACCAGTCATACAAAAAAAACCCAACAAATAAACTCGACCTGATTCAAACCCAAAATTCAGAACAAAATTGGGACCAAATTTGAGACTTAAACCCGGACTATTGTAAAATTCACACCACAGCTAAGACAAAAAATCAAATCGACCGTCAGACCAAAAAGTTAAACCTAATCAGTCCCAACATTCAGATTCAAATTCTACTTTTACTTTTTACAAATTTTTTTTTTTTAATATTCTAATCAAATGGTTTAACGGAAAGAAGAAACCACAAAGTCTCCTCAGAGTAACGATATATTCCTCATTGAAAATACTTGAGAAAACTAACAATTCATTGCAATGGAAATATTCCTCGTTAAAAAATATTAGAGATCACTGAAGTCCAAATTTATTTGTAAGTAATTAATAGAGAAATTAACCCTCGTTTGAATAAATAATTTTTCTGCCGTATGTAATGAACTTATCCAGTGTCCATAAGTAAAAGTAGCACTTCTAAAAAGACAATAAAAGAAATATTCCTCAATGAAAATAGTTTGGATTTTTTCAAAGATTAGTTAATACTGAACTAGCGATTAGAACAATTCCTTATTATAACATATTTTGGGTTTATGTTATGTGGTCGCTGTGGCGTAGTGGTAGTGCGTTGGACTGCTACGCAGAGTGTCCGGGGTTCGAATCTCGGCACAGGCAAAATCAAAAAGAAACAATATTTTTTCTAGACGGCACCACCTCTTGGCAGGCAATGGCAAACCTACAAGAGTATAAATTGCTATGAAAAGCTTTTCACTTCGCCGTTCGGATTCGGCATTAAACTGTAGGTCCCTTCCATTCATGTACAAATATAACACGCACAACATGAGTGGATGCGAAAAGCTCGGCCTAGGCCCTCCATGGGCTGTTGTGCCATTAAAAGTAAAGTAAGTAAAGGTTAAAGTCACCTAACCACTTACATAAGTATATAGATAGTTCTATATTTTCGAGGGATAGTTCTTTCTTTACTCTTTTGGTACAGTAAACCATAAGATATCTTGGTTAGTTTCTTAACTGAGATGATTTACAAAATACGTATTCCTTAAAACAGTATGTTAACACATTAACCTTTTATCTCTCAGGCTAATAGTACTATTAAGGACTTAAAAAACATTTTCCTTTTGATTGAACTCCTAGGGCATTAATAGGATCTAGATCAATGCTTCCCATACATTTCCACCATAGCTCTCTGAACACCCATTAAATGCCATTAATTTTAAATCATTTACAATTTGTAGGCAAATATGGTGTATACTTCCTTCCCCTTCTGTTCCAACAGCATTTCCGAGATGTAAAATACATTAAATGCATTAATTTTTACTATTGCAACGATATAATTTTATGCATAATTTGCAACGAATGAGATAATGTAAAATATACATGGTATTGCCAGAGCCGCTACCAATAGCAATGGCATCAAATCAACAGCATTATCCAACACATATCCACCACTACTCACCACCAGCGACATCATCACCGTGATCGTTGTTGTTGCCGTCGTCGTCGGCATCGTTGGCATCATCGTCATCATTGTCATATCATTGAATCGTCATAAACAATCAAAATCCATTTAAAATTGTATATTATTGTCGTTGCAATTTGCATATATGTACAGCCAACGCCCACAATTCACACACTTTATGGATGTACGAGTATGTACATATAAGTATACAACAACAACAGCAACAACAGCAACAACAGCAGCAACACCAGCACAGCTATCAACGCTACATCAACAATGATGTTGTTGTTGTTATTGTTGATGGTTGTACGCTGCTACAGCAGCAGCAGCAGCAGCAGCTGGCACAGCCATCATTGCATTAATATAATTTCAAAGCGCCATACGTGGGGCATGGCGCTCTAAGTAGTTACGAGTATGTGTGTATGTATGTAACGCATGTATGTATGTAACGTATGTATGAGAGTTTGTGTCTGTGTGTGCGTGTGTGCGTGCGTGTGTGTGTGTGTGTGTCTGTCTGCATTGGTCCGGGCTTGATATGATAATTGGCATGAGGTAATAATCCAGTAGGTTGTTGTGTTTGTCTCGTTGACAATCATTTATATTGCAATCAGTGTCATTGGCGTCGCCATTACAGTTGCTGATGTTATTGCCACTGCTGCCGTTGCTGCTGCTCGTGTGATTATTGCACACTTTTCGCACAATTCACACGAGCAAGACTGAACCCTGCTGGCTGTCGTGGCGAATGTCCTGCAACAACATAAAGCATAATTTTGTATATCGAAATGAACGACGATGAGTGGCCATTGTCGGTCGTTACCGTCATCATCATCATCATCATCATCATCATCTAGAGGATCATATTAAATAACAATGAACTGCAATTTTGCTGAATGGTCGGTCATGCCTTCAACGTAATTCGTTGTGTAATGCATTCATACAGACAGACAGGCAGGCAAACAGACAAACTGAGGGACAAACTGAGAGCCAGATAAATGAACGAATTAACCAATTGGCTATGGAGAGAAAGACACACACACACACACACAGAGTAGAGAAGTTGTTCATCTGAGAGATCTTAGTAGGAAGCCGGATTCTTCACACTCACACACATTTACATTCGTTTCATTGTTTTATTTGTGTTGCGCAAATGCCAATTGTCATTGTTCTTGTAAATGTTATAATTTTCGATTAAAAATTCTGTTTATTGCCAGCAATTTTAATCTGCGTCTGTTTCTATGTGTCTCTGTGTGCGAGAAAATCCTCTTAAGTGGAAACTGCATATGCAAATGGAGCTCGGAGCTTCGTAGCTGAAAGATGTGAAGTGAGATACTTATTAATTAAATGTAAATCATAAGAAATGTGATAGTTGACGTTTATGGTATATTTACATTGGAAATTATACAATCTGTTTGAGTTTTTCTACACATCCTTACTTCATTTGTCTTGGTTAACTGTGCTCTTCCCCGTACTTGCGGTAAGTAAGGAGGTAAGGAGACCAGCCTGTAGCGATAACAAGCCCAAGCCACTTTTAACCTGAGTCTATGGTTCTGAAAGAGAAACTTTCTCAAGAGAAAAGGTTTTGCCCCCTATTCTGACACGCTTTCTGCAAATATCTGAGCTCCATTCCAATACCAATAAAAGCAATCATCATTGTCATCATTGACTTAAGATATTTGCTGAAAGAAACTATCGTAATCGTTTGATTCTCGCTTGGTCACATAGATGGAACTGCTCCAAACTAAAATATAAAATTCACCAGGAACTGAGAGGAGCTAAAGGATAGACCACTAGACGTCTAGTAATTATATTGCATATAATATATTCATTGGTCTTCAAGATTTTTATCTTAGTGCCATCATCGTGTGGAGAATTCTGTTGAATTGTGTTCCTTTCATCGGTCGAACTTTTATTTGCTACTAATTTTTCCATGGCAATGACGTAAGAGAAATGCAGGAGAGAGAGAATCATGTCAAGCAACTGCTTTCTCGGCATTTTAGTTGTTGTTGGTGAGTAATAAGTGAAAAGAAGAGAGAGAGGGAAAATTTTGAAAATTTTGTTATGCCTCGTTACGAAGACCTAAAGCAAACTTGCATTAATCTCAATCATAACCCTGTACCAACCAGGCTGGTATAATTTAGGAAGCTAACAATTGAAATGCATTCAAGTACACACATAAGCAAATTCAACAACATCCGTCCCTAGTCAACTCGTCCTTACTATGATATTAGTGGCTGATGAAATGGGTCTGTATGTGAGTGTATTGCTGATGATACGCTGGAAAAGTTGTCAGTAAAATGAATTTCATCGTTGGTTGGTTGTTACGATGATGTTGTTGTTTTGCTGCTTTCTTTTGCAGTGAGGGCGTCATCAGCAAGCAGTTGACAGGACATAACAAAACGACAACAATGTGACGAGAGACATAAAGCTAAAACAGACAACAGCAACATAGCAGGAAAACACACAAATTGAAATACTAACTACGCACAGAAATTGAAACCAGTGATTACGATTGTATATGAGGCGTTGCAAAAGCCAACGATAGACATGGAGACACAGAGATAGGCAGACAGAGAAATAGTTGGAATGGCACAGAATAGCAGCAAAAACAACAACTGCACATAATAACATAATGTGCAAAAGTTCGTTTTATCACAAATCACTGTGAAACGATTAAAAGCGAAAATATAATATTAACTTTACGTGAAAGCTGTGAATGTGAAAGGAGAAGAAATTTAATTTTACGAGAGGCTACACAATTTGGAGAGGCTTCAGCATTTGTGAAGGTAACACTGCAAGAGCAGCAGCGAATTAAAGTGTAGAACTAATTGTGTACAGAGTCTAAATTTGCCAGCACATGAAGTACTTCAACTGGTACAATATCTTATTAAAATAATATTTTGTACCTATATACTCCACACGTTCCGAGCTGTTAAAATGCGGGGAAAACTTTGTCAAAAAATCAAAATGAGACCGAAATTCAAATCAAAACTCAGATGAAAATTTAAACAAAATTTCGAAAAAAAAATTGTCAAAAATCCAAACCGAAGTTTCGAATAAGATCAAAATTCAGACCGAAATTCAGACCTAAGTCAAACTAAAATTTAGATCAAAAGCCACACCAATATTCAGACCAAAACTTAAACAAAATCGAACAAAAGCTAAGACCAAAATGCACATCGAAATTCGGACCAAATTCCACACTAAAAATTAAACATAAACTTGGACCAAAATGAAATCAAAAATCATACACAAATCAGAACCAAAACACAAAGCACAATTCAGACCAAAGTTTAGATCAACTTCTTCTTCTTCTTTTAATGGCACAACAGTTTATTGCCGAATCCGAACGGTGAAGTCAAAAGCTACCATATGCTATTTTTACACTTGTAGGTTTGCCATTGTAGGTTTGCCTGCCAAAAGGTGGTGCCGTGTAGAGAAATAGAATATTTAGATAAAATGCCAAACCAGTGTTCAGATAAATATTGGATGAAACTCCAGACCAAAATCTACACAAAAAACCCGACCAAAACCAGATCAAAAATCAGGTCCAAAAGTCACACCAAAAACCAAACTCAAGCTCAGTTTAGAAATATGATTCAAACTTCGAACAAAACTCGAATCCACATCGAATTTAAATCAATTTGACGAAAACTGAGATTCTTAATTCAAACAGAAAATCGAACCAATTAAATGAGGCAAAGAAGGTTCTAAAACCAGATCAAACACATAATAAAAATCTGGGTGGAAGCTATGGCATGCTATCATATAAGTAGGCTAAGAGAGGTTCTAGCAGTTTTCTTAGATTTACTCTAGGCCGATAAAAGTTTCGCTTCAATAAACTTTGTCTTTTTTGTTGTTAAAAGAAACCTAAAAATATGCACAGGCTAAAGTAAATAGAAATAACTACTTAAAAAATTCTCCATATTTTTAGGCGTTTTGATAAAAAATTACCGCTGTCTCTTCGTCGTTTCAAAAATGTCCACGATTTCTTAGGATAAATATACACTGTGGTTTGGATGCAATGAATGCTTTGCTTAAAGCTTGCGCGCCTTAAATTTTTCGCACAAAATTATTATATTATTTTTGATATAGAAAACACCACGATTTTAATTTATCTTTCTCATAATATCATGGTATTTGGTTCCAAACTCACGAGCACCAGGAGCAGCAGAAACAACAACCAAAAACATTTATTCACCAAAAACGTGTAAGCTCAGGATAAAGCCATCAAATACAACCGTTACATTTGTAACTGCACATACCACTGCCATTACTTGTCGCTCTAATATACAACGAAAAGACAACGAAAATCACATTCATGGTAATTGCAATGTAGCAAAAGCAACAAATGTAACCAATAATAACTTTACCAAAAAGTAAAACGAATCCGTGTCCATCTTCCATTAATGTGTAATTGCAGCAGGCAACAGCAAACAAAACAAAAAAGGCCAAAAATAAAAGCAAAGAGCCAAATAAGTCCAAGGATATTATCGCAATGCTTGTGCCTGATGTCCCAAAGCGATATCTGCGTATCCTTTAGAAGCAAGATGATGAAGAACAGCAGCAGATAGATAGAAATAGGAAAAGGATGTCTACTTTATATCGTGGATAAAATTTACGAAAAAGAAAATCACATCCATATAGCAATGTTTTCTTCGTCCACTTCCTTTCTTCCACTGCCACTTTCTTCATTTCTTCATCAGCAGCAGCAGCAGCATAAGCACCATGTCCCTGTGAAGAAAAAGAAGCTCTCGTATGTGACTTGACAGTAGTAATAAAAGAGAAATACTTATGTACCCACACTGGGCACACTGGCCACACTGGCCTGCCGTGGACAGAACTGGACAGGACAGGATACGGTTTGTTTGGTGGTACGAGTACTCGTAAGTTGCAATACGTTACATTTGTTTTTTTACCATTAATAGTTATACTTTCTGCTTTTCGCTTCACTTTCTAAGGCGTCAGGGTTGGTTGTGAGCTCAACAGAACAAATCCAAAATCCATACTCGTAAACAACTGGAGTTAATCGCTGTTTATTATTGAACGTGTTCAACGAAATGATGACAATAAGAAAATCGAACTTGAGACCTAAAGAAATAAAGAAAAAAGTGCAATGGTGGTGACTGCGTTTGTGTGTGTGTGTGTACCATTTGTAGCCATTTGGGGTTAGGCATTATGAATCTTGGTTGTAATAAATGAACAAGATATTGTTTCTTATGAGCATTGGTTTTTAAGTTAATCCAAATATGCTGAAGTCAACTGATATGACTAGCTGCATACAATTGCTTTTGGCTAGTTACTTTTATCCCAATTAGAGACAGATGGACTAACAAAGATTTATTCAGATATTCAGATAAAAACCACATCAAAGCAAACCAATATCCAGACCGAGAGTCGTGCAAAATTATGCCAGAATATTGAATCAAAACTCACTCAAAATCGGAGTTAAATCCAGACTAAAAATCAGTTAATAACTCAGATCAAAACGCAAACCAAAAACCGGAGAAAAAGAAAAATTTAGATAAAAAATGAGACCCAAAGTCAGAGTAAAACTCGGACCATTATCATGGCTCATACCATTATTCTGATAAAAATTTAACCAGATTTAGTCACAAAAATTAAACTTCAAACCAAACTGAGACTAAAATTGAGCCAAAAATCAACAAAACCTCAGACCAAAACCAAAATTCAAACAAAATTAAAGCCAAAATTTAAATAAAAGTCAAACTAGAAATTTTAAAATTGGGACAAAAAGGTAGACCATAAATTTTCCCAAAATTAAGGCTGTAATTTGACACACACTAAAACTTAGACAAGAATCGGATCAAAATCCAGAATAAACTCAAATAAAAATTCAGATCAAAAACAAACCAAAACTCAAAGCGAAACTTAAACAAAAATCAGAATAAAATGCAGACCTAAAAGAAGAATCACACCAATTGGATAAAAAGACCAAAACTCCGACCAAAATTCTGCCAAAACTCAGATAGATAGTGAAACCAAAACTCACACCTAAACTCAGGGTAAAACTCACACTAAAATACAAACCAGGGATGCGAGCTGCTTTTGAACCGAACAAACCGTTTTTATTTGTTTTTTCACTTGAACCGAACCAAAACCAAACCAGTTTTGTACGACAAAATGGTTTGGTGCAATCCAAAGAAATATTATTTTCCCATTATTACTCTTTAAACTACTAATTTTTTCTTATTATTTTTTATGTCGTTTTGCAACCCTGAAAATTCCATTTCGTTAAGTGACTCTCTAAAACTGGTAGTAAGAATGAAGCGTCCTTAAAAATAATTGAAATTTTTTTTTTGACATCAGTCGGAGAGTCATGTCAGCTGCGTTTTACTCCGCTTGCTAAGGTTCAACCAGGGTTCATCAATTCTAATTTCCAATCTTCGTATTTTATTACGAGTAGGTCCGATTCGTGCAAACTTGTTCCGCTGTCTTTAGCTGCTAGGACTGTCACGGTGCCACCTCGTTGTGAGAAGCAGTTACTCAAATGACGGCATACCATCATGCCACAGGTCTTCCTCGGGCTTTGTGATCTTTATAGTCATCCCTTCATGATAGTGAGTTATTTTATTCGTCTCTTACGACAGGCATACTCTACCTCTGGAATTTTACTAGTCCTTGCCGCTGGCACAGTACTGATTTGGGTGCCTAGCCGCGTAAGTAGCTTTGGCAGATGTGGGTGACCAGAAAAAGATCAGAAATGATTTTTACTCAACCGCAGAATATAAAATATTTATTCTTTTTTCATTATACACAAAATTGAGTTGAAAACTCAATTTGACTCCTGGAGATGCAGAGTCAATAAACACTGCGGTTGTGTTTATTAACTCTCCAAGGCAAGGCAAACGTAAGTAGGTATGTGTTAAATCTTCGATGATGTGACTGAGATTAATTGACGGTCTCATTCCATGATTTGTTAGAGTCATAGATTATCTGAGGGAAATCGTTATCAGCAAATCAAGTCTATTCGATGCATGTTTAAGACTGTAAATCATTGTATCTGTGAATGTCTTGCTTATTTTCGGACCATACAAGCAAATATTTATTGACAAAAAAAAGTTTTGCCAACGTTAATCTTTCTAGGCTATGCAAGTTTGCAAAAACTTTGAGGAGATTTAATACTATGGGTGCCAAGCTGTAGTCTAACTAAATTAGGCAGACAAAAACTCAGACGAAAGGTCAGACTAAAATTAGACCACAATTCTGACCAAAACTCAGATCTAAAGGCCAAAGTCAGATCGGAATTTAGAACAAAAATCAGCAAAACTCCGACTGAACCAATATCAGATTGAAATTCAGACCAAGAATGAGATCAAATAACAAACAACAACTCCCGAAAAAATCGAATGAAAATCCCAACAAAAATTGAATAAAAGCCCTGACCAAAATCAGACCGAAATTCAAACCAAACAAAAATTAAAACTTGTCCTTCTTTGGGAATGAGTGAACAATGGGGTTTTGAGCTTAAGATTTCAACAAATGTGGCTTAGTGCCTGAGAGGATGGTTCCAAAGTCCTCTCTAAAATCACTTCTGTAGCGTAAACACAGATGTATTTGAATGATTATTTTCTTTGACAAAACTGGAAAATGTGTAAAACACTTTTGTTCAGTTTTAACCCAACTCCTTAAGTAGTAAGAGTTTGATTTAAAATCAAGCATACACATACACACTTATAACAATATAACTCCTTTGAATGCTTAGCGCTTTTCCTGCAAACCTTATCTCTGATAATAATAACATAAAGCGAAGTTATCTCTAAAAATAAACGCATTAGTTAAAATTTTAGTAACCTTTATAAAGTAGTAAACTATTGCTAGTAATTGCCGCAGACAGACACAGCCGGCAAAAGCTAAAGTTTTATACTCAAAATCCAACCTCAGGGGAAATATTCTCGAATGTTGAAAAATTATACCTACATAAATATGTGATACCAGTAGAGTGTAAGAAGAGAAATAAAGTGAAAATTACAACTTGCTCAATCCAAAAAATATAATAAGATGTTAGGCGATGACGATGGTGTCGCATAAGCAAAATCAAGACAAGCAAGGAAAAAATAAAACAGACAAAAGGCAGAAGACCCTTATACTCGTTCTCTACTGAAATAGAGTATATGGTAGCATTTTTAAGGAGCAGTTTGCTTAATTTATATTGAGGATTACAATAAACAAACTAATCTATGGCAATAAACACTAAAAAGCCCCTGAAGCACACAAATACATACATATGTACATACTCAAACACTCACACGCACACACACACACACACACACTGACTGGAGAGGAAATATGTAGAAACGCAGATTCTGAGAGATAGCCGCACGCAGTAACGGTGTAATAATAAAATTGGAGAGTACGATTGAAACAGGAAGAAAGGAAGGAAGGAAGTGAGTAAGAGCAGCACAGGTAAGCTATGTACCCCTTTTTATTTCGTGCACCCTTTCGCTACGCCATTAGATATGGATAACCATTAAGTAGCAGCTAAAGTTTTTGGCAGCAGCAACAGCAGCAACGGTAACATCTTCAGATCTTCAGCAGAGTAACACTTATAAAATTTCTTTTTTGCTATTACTTTTTTGTTTGTTTTGAATTTCTTATTTTTTATAAGCTAAAACGCTGCAATCCTTTCACCTTTAATATGCCATTTCCGTTCTAAGATTATTTCGGTGTTTCTATTTTTTATTTTTTTCGTATTGAAAACTTACGATTTGCAGTGTTTATGCGTTTTTCATTTGGCATATCTGCTAAGTATCTTTTATGAGATTTTAGGTAAAGATTGCGTACATATATATGTGCAAGTATGTACAGATATTTGTGTGAGAGTGTGTAAAAGGAGTGCGTTAAATCCTTTTTTCCTATTAACAATAAATTCAGTGGTTTGTGGTCAGCTTTCTTAATTATTATTGGACATTATTGGACATTATTTGACACAAATCCAAATCCAAAAATAATAGCAATTCAAAGAGGGAACGGAAACAGCGAGGAGGGAAGAGAAAAAGTCGAAGAGAGAGAGAGAGAGAAAGAGAGGGAGAAATGGAGAGAACAGAAGTTTCTAGGAGCGTAGATAACAAGTTTGTGCATCCCATCTGTAACATACACCACATTAGATGAAACTAAGAAAGTCGACGTCGAGGATCGAAATTTCTTCATATGAACGTATTGAGATCGTCTACATCAGTGTTGTTATTTTAAGTAAAATTGTACCTTTATCCGACTTCTTCAAAGAACTTTAAGCAGTACCGAAGCATTTTAGGTACAAATTGCAATAATTATAATATGTAAATGTGCATACCACGTGTTGTTACTGCTATACTATTTACTGACATTACTCGTTTTTAACACCACTGCTCCTTTTACAACCACTCACTATGTTAGGTTGGAGTGGCTCACTTCAGTACAATACCCTTTACGAAGAGAAGAAAAATGAGGATTCGATAATGAATCTGGTTATGACCTTAACACTTATGGATGCTAGCTCGGATAGACTAGAAAGGAGATTCTGGGAGTTTTAGTGCCTCTTAGACAGGGATTTGTATTTCCACAGAAAATGTAGGACGGTTTTCTCTTCTTCCTTAATGCCACAACTTTGACAGGAGTCGTTGATTGGAAGCGCTTATCTTGCTGTATGCTCTCCCTGAGAACCGAGGTCATTGTACTGATGGAGTTCCTGCTATAGTTGAGCAGCTAGTACGCATAATGTCCATTGTGTTCCAGGTAAGTCTGGTTATAACACAAGTGTGTTCTGTGCTCAGGATCCACTCACTAATTGTTAATGAGCATAATTTAATTGATAAAGAATAAAATTCTTCGTAAAACTGAATTTTGAGCTGCAATATTTCTGGGAGGAAAAAATTGTAAATTTGATTATTTTAAGAAGGGTATGAAAAGTGTAAAGCATGTAAAGCAAAGTCGCTAGAGCTGAAATATTTTGGATAATTAGAAGGAGATAGCCGAAACAAAAAGATTTTACAAAAAGTACGTCGGGTTAGCGTATTTGGCAAATGCCATTGAGATCAACGTATTTGAAATACGATACAAAGAAAAAATTTATCATACATTTTTTATATACAATCGGACTCAAATGGTTCAATTTTTACTTAATTTACGTACATAAAAAAATGTATAATATCAATACTGCTGCACATACAATAAAAGCAGAGACGACGGCTCTTTGTACATGGGCAGGGAAAATGAGACTATTCTAACCACCAACAAAGCCATTAGTCGGTCAGTAGCGAGCACTAAGGCACCAATCTGGACTCCACTTACAAGTAATACGAAATGAAAAGGCCTGCAAGCTTATCACAACCCAACTCTATGGAAGATCTCGAAGATCACTTCCGCGAAGAAACCGAAAAGCTCAAAGTCAGGAACACAACATGCTGCTTGTGAATCTACCAGTTCCTACCAGTGTTGCCGTTTTGAAAATTATAGGGAGTAATTTTATCCTGTCGAGCGGCGGTAGTGAGAATTTTTTCAAGATACCATTCAAATTTCAGAAAATTACTCAGTTAATTACTATTAATACAGCAAGCTGCCTAAACACAGAACTTGCATTTCAATTACATTTTTATATGCTCTCCGAGTTAACAGTGCCCTGAGGGAAAACCCATGACTATTCTGGGTTGGTTTTTACTAAGTTTTAAACAAATGGCAGCTCTTTCGGGGTCGAAATACCCAATTAGTAGCTTTGATTTCATGACTTGGCACTCAAAGGAACCAATCGCCATTTATCCATGTATCATTTTACACGGTTATTATGAACGTATCCATAATTTTCTTCATATTCTTTAATTCGATTTACACGGCTAAACCTTTAGTCTCAATACTTCTTGTTTACAGGAAATTTTGTGTGGAACGTATCTACCATGTAAATCGAGGGACGAGTGTACTTTAAAAGAGTGAAGAACGCTACCATCTTTCTCCCTCTCTACTTTAGGTAAGAACATAGTTGTTCTTATAAAAACACAAAGCATTCACGAACCACATATCATTCAACCATTTACGCCTTCTTTTTCTACAGCCTCTCGAAAATATAAATCATTTACCAATAAGAAATAATATATCAAGCCTTCTTCCAACACAAATATTTCATACAAGTTTTTAGTCATTCATAAATAAGAACAAGTTACAGAGAAGAGTCACATACTTACGCTAAAGCACTAACATGCATTTGTCAAATTTACCTAAAAGAGATTCTAGGTGCTGCAAAATTTGTAATCAAATCTAAAAGAACAAAAATTTTGTGGAAACGCAAGTATGCGCCCTTAATCATAATCCATCAAACACTCGATTTTAATCAAATTGATGTTAGAGCTTTAGTAAATTAAGGTAGCGATGCATACAGGACCAGAGAAGAGAGACTAAGGATGCTGCCTGCCATTCGCTCGATTCTGCTCATATTTCGTTTCGATTTTTAGTTAGTTGTAGTTGTTATACTCTTATAGAAAACGGTGTCATAAATTAAAACTTAAACTTTTGGAAATGTCAAGTATAAAACGGTAAATCTCTGCTGCACACATACACACGCATACACTAACATGCTCCAATACATACATACGTATATAGTTGTACACATTGGTGCATTACTCACACTCATACTTGGATGCCTCTTGTGTTGCCCCTTTTGATCTTTCTCCTCTCACTCTCTCTTCATCACCATCTCTCTCTCTCTCTCTCTCTCTTTCATTTCTGCATTGTAGGTAAACTGAATTGAAGCACCCAACGGACGGAAAGTACTCTTGACTCGATTCTCTTCGTGGAAGAAGACTCAAAAGCAGTAGAAAAACTACAAAACCACAAAACACCAAAAAACAACAAAACAATAATGTACGAGTATGGGTACAAAAAAATCCAAACCATTTCCTCATAAATTTCGTAGCCAAACTTACAGATTATCCGTATTTAGTTGTAAAGGTTCTTAAAATGTTGTATTTCATTTTCTTCTTTTTTTGGCAGATTTTTTTCAGTTGGTCTCTTTTTTATTTGCCGCTTCTTCTGTGTATGGAGAGAGAGTTTGCAAGTGTATTTTGTTTTGTTTTTGCATTGTATAAGTGCACGTGAATGTGTGTGAATTTGTGTTTGAGTTCTCTTACTTTTGGCATCAAGTAATGAAAAGTGTTTTCCACATTTTGAAGTGCTAAGAAAAAATGAATGATGATTCGATTTGAGCAGTGGTATTCAATCTTTTTCGGCCGCGGAGTTTTGTAGAGCTCTTACTTCAGAATAAAGTCGTAAACAAAATAAATGGTTTGTGTTGACATGAATTGGGATATGATGTGTCAACATATAGTAAGTACTCGTATGTATAATATGTAGTTAAATTTTTTTTGAAAAATAAACATATTCCCGCGAAGATCCTGGAAAATATGACGTAACCCCGAAGGTCCATGCAGCATAGATTGAAGACCTACATTGGCAATATTGCGCCAACAATAAATTTTATTGTCCCTTGGTTTGTTAATTAAAGAATTTACCTCCGAATTATGTAAAACGCAAATCGCAGTGGCTCTACCCGTTAATTGGGTTTTGTTACAAAAACAAAACACAATAGTGACTCATTTCAGTGATAATTTTAAGTTATTCGATAACTCGCTAGTTTTCTAGTAATTTAATGAGTGATAAAAAGGACGAACCGCTTAAATATCCTCTTACAATTAAAATAGTTTTTCACAACTTCTTATCAGAAGCGTTCTGAAACTTTTTACTCTCACTGGTTTTTGCTTCCCCACAATACATATTTTTTTTTATACTGAACTAATTTTCCGATATCCGAATTAAAAAGTTTGTTTTTCTTGTATCCATCTGAATGACTATTAAATTTTTACGACACCACTATAATTGCCTGATTCCAGTACATTTTCAATTATAAATTACTTTACTTTTAATGGCACAACAGCCCATGGAAGGCCTAGGCCGAACTTTTCGCATCCACTCATGTTGTGCGTGTTATATTTTTACATGAATGGAAGGGACCTACAGTTTAATGCCGAATCCGAACGGCGAAGTGAAAAGCTTTTCATAGCAATTTTTACTCTCGTAGGTTTGCCATTGCCTGCCAAGAGGTGGTGCCGTGTAGAAAAATTTTTTTTTTTGATTTTGCCTGTGCCGAGATTCGAACCCCGGACACTCTGCGTAGCAGTCCAACGCACTACCACTACGCCACAGCGACCATAATACAAATATTTAAAATAAAGTGATTCACATTGTCATAATGTTCTTACATTTTGCATGAAAGAGAGAATTTACGACAATTGAGAGGATACATCACTGATTACGACACCTTGTGAATCAGCAAAATAGAATTATAAAAATCAATAACACGTACTGACGTGATAAAAAATAGGCTACCACCTTCAAATTCAACACACAAGTTTAGATTAGCAACTACACCTTCTTCTCAATTACCTTTGAAAAACCTCACCAAATTCTAATGATTTACTATATTTTATTAGAGACGATCTCTAGCTACTCTCTTTGCCCATCACTGGCTTAAAGTAAAAATTTGATATTAAGTTTATAGTAAGTAGAAATATCATGGAAGATAATGAAAGCACAGCAAAATGTGATAAACCAAAATAAAATACTATTTATTCATATTAAAATTTTTCACAGGTAAAAATTATGTACAACATGAAATTCTGATGGATAAGTAGCGCCAGACAACAGCAAGAGCAAAATGCATTAAAAATTATGACCAAAGTGTGAGGAGTAAAATATGTGGTGAAACAAATTATTACTGACCACATACACCTCCATACATACATACGATACAGACAAGTCCAGGTAAGTGCATACCTAAGTAGTATATGAATTCATATATAGGTAAACACACAAGTTGGGAGACACCGTCGGACAGCGGCTCATTTCATCAACCAAGAGAGGAACGTGCTCGTGTACGAATATAAAGAGACAATGTGGTTTGACTAACGGGACTATTCGGACCTCCTATCTCCCAGACTCACTGCTATGCGCCAAATTTTAACACATACTTGCACAAGCGTGTGTATGTGTAATTGTCACATTGTTCTTTTTGGATGAAGGAAGAATCATAAATTTTAAGCTTTGTTTAACTTTACGCTGAGTTTTATTGTTTCTCTGGTTCTCTCTCTGCTCTGGTCGTTGTCCAAGAGTAGAAAATGAATGCTACCACAATTACAATATTTAGTTGGTAACGGGTGGATGGATATGTTTTACTTGCATGTACGTATGTGTGAAAAAGTTGTAAAGTTTTTGAAAATTTCGTTTGTAATTTCATTAATAAATTATCAGAACTAATGAAACATAAAACGTGTTGGGTTGCAGCAGCAGTGGTACAGCAAAACATTTCAAATTGCAGCCATAATCTTGGAAATATGTATGTACATAGACAGTCACACACATCCTGAAGTCATGGTCACATTTGTTTTGAGTTTCGTGAAAAATTTATGATAAAACTAAATAGTGTAATATTTAAAGGATGTGTGGGCATTCTTTGTCTTCTTTTAAATGCCTTAAGATCTTAAAACCACCATACTTTGCACCAGGTGTATATATGTAAGTATATAATATTGATTCTTGTTATACGTGTGGAATGACTGACTTGGACTTCTGGCACTTAAGCAGACACTTATATAATATCCATTAAATTTTTTTATGACCATAAATGCAAGCACAACAAATCCTTTCATAAATAAAAAAAAAAATAAAAACTAACAAAAAAGTAAGGGCAACAGAAAGAGTAAGAGAGAAAACGTAATAGAAAGTCTAATAAAATATTTGCCTGAAGGTAATTAACTAGAGAATGCTTTATGGCACACCCACTATAATCGTGTAGTAAAAAAAGAAGAAACGAAGGACAGGGGAAAGCGCAAATAAGTATTGTTGCCAGAACCATATTTTGTAGATTTTCGTAAATTAAACGGGCATTAGAGTCGAGATTTAGAGTCAAGAGTCATTTATTTTATTTTTTTAATTCTGAATGTAATTAATGCATTCCATAATTTATTTTCACTTTTCTTTGAAAGTCATTTCAAGTTATTAAAAAACCAATATTTTTGTAAGTACATATGGTACATAAGTATATAGCCAATATCGCGATACAAATGGTATCAATATTTTCTTCCTCGGAGAAAGTTCGGTGGGCGACAATTCCGTTAGAGCCGAATTCACGAAAAACTAGGAAATCTCTGTACATATATCTACTTTCAATAAATTAAGTTATTATTAAGTTATTATTGTTTATTTTTGCAAATATTTTGGAAACTACAGCTGATAGAGAGGCCATTAAATTGGAGAAAATTAGTGAAAACTTAACATCACTTTAAATCAAAATTTCGCGAGTTACAAATTTAAGTTTTTTCGCTAAATAAGATTTTGCTGAATATTTCTTGAACCGGGTGCTAACTGAAGAAATTGTGCTTAGATTGTAAAATATGTACAGAGGGAAATCTTGTATTTCTTGATGGACAACAAAAAGTTCCAAAATGTGCACACTGTTTTATTGAAAAAGTCGCTGGCAACACTGCAACGAAGCAAAGTAACAGTAAAATTAAGGAACCAGAAAGGTACAGAGAGAGTCAAAAGAGCAGCAACAAACAAGAGATAAGAATTCATACAGTCAAAAATAAAGAGAGCGAGGTGCATCGGAATCCGAAAGTGAAGTGCTCATACTCGAACCAAAGAACAAAAAAAAAAAATAGAAAAGGAAATGCAATGAAGGATTAAAATAAGAAGGATGTTCAAATAAAATAATGTACAAAGAGCAAAGATAAGAGGAGGAGAGGACGATGATGCAAGAGAGTAAAATAATTATATGTAGATGGAGGCTAGAATTAGTAGCTGTGTAGATTAAACCCGTAGACCTAAACTTTATTTCTGATGATGATGAAGGTCCAAAGTGCGAACGTTGTACTACATACTCTTATCTGTAGTAGATGTGGGATATATACATACATAGATATTTACATATCGTTGGGTAGTTGTGAGAGGCGAAAGAGGAGAAAACTAGTGTATAAAGCAGTGGTGGTCCTACACAGCACGCGTGCGCAAGAACATTTTAGACTTCACATGAGCCGGGCTGAGACTTCAGCTGATCAGCTGTACATGTGTGGCTGGCCACCACTGGTACAAAGCTACAATACATCCTCACAAAAAAAAAGATTAGCCTGCTTTACTTGCAGTAACCCATAAAAGTAACGGCGTAAAACAGTAGAGTTTTGTTTTTCCTATAACAAAGAGATAGAGAGAGAAGTGGGGAGAGGTGCAGAGAGGTGGAGAGAGGATGGTTGTACCACAAAAGTTGAATGAGAGAGGGTAAATGCGAGAGAGTACCATAAGTGAACGAGAGTGGCTGAATTAGAGTTGGTGAACCGGAGTGGGGGAACGAGTGTGGGAGTGAATATGCATAGCAGTGAGTAAAATAATATGCAAGCGAGTGTGAGTAAATACACTAGATTTGGTGTAGCAGCATAATTTTCTGTGACTATTTTATGGCGTTTTACAAAACACACTCATACACATGCATTCGAGTACAATTCGGTGCATCTTTTCTCGCTCTTTCTCCATGGGAATTGTCAAAATAAATCAATCGGTTTTATCCAGCGTTGGAATTTTTGTTGTTTGTTATATTTCTCGACGGCAAATAATACATAAAAAGGATTTGTTATTTTACACTATTGTGGCACGTTGCAGTTGGGCAAAGGCTGCAGTACGACGAGGCAAAAGGAATTAAAGTACAGGAGGAGTAAGGCAGCAGCAGCAGGCTACAAAGTATTAAATGAGTACAAATAGTAGAAGGATGATCGTCAGCCCACATTGAATAGAATTTACATATGTATGTATATATTTCTTTTTGGTGTGTGTGTGCATAGTTGCGGGCAGCATAAATCAATTGCGAGCGCTTGTATTTAAATGCCGAACGTAATGGTGGCAGAACAAAAGGGTAATGCAGAAGATATCCAAGTGGAATGTATACATGTATCCGTGTATGTGTGTATGTGTGTGTACGGGCGCACATAAATGGATAACGAGCGATTTAGTGTTTTTAAAATACGTTTTACATTTATATGTAAATGAAAATGATGATTTGTGTAGCGTGTGCCGCAAGCTTCATTTATAGTATGCTCTTTTCTTTTGTTGTTGTTTTTGTTCAAAGTCCTAGCCACTCATACATAGAAACTTATAGAGAAAGGATGCATACATTCACAAACGTTGCGATTTATCTCGTAAGGAATTAAGATGTCTCCAAAGTTATGACAACCTTACATGCATACACGCCTCCGCTAATGCATTAAATGTTTTTCGTAACTGAACATCAGTAGCTAAGATTTCAATTCCAGCAACAAGAATCGCAACTCATAATCTGGTCCAACACTTACATATTTCATTTTCCTGAAACTTTTTACCAACTTCTCGTACTTCTTCGTCTACTTCCTCATGTTAACGTTTACCAAAAACTTTCGCTGGCTCACCTTCTCCTTTTCTTTCTGCTGCTACTGCTACAGCAAAATGTGTCTAAAGTGATTTCCTTTTGAGAATTTTCAAAAACTTTCATTTAAGGTGTTTCTGCTATGCCATACTTAAATATGGACATATGTACATGTGTGTATGCACACACCCACACATATCCATTAACGCAACTGCTTCCAGTAGTATTAATAGTAGTAAGAGCAGAGGGCCTGCATCTCTCTAATGAAGCTTGGTTTTTGTTTCTCATGCTCACACATGCATATGAATATTTGTCCTTTTCCTCTGCACTCCCTGTACCCTTCGACTGGCGCTGCCTTATAACGCGACAACAACAAAAGTAACAACCAGAACAACAACGAGAGCTTTAATCCTTAATAACTTTTTGCGAGGTAGTACGAGCAACTTTATTGCGTCCGTGTGTGTGCGTGTGTGTGCGTGTGTGTGCGTGTCTGTGTGTGTGTGTGTTTGTGAGAAAGTGTGTTTAAATATGTCAAAATTCATCACACTTGTCTGGTTGATCACTCGTTCGTTGAACAGTACATAAATCCCTCATTTAGGTTTTATTTGAAAGAAACATAAATTACCAAATTGCTATTTATTTTTAGTTACTCGTAGTACATTATGGCAATTATTTTCAAACAAATTTAGTATGATTTGCCCAAGAGGTTTAAGATTTTTAGATTAAAATATCGCAGAAAGTCGTGATCGTTGTGAAACCGCACGCAAATAGAATGGAATAGAAAATAGTGCACTTAGATTGATTTATTACTATTCAGTGCAGAGAGAATAGACAGAGTTCAGAAAGAATTTCTTCAGCTCTTTCGGTTTCAGTCCAAAACTTTCTAATCCGTTAATCTATAATAACGGCGACAAATTTTCACCAACGTGATTTACTTCCGTTAAATTTCTTCTGTTAGCTATATCTAGCAATGTTTCGGCTCATGTTGGTAGAGAAGTACAATATTGCCAAGGTCGGTAAGGTAAAGAAAATTATGGTGCGTATGGTCAAGGAAGCAATGATCTCGATTGAGAAGGAGACTAATATTTCGTGCAGCACAAGCAGAAATAACGAGATGCTGATAATATTTTTTAGTGCTGTCACCCAGCCAAAGAATATCAAGAAGAACAACAGGTCATTTAAAAGCGACATCCACGAATTAGTTCACAGCCATTCCCTACAATGATGCAGTTGAACGTCGGTCCTCTATGCATAATCGTAACACTGTTGTTTACGTGTTTTTGGAGAAAACATATTGTTTTTTAAATTTGATCCATACAGTTTAACGTCAACTTCCGATAATTTATTTTCGGAATTAACGTTAACGACTTTCACTTTTTGGTTAACGCTTTATTTCTTGATTAACGATGCCCAGCTCTGCATATAACTAACCAGAACTTTTACAGTATTCTAGTCTTTTCATAGAACCACTTGTCTCGGAACAAAATCTGAAGCGTGTATCTGCTACGCTTTCTCTATATCTCCCCCCTACACTTGCTCCCTACACAGCTGATTGCTACTCCTGCTGTCTCGTCGAGTGGGTCTAGTGGCGAACGAGGACAATATATACAATTATACTTTTCAAGTCGTCAAGGATTTCGGTTACCTAGGATCCAGCATTAACACCAATAATAATGTCAGCCTTGAGATCAAGGGGAGATTAACTCTTGCTAAAAGGTGTTACTACGGGCTCAGTAGGCAATTGCGAAGCAGAGCCCCTCCCGACCGCCGAAAATAACGCTCTGTAAATCCCTGATCCTTTCCGTCGTAATGTATGGCGCTGAGACGTGGACGTTGACCACCAATTATTAGAGGCTGTTAGGAGCGTTCGAGATGTAGATACCCCGTAAGATCTATGGCCCAATATGCGTGGACGATGTGTATCGAATAAGATGGAACCATGAGCTGTATTAGCTGTATCGACCCTGACATATTCTATTCTAAGCATATATAAATCCAGCGGCTTCGCTGGCTGGATCATGTTGAGCGAATAGAAGTAGGCGTTCCGGCTAGAAGGGTGCCCCAGGACGCCCCTGGGCGAAGCTTTATCGAAGCGTCCAAGTTTTATGCCGAACCCGAAGGGCGAAGTGAACAACTTTTCTTGGTCAATTTTACTCTGGTAGGTTTGCATTGTCGACAAGAGACGACGATTTCGGCTTTCTCAGTTTTATCATTACTCTATGATGTGAATATTTTTCGCTCTCTCTTAAATTGAAAGAGTAAAACCATCTGTCGTTGAGTTAACTTTTAACCATATTCCCAAATTTTGTATGCTCGCTCGTTGTAAATCAAAAATATAATGAGGTTGGAACTCAATTATGTCGATGAGTAGGGCAAGGACTTTTAAGCTCTCAGAATAATGTGATAAAAAATGCAATTTATATAGCAGCTTTTATGCATTCGAAAATTGCAGTTAAATATGTTATACGACTTTTTATTTTTTCCTTTCTAATACACAATTTTTTACTAATTTCGGAGGCCCTTCGGAAATAACTTAAAGTTCAACTCATATTATTTAAACCTGACTATTTTCGAGCAATTTTTGTTTGTATTTACCCGATCGGTAAGTTTTATATGTCCTTAGAATATCGCGATTGCTTACAATTTTATCTACTTTTTTTCTCATATTTTTTTCTTTTTAACGACGGTTTGAACGTATATTTTGTTCAACAGTGTATATAATTAATTTAATACTGTGGTTTTCCATACGTTTTAATTTTTGCAAATCTGTTACTTCTAGCAATTACAAAAACATGTATTCAAAAATTTTAAAAATGTTCACTTTTTCACTTTTTCACTTTCTTAGCAGCTAATTTTCTGTATGGAAATCGAGCCTAAATTATTTAAAACTTCTTGATTAACGCACTACCACTCGCTGTGGCGTAGTGGTAGTGCGTTGGACTGTTAGGCAGAGTGTCCGGGGATCGAATCTCGGCACAGCCCAAATCAAAAAGTAGTAAAAACTATTTTTCTACACAGCACTACCAAGAAAAAAATAAAGAAGAAGAATATATTAATTAAAGTACTCCGATTGAATTCGTTACAGCTCAATTCACGCGAAATTGAACGCAGTTTTGAAATTCAAAAAAAAAAAAATTCCAGGCTGTGGCAGGTATTGACAGTATTGAGGACAGACATCCACTAATGTGCCTGCCATTTCTCAACAACACGTTTTTATCATTTCTTCTCTTCCGATCATAAAACTAACTCAGAAAATATATAGCTGTTATCGTCGCTATACATTCGGATCACAGCGATCTTGAAATCTCTTAATTTTTTAATGTCGCCCGATCGCTTGTTTACACAGAAAGCCCAGGATATTGACGAAGACACTTCAAAGCCCACAAGGATCATATCGAGATACCTTCATGTTTCTGAACGCACAATCTGTCGCAATTTCCAAGAAGACATTCGGTACAAATCATACGTGATGCGCAGACATCAAGGACAACGATTCATCTGAGCTCAACAACTTTTAAACAAGTTAAAAACTCCTGCAATCCCGATAAGTATACTCTGGTTTTATTCTGACGAAAAAAATGTTGGCCAGTACCAAAGAATTATCCGACGAAATGTTAGATGGCTATGTTCGGATCCTTCAGATGTTCCCCTTTTCATGCACACAATGTTTCCGGCAATTATCATGGTTTTGGACTAATGAGCTAATTTCAGAGCTAATTTTTTAATCGCAATTGTGCTAATGCTTCGTGAAAAGCCCCCCTTCCTTAATTACTGGATCTACTAGTGCTTGAATTTACTTCAAATACCAGACAAAGCTTTTCGGTTTCATGGGAGGAATAGCTTAGGCATCGTAGCCCTTTCACTGGTATATACTTTCAAAGATGCTCAAATAACATTATCTCATGGAATGTTCTCTCTTTTTTTGCTTTGTGCACCACATATTATATTATATTTATGTATATACATATGTACATTGTTCATACATAGCAAGTCAATTTACTTCTAACCAGAACTTCGATAACAATTATTCTTTTATTTTGGCTTGTTTTACCAACGGAAATCATTTCACATGTAATAAACTTTTCGAAAACATTCAAAAATTCCGTTCCATTTGGATACCTTTCCCTTTACCCGAATGTATCTAAAACCATTGTCGGGTAAGTATCTCCTTGTGTGTTTGGCCGAATACTTCGCTATGTAGATTTCTCTCTCCAGCTATATGCACGAGTAGGTAGATGATTCCTATGTTCAACCTCTTGAAGATAATAATAATTTAGTGTTGTTGAAATGACTTTTGACCATCATCTACAATTGATATTATTAGCAAACAGCTACAAACAAAATGAAACTCGAACTCATTCTTGGCAAAAACTACCATCATATGTAGTAGCTGCTGCTGCTGCTGCTACGGTTGCCTTTTCACACATATTTATTTTCTGCACCATTGTTGCCCCGCAGCACACTACTCACTCATCACAAAATATGGAAACAAGCAAACAAACTAACCAAAACAACAAAAATGCGATGCTGCCGGAAAATAATACACATATCATACACTACTCCTTCACGCCTTCAACTGCTATTGCTCCAGTGGGCGACCCCTACACGATGACTGCATCCATATCCATATCCAAGTTGATGACTATATGTGGCGCATTTAATACTCGCTTATAAATGCATGTGTGCACTTGTGTGTGTGTGTGTGTGTGTGTGTGTGTGTGTGTGTGTGTGTGTGGGTCTAACTGGCGCATTTTACTCCTTGCTCTTCATATGTATTTGAAAATGAATTTGTAAAAATTCATATTCACTTCCATAATAATTTCTCGATTGTGCAAATTATTTGATTTCACACATACACACACACACTTAGCAGCCATCTAGCATTGCTTCCCTTAACAACAACAACAACAACAACAACAACCTTCTCTCACAGCGTTGCTGTGCATGCACCTCTGCATGTAAGTAACTGTGAACATTGAAGTTGCCACGTCGTATAATAAAATAAACTTGATCTTATTCTTGGAATCCTTTCGCATTTGCATTCCATGTGTGAGTGAAAAATATGTGCTGGGAGTTCGTGCAGGAGCGGGGAGACAGACCCAATATTCATTTGAATAATTCGCAAAACAAATAAAGTATTTTTATGGGGGGCGCAGGGAGAGAAAAGGGAAGTGAATATAAGCTTGTGCAAAACAAAGCCAAGCAGGCACATCACAGCAGAGCCGTTCAAGTCGAATGTTGAGGTTTTTAATATTTTTTGGTTTAGTTACAAATTTCTGTGTTTTGTACTCATACACACCCAAGCACACAAGAAGGTATTTACTCAAGTATAGAAGCAAATGCAAATGCTCCTTGCCTGATGAAGTTCTGTAGTTGATTTTTAACCTTTCAAAGAAACTTTTTCTTTGACTTCAAGTTAGTTGTTCTTGTGTGTGGTGTAAGCATCGATTTGAGTTAGTAAGTATTTTATGTGCGTGCTGGAAATTGTTAATCTATTATTTAAAGCTTTTATTTGTGAAAACATCTCGAACGGGCACACTCCAACTCTTGTTTTGCAGCAGCAATTATTCGTAAGTAACGGAATGAGGATGAGCAGAAGAGAAAATGGGTCGACAACTGCCTATTGAAGTTGCATCTGCATCTCAACTGCATGCTGCTAGGCCTACATCTTCGTCTAGGCCTTCGTTTTCGTCGGAAATCTGGTGACAGATGTCCAGGGTGCTAAGAAGCTATAGAGGGTACACCTCTCGCAGCTTCTTAATGGCGATGATGCTAACAATTACGCCAATGGAGAAGCGGTTCCCGAAACCCCAATCACTGACGACGTTGATGAACCGTCGCCCGACTATTACTTACTATTTCTTAACAGGCATCGTTTGGTTGCGGCTGCAGGCCATTTGTACACAAACATCAAGGGATTTAAACCTTAGTGTACTTTGTCAATCCACAAGAAAGGTGACACACGATCTGCGCCAACTACCGTGGGCTAAGATACATATAATATTCTTAGTTTAAAAGTTTAAAATACAAAGTGCGACATTACTTTTCGGGCATCGGATTTTTCATATAGAATCAATATCCTAGGGATCAAATCGTATTTGAAATTTGTCGCAAACGAAATTGTAAAAACATTTTGGTATTGAATTGTATATTGCTTTCTATTTTTAGACGGATCAAAACGGTTTAATTGCTGGGGTTGATTGGTGCTCTGCAACATTAAACTTAAATAATTCTGGACAAATTTTGTGGAGGACACCAAAACAAAATTCAGTATCGTTTATGAGTTTAACGTAATTTTATAAGACCTCCATTTCAAAGTTCGATCTTGAACAAATCGCTTTTATTTGACCTAAAGTAGTGAAACCCCAGTAGGTACTTAATATCAGTAATATTGAATAGGCCTAGTCGCTTAGTGTTAGTGATATAATATTTTTGGCATATTGCCAGAGCAGAAAGAAAGTACAGAGTGGTGTAGCATTGACCTTGGGAAACGTCAAATGGCAGCCCATGACACTCAGAACCGTTGGCGATAAACCTATCTATCATCTGACCAGATGGAAAAAGCAACAGGTAATCGAAACTAAGATCATGAGAGTTGTTATTTGAGTCATTTAGACTCTCAGTAAATTTTAGGCACTTATAAGTTTCATTTTGTATCATTTAAAGTTCAACCGATTTCAAAGTTTCAAAGTAAAGAACCAGAGTGTTGGGGGCCTTATGATTGTTGAGGAACGTGCTAAAACTTAAGATGATAAAGATAGCTTCAATCTCCGTTATTGTTCGCCCGTATGAAAAATGCTGTGTGCTAAATAAGTATGTATGTGAAAATAAATGCAGGCAATGCATGCCACATTGGAGAAAGGATTCAAAAAGCTTCCATATAATATGCAATTAAAATTGTGTAACTTCAGAGGAGAGACAATTACAAACAAAAAGAACAACCAACAACCAAACAATTAGTGGATTTAATTAAAGGCACTAAATTAGCCACACGTACAACAAACATTCAAACAAAGAACATTCAAACGCATTCCCTTTCTCACATTCAAGTGGCTCCAAGTGCCGCCGCCGTCGTTGTCGTCACCGAACAGTGGAGCAAACGGCAGATGTTCTTCTTTAATAGCTTCCGATGCAAGCATCTGCTCAAATGGCTGTCGTCGTCGTTGTTGTCGTTGTTGTCGTTGTTGTTGCTGTTATTGTCAAATAAAAATGAAAATCCAAAATGGCGTTCGTTGAGCAGAGAAACTTTTTATATTATTGTAATTTGAGTACTTATATCTACAAAAGCAACATCTCTCCAGCTCATTGGCAGGAAATGTAAATTTTTACCGAGCTCTCGTAAGTGGCGCGCTTGTAGTTTTGTAAACTAATTTCAATCTTAAGTAAATCTTTAAAATAGATACTTGTACCGCTTTGTACCCCACCTCCAACACATTTCCTCATATTATGCATAGTGTTAATTGCGTTCAGATAAATACTTCTTCTGCCTCTTCTTCGGATTTAGCTGCTTCTTATTTCTTCTTAGTTTGCGCCATAATTATCACAGACAGATTAGGATGAAGTGTTTAATTGCTAGCCCATAAAGTGTGGCGCTATCTGGGCAAGGATTACCTCCAGGAACTATTAGCGTAATAAATTCATACTTAGAAGAAGAAGAAGAAGAAGAAGAAGAAGCAGCAGCAGCAGCAGCAGCAGCAGAAGCAGAAGAAGCTGCAAGAGGAAGTCCGCGGCGTTTATGGCGTATAGGCGATTGGTCGATGTAAACGATTTTAAGTATTCGCCTTTGCATATTCATTTATAGTAAAACTGTGGTGGTGGTTGGGGGAACGAAGAGAAGCAAAAGCAGCCAACTCGCGACTGAAAACACAAGTTGGAAGCATGAAAAAAACTAACGAGATTTCGAAGAAGCTCGAAAAGAAAAATCTGCTGTGGATGTCGCTGATAAGCGCCACGTTAGCAAAAGTTCGCGCCCAAAGGATATTTACTTCATTTATAGAAGCGATTAACGAAATGATTTAATGCCCGAAGTCGGACGTAAATATTAATTGAATGCAGTGCTAGGGAAATGCAGATATGTACAGCAATTGAATTAAAAAATGTATAAAGTATGTATGCCTTGAAGTAACTACAATTTTTTAAGGTTATGCTTAGTGGTCGTCAGTGTGCGTAAGCTGTATGAGCTCATATAGCCAAGATATCATGGAAAAGTTCGTCAAATTTTACGAGGCAGTGATGGATTTAAAGCAAAACAATTATGATAACTTGACGGTCATAAAATGAACTGTCTAAAGTAAATGCGAACAGCAACTTCGAAAGATAATAGCAAAACATGACTCTCAAATCTTGAAACGTGTGAACGGGAACAAACCCACATAAGACTCACGAATGTTCTTCGTCTTTTAATGGCACAACAGCCCATCGTGTTTTATTTGTACATGAATGGCAAAGTGAAACTTTTGTAGGTTTTTTTAATTTAACTGTGTCGAGATTAAATCTCCGGACACTCTGCGTAACAGTCCAACGCACTACCAACTAGGACACAGCGACCACACGAAGGTATGTAGTATAAAAATACGACTTTGGCTAGTAGTTTGACTCCCTAGTCATAACTCAAGTTAAACCATCGGAAGGAAACATCATTTATAGCATGCCTTCTACGAAGCTGCACACAGGAACAACGGTTTCTTTCATAGAAATGTGCTTGCATCCGCGAGATAGTACCCCCAAACACTCAAATCATGGTCAATTGATTGTTTGAAGACAATTGTACAATTCATGAATTGCACAAGTCAATTTTAAGTAGATCCTGGAACGTAGTTGTTCACCTCCAAGCCGGTGAGATCTTAAGTATCACACATCGTACCTAAGACGAGAAGCGGCTATCTCTTTGGGTGAAGTTTCAATGCAATTTCAGCAATGTGACACAGTAGTTATGGTTAGAGAGATGCTTCCTACCTTGTCTGCCAGTGTCCTGAAAGGAAGCCCCGTAGCCACTCTTATGTGGTATCTACTAAGCTGTAGTATTTGCTTACTCCTTTGGTGAGATATTATAGGTAGAAAGAATTTAGTCGGTCTCGCATAGATGAACTATTTTGGTTTATACCCATAAAACCCTGTCCCACCACTTCATTCATCTTGTTACCTATTTTGTCTGGTTAGGAATGAGTTTAGAAGTTTTGGAGTTGGATGGAATTGAATCTGGGCAGGCTGTTATCACATATGGAATCACATATGGAATCACATATATCAGCATATTATTTCTCTCTATTTAATGAGATGCGAATAAGGGCGTCGGTAGCGCGGTGGCTTGCTAAGCAGAGTTTTCGGGGTTCAAATCTTTCTGCACGGCACCACCTCTTGGCAGGCAATGGCAAACCTACAATAGTAAAAATTGCATATGAAAAGCTTTTCACTTTGCTGTTCGGATTCGGCATGAAGCTGTAACACGCAGAACATTAGAGAATGGGCTATTGTGCTATTAAAAGAAGAAGAAAGAAGCCCTAAAATACTCATAGTTGTCCTACCTTTCTAAGATGAGTCTAGTAGCGAATGAAATTTTCTCTTTCTCGATGCAAAGGTGAAGAGGAGGTATATTAAGTACTACTTACCTCCAATGCAGCAGTGGGTGTAGTTCTCATCGCACAGTGATAAATTACTGCAACTTGGCAGAATGCTTCTGCGTGGTAATGTGTGCCCTTTTACTCCACCAAACAGGTACAGCGTAGGTGACGACCTTATAAATCCGCATTGTCTTTTTTGTTTTCAGTCCCCAACTAAACTTCTGCTGGCCCATAAAGAGGCCCTTGCTTTACAGAAGGTTTTATCAAGATGAGCGTTTCAGGTGAATTTTCGTGAAGAGTAACGCCCAAATATTTCACTTCTTTCGAGAAGCTTGTAATTTCATCAAAGAGAAATGATTCTACTGTTTCTCTTTTTTGTGAAAATTGGAAATTTTAAACACAAGAGTGAGAACCTATTTTAATAAGATCTAACTGACCATCAATATGCAATCATAACTTTCTTAAACATTTTATATTGATCGAAAGAAATTGTGAAATAATTGAACAATAGTTAAATAAGAATTGAATGTAAAATTTTGTGTAAAACACTTCAATAATAAATTCATATAATATTTACGCTTCGGAGAAGCTTAAATGAGCTCAAACCTAGCTCCACTAACAGCGTTTGCTTTCATTATCCTACTGCATTTATAATTAATCCTATATAATTAAAACACCAAAGACTGAATAAAACTCAAAAAAAGAGAAAAACAGACCGAAACTGAGACGAAAATTTAGACCAGGACTCAGATCAAAAGAGACGCAATTTCAGGACAAGATTGAGAGCAAATGATACAAAAATAAAGACAAAAACTCAAACCAAAAATAGCACGAAATGGAAAACAAATGAAGCCAAAGTTCCAACCGAAATGCAAACTAAAAACTTCATGCAAACTTCAGATCGAAACGATATCAAAACTCAGAGCAAGGCAGCCAAAAAATAAAATCATAATTCAGCCTAAATTTCAGAGCAGAAAGATTTATAAAAATTATAAGCAGGGAGCGGAAAATCAGATTTTCTCCTTTTATTTTCCTTAATGCCACATGATGACCGACGGAATATACATGCATTTCAAGCCCCCCTAATTCCAAATATATAAATATATTTTGCCTTTTGCCATTTTTCTGGGTTTTCTCCATTGGGGTTCTCTCCCTTATGGCATAAGGCATAATAATATGTTAAGCCGATTGGATATAATCTGAATTTTCTGAGTAGGAGTTTTTCCGAAAAATGCGAGTTACTAAAAAGGAACTGTTACTAAAAAGGCCAAAAAAAAATAAAATTAGTTAAAATAAAACATTTTATTTAATAGTAAAATAAAAATTGGAATGGTGCAATCCGAAGAACTTACTGTGCACATCCTAACAACACCAACGAGAGCCTTGCTCTTGTAGAATCACCTGGAGCTCTCCAGATACTCGAAGTAGCTATCGGAGGCAGGGAAAGTTATTATCCAAACCCTTACGTACCTGTGACATATCATCAGAAGCCAAAAGATGTTGTGCATAGAACATGAAAATTTTTTTGTGACATCGGATTTCATTGATTAGATCCCAATAATGTCAACTCCAAAATATTGAATGGCATGTTATGTACGAGTAAATTCTCTCCGGCCGTTGTACCTAATTGTAAAAAGTTGTTAAAGATCCATCGCAAAATGCATGCATTTTTGGTTCATAATTTCATAGGACGTAACCGAAATTGTAGCAAAATTAATTATATTCACCAGAGTAGACGTGTAAATATCCTAACCTTGTCCAATTTATCATTAGCATTACAGTTGCTGCATGTCCTCTAATGGTTCAGGAGCAGGACAAATATCGTATTCTATTTTGTTGGTATTTCTCCAATAATGCTTATATGGTAAGGCAAAGGTGGCCTGCATGAAACGGAGTTTGGTGTTTAGTTTTTTGAAATACGTTGCTTTTCTCTTGGTGGCAAACGTTCTTCCTGCGTATTCACAAGAGCAGACACACTGGCATTACATAATTACGATGAGATTGGCATCCAGTTCTTCTTTGTCGCTGACATCAGCAATTTAAGCTCACCATTCGTTTTCATCATTTTTAATTCCTCTCACCTACGCCACTGACATATCACTCATGTCACTTGATGTGACTTTTAAAACCTTGTAATACATATTGACTGGATGCGAAAAACTCGGCCTAGGCCCTCCATGGGCTGTTTTGCCATTAAAAGAAAAAAGAAGAACATACTGACGCATAAGGTCAACTTATCAGGACAGGAGTACTGATCGGTTAGGGTTGGATTTCGTTCGAAAAACTACTGTAGCTACCAGCAGTCATACCGTCCCCGCCAGCTAAAAACACTCAAACTATGGTTATTCAAAGCAATTTTTCCCAACTTTTTCTTTTTAGTTACTATTTTTCTATTTTTCAACGTAATCTCCTTTTAGTACACAAAATTTTTTCCCAACGTTTCTGCCATTTCTTTAACCCCTCCAAAAAATACGATTTGTCAAACTCTTCAAAATACGCCTCTGTCTCGACGATCGACGAGATTTCAGCTCCTCGTTTGAGCTGAATATTTTTCCCCCGAGCCACGTTTTCATGTTGGGGAACAGAAAGAAGTCGCAGGGAGCCAAGTCGGGCCAGTACGGTGGGTGGGGCAGCAATTCGTAGTTCAATTCATGCAATTTGGCCGCGACAATTCCGTAACCGCTTGTTGTCCACCGTAAGTAATCGCGGCACCCATCGGGCCGACACCTTTCTCATGCTTAACCTATCATGTAAAATATTAATTACCGGTCCCTACGACACTCCTACGGCATCTGCTACTGCACGCACTTTCGTTCGGCGATCAGCAAGGATCATTTAGTGGACCTTTTCAGCGATTTCCTCGGTAAGATGTAGTGCCGGGCGGCCTGGGCGCTCCTCATCAAAAACAGATGTACGACCGCGTTTAAGTTCTTTGAACCAATATCTTACGGTTGTCATAGATGGTGAAGGGTCCTCATAGACAACATTCAACTTCGCTTTTATTTCTTCGCATGTTTTTCCATCCAAAAAGCGAATTACGGATCGATATTGTTCTTTTTCCATTTGATCGCGAAACACCAAACACATGTGATACTAATGGCTGCCAAATAAAAACTAACCCATGAATCAGTTTGAAATTTAGTGTGGTGTCGTGTGTGGTCGCTGTGGCGTAGTGGTAGTGCGTTGGACTGCTGCGCAGAGTGTCCGGGGTTCGAATCTCGGCACAGGCAAAATCAAAAAGTAAAAAAAAAAAATTTTCTACACGGCACCACCTCTTTGCAGGCAATGGCAAACCTACGAGAGTAAAACTTGCTATGAAAAGCTTTTCACTTCGCCGTTTGGATTCGTGTACAAATATAAGACGCACAACATGAGTGGATGCGAAAAGCTCGGCCTAGGCCCTCCATGGGCTGTTGTGCCATTAAAAAGTAAAAAAAGTCGTGTGACAGACGGTAATGCCAACTTCCCTAAGCAACGCCACCCGTCTTCACACACTCGGAGGGTGGGTAAATTAGAAAAAAATTTTACCAAGTACAAATTAATATAGCTTGGTGTAACATTTTTAACTTCACGCTGGAGGCAAGGGGAGCCTTTAAGGGTTTGTGATGGAGGGTAAGTATTGGGGAAAAATGTTATGAAGTAAAAATAAATGAGGTTGGTTTTACATTTTGACCTTCTAATAAAAATTTTTGTTTTCTTAACCCAAAATTCCAATTTATTTTATATAGGAACAGCGCAACGAAATGAATCAAAATTTTCATTTTTGGTTTAGTGTATGCGGCAACTATTTTTAGAATAAAAGTGCTTAAAAACTGTTCCCAAATTTTATTTTTTTATTATTAACTTTATTTTTTTTATACATTCAACACACAGGGTGTACCCCTATGAATGAGAGAGGGAATGAAATCACAAGACACCGATAAAGAGCTAGACAGCCGCAAGGAACTTCAGTTTATCAATGTCGACTATGACCGCAAGTAGCGCCAAGGCCGAGCTTTTCGGATCCACTCATGTTGTGCGTGTTATATTCGTACATGAATGGATTAGATGATAATGATTATATGATGAATTATAAGTTAATTAAAATTTGTAAAAATTATTGGAAGACAGTCGTTACTTAAGAATCTCGAAATCAAAGTGCAAGACAGCAGGAATACAGCAGATTCTAGAATTTGTCTATTTTTTATGACTTTGGAATAAAATTCGACAAACGCCAAAAGAATTGCTTTTCAAAACTAGAAGATTTATTCATTTGACAAAATTTGACCAAATTAAAAAAATATAATACAGTATAAGTATGTATGCATATAACAAAAAAAAACTATTTAACTACTAACTCAGTTTTAATTTTCTTTTTAATGGCACAACAGCCCGTGGAGAGCCTAGGCCAAGCTTTCGCATCCACTAATGTTTCGCGTGTTGTGAAGGAACCTACGGTTTTAAGCCGAGTCCGAAGGGCGAAGTAAAAAGCAGGAGCACAGATTCCACGTAAAATTCGTACAGTACTTGTTTAGTACCCAAGGTACCATATAATTGAAGGTTCACACAGTTGAAAGCACTCCAAATAGTACCGACCTATATTATGTAGAGGGACTCATATAAACTCATACATGCCTCATAAGTTTACGAAACTTATCAGGAAACAACTTGTCAAAATTTGTATGAAATTTGAAAGTTTATGGTATAAGTTTATTCGGTTTGCGAGGCATTTATGAGTTTACATGAATACAGTTAACTTCATATTTCATTAAATATTGTAAAATGATTTGCCATCTTACTCATTTTGCAAAAATATTGCAAAACTTTTAATTCGGCACATAATTAACGCATAATTGACTAGAGGAAGGAACCTCGGCAAAAGGAAAGTTCACTACGAAAGTTCACCTGGCACATCTTTAACAATTTCTTTTCCGTTTCTTATCTTTGAAAAACACTGTCGTTATATTTTTGCACTATTTCTCTGTGAAGATTCTATAATTTTTTTTGATTACGAGTATAAATTCTTAATATTTTCTGTACTAAAAAAAAGGTTCGTGCAAAATAAATTCTAACATAACAGCGCACATAACTTCTCTTTTATCACCAACAGATGGAGCCACAAAACAAGTACTAAAACATCACAGCTGTTTCTCACAATATGGTGACAGACAAAAAAAAAAAAACGAAACAAACAAAGAAATCAAAAGAAAACCTTGTTCCCTATTTCCAGGGCAAGTAATAGAGTTCGAAATAATTGAATTTGTAAATTATTTTAATTGGAGTCGTACAAAATAAACAAGTAACGAAGAATAAATGCGGCTACTGTAACACAACAACAACAGCAGCAAACGGGAAATCATGAGCATTGACGATATCATTTACGTAATTTGCCTGCTGGTGTGCATTGGAGCAGGCAATTATGTGAAGAAGATACGTGATGAAACGCAACGTAAACTCATAAGCACCGCCTTTGGCTTCCTAGTGGTCATCATTACCTCAGGCTTCCATAGTTTGCACTGTGTAATATCGGTGGCGATGGGCGCGTGCACGGCGCTCTATGTGCACCCAAGGTAAGTGGTATCATTTATTTGGCTTCCACCCTCTGATCTCGCTTTTGTTTCTATTCCTATAGTAAATGCCACCTGGTTACTTTCGTTGTAATGTTTGGCTATCTAGTATTCTTCCGCATGGTGCATATATTCGGGCTTCCCAATCCATCGGGTCACACTAACATGATACAAATGATTTTAACCTTGAAGGCATGTCACCTTAAAATGAGTTTGTTGACGTTTCAATTAATACTTTCTTCCTTTTCTTCCATTATTATGAAGGTGTCGGGAATTGCTTTTGAGAAAACTGCCGCTTGGAAAAAGTTACAGCAACGCGATAAAGACCAAAAAGGAAAGCAGGATCCAGTACATGCTACATCGTCGCCAGAAGAAATTGTGGAAATCACCGATTACGATGTAGAGCTGCAGACCATTGAAGTGGCAGAAATCTTTCATTATTGCTTTAACTATATTGGCGTTTTAACGGGTAAGTTCTAGCGGTTATAAATTCTTAGCTTTATTTATCGATTTTCTATATACTACTATATACATTAGTACCAGTCTATACTTAGGCAGATTAAATTTTTATGGCTGGTATATTGCCCCGCTGCTTTCATTCACACAATGCACTTTGCTTATCTCTCGATTGTTTCTGTCTTTTAAAAATTCCGTATAAAATTAATTGCCATTCAAGTATTTATAATTGATAATTGTTTACATTATCACTCGCATGTACTTATAAATTCCCAAAATAGTTCTCTAGGAAATTAACTGATAGTTTCACACATGGGTCATTTACTCCAGACTAGAGAGAGACAGATTTATTACTTTATGTGACTAATGCAATGTGGCTTGAAAGGGAGATTGATTCTTGCATTCATCATTATAGTTAGAAATTTAGATATTATGGGGGTTCAACGATTGTTTTTCTGATATCTACCTGGACTTTGATTTATGAGTGTTTGTGGTATACAGTTTCTAAAAGGCCTTAGACAATTTCAAAGTTTAAACCTAAGAGTTTTTCAAAAATGGAATTTCTGAGTTTCTAAATATTGAACCAGTAGGCTAAATTATGCTCACATTACTGATATATTTGTATGTGATAAATATCAAGTCGATACTAATGATAATATCGGCATTATTGCATCTATTGGTAAGTCAGAATTTGCTAATTTGAACTTAAATTGGCACTTGCTTTCTGTATTTATGATATGATTTTGAATTCAATGTGATTACTATTAACTCAATAAAAAATCAGGCATTTATCAAATTTCTAAAATAATTAATTTTCAAATCTAGACCGAAGAGACCTAATTTCGGATAGAAAACTTATCTAAATATGACTACATTCGTCTCAAATAAAGTCCTGACCACTTTTATTTTACAGCTACTTATTGAAATTATTATTTAAGCTGGAGTACTAGGAATGACTTCTTGGTATTGAATAGAAAGCACTGAATATTGATTGGTGAAGCTAATTGAGTACTGCATCCAATTATGTCTGTTTCACACCAATTCTACGAGAATTCATTTCTCGTCCCAAGTAAGATTATTTTTCTTAAACGGATACCGAACAGAAGTTTGTTGTTCCATGAAGTAAACATTTTTACATCTAATGTTAATTATAAAACATAATTTATCAATTTATAAGATAATTTGATGGATGACACTAAAGTCCTCTTCATAATCGATTTGTTCGCTGGCGTGCACTTTATATCCCCCCTTATGGAGAATTGACGGTATGGTTAGCGATTGTATTGTGTCTATCCTCTGTAACGAAATATTTATTGCTGGCAAGTCAGGGACGAGAGTGGAAAAATTGCCCGATAGGCAAGTGTGCACCCGTCTCCTTTTCCCTTTCCTCTCTCGCCCTCAAAGTCGACTGTAAATGGAAACTTTGGAGCATTAAAGAAACAATTCTTTTAAAACTCCTGGGAAGAGCAAACCAAAACTGAGTTACGCTCTTTGTCCAATTGTTTCACCGGTTTTTTTTTTTTGTCTTTTGTTGCATTTTGAGTTTGACTCGTTCATTTTCGCCCAATCTACCTCGACATAAGAAAAAAACAAAAACCAAAAATCGTCTTAAAAAACAAATAAACCACGGCCTGTGAATGAATCGACTATCATTTTTTATACCCAGGTCCAAAAAGAAATCTCGCTTTTATTCCATATGAAGAATTTATTCGCACTTTTTTGGAGCAATCCAAGTCGTCGTAACTGGGAAGAGAAGAGCACACAGTTGGAAAGAAGCAATAACATTTAATCTGTTCAAAGAATAATTACTACGATTCGTGCACGATTGTGATACAAGAGCACTGGACTCAGTTGGTACTTGATTGCTCAACAAATCACACTCCCTCACACAAGTTCTTCTATATTCTAGCGATAGCACTATACCTGGTCAATATTGTATGGGCTAAAGAAATCGTCCCTAATTTATAGTACTTATTTTCTCACCACGCAACTGTTCGTTGAATTACAAACAAAGGTGGACACAAGATTGCAAAGACTTGATGCATCAACTTCTAGTTCAGACTATGCATGCTAAGAAATTTTAACAAAAACCTTTCCTCCTCTGGTTCTGGTTGTAGCAGCAGGGTAAAAATGTGGTTACTATAATTAAGTAGTTAATTAAGAGTTACTTTGTACAAGGGCGGCAGATCATATTAAAAAAACCGATTTCCAAAAACTTAAAAATTTACTGGGGAAATAGTCTTCTGCACCTAGGCCTGAAGATACTTGCTACCTAATTTGCAAAATCGTATAATATTCTTCACTTTCCTAGGTCCCTATTATCGTTATCGCACCTATCGTGATTACTTTGAGACACCGTTCAAAGATTATGCCAACAATATTGCTGAAACATTGGATAAACTGAAGTACGCGGGACTCTATTGTGTATTATATTTGATGGCAAACTATTTGTGGCCACTTGATGTAAGTGAAAATCTAATTCAACTTTCAGACTGCAATCAATTTCCAACTATTTTTTTCTTCTTCTAGTACGCACTCAGTGATGAATTCTATCAGGAGCGATCATTTCTCTATCGCCTGATGTATGTGTGGCCGACATTTTTCATTTTCCGCATGCGTATGTACACTGGACTCACGCTTAGTGAATGTGTCTGCACAATGGCAGGTTTCGGTGCCTATCCCGATGAGGCAGATGTAGCAAATGGTGAAGGACCGAAAAAGCAATATATGCATTTAAAACGTGATGCTGAAAAGCGTTCATACAATTTCACCACCATTGTAAATACGAGAGTATTAGGTGTGGAGAGTTGCTGGACATTCCGTGAGGGCATGAAACATTGGAATATATGCGTGCAATATTGGTTGGCTGTGAATATTTATAAGCTATTTCCAAGCAAAAAATATAGGTAGGTTTGCGAATAACTTATAATCAGCTTCTAGGTTTTGGCTATATCCGTGTTATTTATCTCCTTTTTCTAGAACTGGCGTCACCTTACTTTGCTCCGCTTACTGGCATGGCTTTCGTCCCGGCCACTATTTCTGCCTAATGGGCGCCCCTTTCTATGTGCCCTTGGAAGATATGTGGCATAAATTGATACGTAAAGATTCGACCGGCTTGAGAAGGCGATTTATTGATGTCATCTTTTGGATTGCTAAATTCTTTGCCTTCAGTTACTTGGGCACCGCTTTCTTGTTGGTCTCGTTTGGTAAAATATGGAAATTCTACAGTTCAGTATATCATATCGGATATATTTCGTGGGCACTTATGATGGCTTTGGGGATATTCTTGACCAAACAAACGAAAGCAGCAGAACGTCGTAAGCAGCGATATGCTACTTCTACTGGTGGTGGAGAGGGTGAAGCACTGAAGGAAAAGGCACAGTAGTCATCATCAATAAATCATAATGAATTGCTGAAGTTTTATAGCTGCAGTTGTACCTACATGAATTGCCATTTTTTTTTTTAGTAGTTTTTTAAGTATGCGCATAGCAGGTATATATTTGTTTTATGTACAGGGTGATTTTTTTGATACTTAGTTTTTGACGTTTCGGACAGTTAACGCATGATTTTTGACATATGTCAAAGTAGAAAATGCTCAGTTTGGTTTGCCATTTCATCATGAATAGACTAACGCCTGAACAACGTTTGCAAAATATTGGAATTTATTATCAAAATTCGATCCGTTTTTTATCGCAAAATTGCCTTCAGCGACGAGGCTCTTTTTTGGCTCAATAAGCAGAATTGCCGTATTTTTAGTGAAGACCAGCCAGAGGCAATTCAGCAGCTTCCAATGCATCCCGAAAAATGCACTATTTGGTGCGGTTTATGGGCAAGCAGCATCATTCTGCTTTGAAAGCCAACATTGAATGCGTCATTGGTGAGATTCCGGCCGAAATTTGTGAAAAAGTGTGCCAAACTTGGATCATCAGAATGTAGCACTGGAAGCGTAATCGCGGGCAACAATTAAGTGAAATTATCTTCAAAAAGTAAATGGGAGGAATTGATTTATCGATCCAAATAAAAGTTTCATTCACTTTAGTAAAATTTCTGAGTTTTTTTGATTTTCAAAAACCAAGCTCTTATAAAATCACCCTTTATATGCATACTCGTATACACACAAGCGTATTTTTTACAAATTTACTTTCGACTTAGTTTGTTTAAAATTTATATATATTATTTTATGCTTTTTTTGTTATTGCCAAAAATTTTAACTAACTTAAGTACATAGCAAACATTGTAATAATTTTAAGTTTTTTATTGGCTTCTTTTTTTAATGTTTTTATATAATTTTGTTTATACAGGGTGGACCATATATAATTTGGAATTTGCCAGTCGCCTCTGCTATGCACACGCTGGCGCCAGTTGATAAGGCCAAGTGCAGTCAGGTGTAAATAAGAAACGAATATTTGTTTTCAATGTGGTCTTTATTATTCGGAAGTACAATCCTTCCGAATAATTGTGGAACACTATTTCATTCCAATGGCTTCCTCGGTTGGCCTTACAGTAGCCCATTGTTGGTCGTCAACTCAATTTTTCAGTACATTTCCTACTGTATGGAGCTGTACTTGAGCGAAGGCAGCACTAATTTCGACCTTAAGAGCAGCAATCATTTCTGGATGGTTAGCGTAACACTTATCTTTAACGGCTTCCTACAAATAATAGTGCGACGGAGTGGCCAATGCACCTCACCAAAACGGCTATTAACGGCTGTTTTCAAACTTTCCTAAAGATCGATTGTTGCACGGCTTGTGAGACACTGCGCGCCATGTTCCAAATGTTGTCTAAGTCCATATATTCTAAAATAGGCCACATATAATAATTTATCATTGTGCGGCAGCGCACACCGTTCACTGCATCGCGTCTTCCTTCCTGTGAGCAGAAACAATTTTTTCGGTTGTGCACAGGAGTACGAGAACGTGTTGTTTTATCCAATAAAGATCTAATTTCACGCACATGTTTCACAAATTGATCCATCAACTGCATGGAAGGCGCTTTTCTGTTGCCGTATTTTGAACGTAATTTTCTTACACTTTCAACGGAATATAAACTATTTAGCAAAAAAAAATTGTAAACGTTGATCAAGCATATTCCCATTTCGTTCACCACAAATATAAAACTAATTTTCTCTTTTTAAATACAAGGTAATACAAATCAATGTCATAATGTGAATGTGCAATTATTTTTGCCAGTGGTGTCAAATGTCATGGTGTTTTCTCATTTATATTCTAGACAGTTAGAGGCTTAGTTGCCAACATGCAATGAAACGATACACACCTCCAAATCACCAAGTCTGCATCACTCAGAAGATAATCATTTGGCCGATATCAATTTTTCAACTTAATGTCATCATTTAAACTTTCTGTGAAAACTGAGCCCAATTTTTGCATCTCCAATAAAATGGCAGCCAATTCACCTTACGACATTACTTCTGCCCCACCTTGTACAATCAAGTACAAACTGGTATCTATTTTAAATTATGTTAAAATGCTTCCTTTACACTGAATAACTGGAAAAAGAAAGCTGTTATATAAAACGGAAAGTGTATTAAAATAGCAGATTTTACTGTTAAATCCTATTCGAAAATGCATAATTTAACAAACAAAACTGCCCTAAACTGCTGAATAAACAGAAATGCTGTTCTTTCAAATCTTATAGTGAATACCGTTAAAACAATGGGAGCATAGCATAATAACAACGAAAACCGTCAAATAAATTAAATTTTTTTTATTTCAAGCCATCAATAAAAAAACTTAAAATGATATTAATAAAACCTATTAATTTTTGCAGTCAACAGTGGAATATTTCAAATGAAATGTAAGGCTGTTGGTATAAAAGAAAAAACCTTAATTTTATTTACTATATTTAATAGCATTTACGAGTATACATGTCAAATAGTAAAAACATTTTTATTTTTGTATGTATAATAAATGCTTGGTATTACAACCAGCACAAATTATCAACATACTTTCTCCTACTATGTATATCCAAGATTAACGCAAAAATTGTGATCGTACGGAAATATTATTTTATATTTGAGATTATTAAACTTAAAATATAAAGTTTCTTTAACTTTTTTGAATTTTCAAATTATTTTAATGTCAAACTTTGCAGCATAAATGTAAATGTAAATTCGGCAGTAAAGCCGAATAAAACTTTAAATCTTAATTTAATAAAGTGTCAAAAAAAGTTTATAATCGCGAATTTTCAATATTTTTATCTTATCAATAAAAAATTTCACATTTCACAATGACATCGACAAAGTTTCTCTCAGTTGGTGGAAATTGTTCATCGACTTTGCGAATGTACTGCGATAAGCTCACAGTGGTCAGCTGGCAGCAGTAGAACTTATCGACGCTCGTTAAACGGCGCGTGGTTTCATATATTTTCGTGGCATTCTAGCTAAAACAATCAAAACTATCCATTATAACACCTTATATGCACAGAAACAGCCATGAAATACGATAAAATAGCATACGTTTTGCGTAACACATTGCCCCAATCCCTTCGCCTTCGGATTGTGAAAGACAGAGAAGAAACATACATATTTTATACATATTACCTTGCAAATGTGATGAACGATTTCCTCAAAACGCACACAACTTATAGTATTTCGTTTTGTCACCGTTAAGTATGAAAGCGCATTACCCCATGGAACAGATATGGTGACTCCTCATCGTACAACTCATTTAATCTATAAAACTTAAAATTGGAGGAAAAATACACTTTAAGTGTGAAAAAATTGCACATCGAATGTGTAAAACATTTAGATCGTGAGAATATTTACCTATCTAATGTATCCAAATTCTAAAATCGGAATAAAACTAAACATTAAATGTGTTGAATTTAAAACTTTGTTACACATGGATTGTAGAAAAATTTTAAAATGTGATAATTTAGCACATTCTCATTTTTCCCAGTGTTAAATTTTCCAAGAATTTTAAATTTTATAAATTGAATGTGCAAGATTTCTACTTCTTTCTTTTTCTTTTAATGTTGAGCGTGTTATATTTGTGCATGAGTGGAAGGGACCTAAAGTTTAATGCCGAATCCGAACGGCGAAGTGAAAAGCTTTTCCATAAGCAAATTTTTGTTCTTGTAGGTTTGCTATTGCCTGCCACGAGGTGGTGTCGCGTAGAAAAATAGTTTCTTCTACTTTTTGATTTTGCCTGTGCCGAGATTCGAACCCCGGACTCTCTGCGTAACAGTCCAACGCACTACCACCACGCCACAGCGACCACGATTCTACGTTGTGTGTAATTTTCTCCCTATTTACACAATTAAAGAATAAAGGAAAATGAAAATTTTGTGTATGTGTCAAAACTCTTAAATTCCATGTAAATATTAAAAGAAATATCAGCATTTTTACCACTTACTGTGTACATTTTTGTTTTGTTTTTAAGATGTAAGAAAATTTTCTCATTTAAGGGGTAATAACTCGTTTGATGAAACCAATTTTGGTCAATGTGTAATGGTGCTTTCGGTTGAAATAATGCAATTTGATCGATAGTTGTGCTTTTTTTGAAGAACGAATTGCAGCCTTATATACAGTGCCGGACAATCAAATAAGAATACCTTGTTCTGAAACCAAAAACCTTGAAAAAATATTTCTCTAGGCCTATGATAAACTTAAAGGTATTTACTTTTATTCATTTATTCCATAAGTCTAATTTTTTCTTAAAACAAAATCAAAATCAATTCAGTGTAAAATATAAATTTAAAAGTTATACATAAAATCACATTTCAAAAGGACAAAAAAAATGGGAACACTTCAATTAAAAAAAAAAATTATGAAATATTGACTCAAATTGTTCACTAATGCCAATATTATGTGGAATAGCCTTTGTTAATTAAAACCGCCTTACACCCTCTAGGCATTGATTCCACCAGGGACTCGCAAGTAGCCTGGGGTATGGAATACCACGCTCTTTGAATTCTTTGCCACAATTCGTCTTTGTACTGCCAATCTTCTCTTTGACAATATTCCACAAGTTCTGGTTTGGATTAAGGTCAGGAGATTGTGAAGGCCAGGTCATAACAAGAAATCCATAATGGGACTTTGGGTCGTTATCCTGTTGCATTTGCCATTACAGGGGCATTTCCCATTCAGCATAAGGAAGCATCACCTCCTGAAGGATGTTTACGTAAAGAAATCTGTCCATCGTTTCTTTTATCCCACACCATACCAAGAGAAGCATTCCCATACCATGATGCTTCCACCTCCGTGCTTAAACGTCTTCCTAGTATATTTTGGGCTCAATTCTGCATTTTTCGGGCGTCTAACCCAACTTTTGCCATCACTTCCCACAAGACTCACCTTGCTTTCGTCTGTTCATACCACGTTAGGCCATTCTTTTGCATTCTTCAGCGAACTCTATGGGACACTTTCGATGTCTTTGTGTCAACATTGGTACTTTTCGTGCTGTTCTCCCATACATTTTTTCCCCCACCAAACGTCTCCTTACTGATCGAGCACAAATTTGAACCCCTGTCTCCTCTCTAATTGCGGCAGCTGCCTTAAATGGATCGCGTGCCGCCAAATTTTGTATGCGATTGTCATCTGCACTTGTAGTTTTGCGGGGCCTACCTCTCTTGCGATGAAATTTTTGAGGTAACAAAGATTGGTAGACAAATGTCGAGGATCTTCTAATAGTTTTAGCTATTTGGCTGATGCTTTGCCCCTCATTTCGCAGTTTTTTCACAAAATCACGGTCCTCCTTGCTACAGTGCTTTGCTCGACCTATTTGGCTGTAACATTACGGAATAGTTTACATTCAATTTGTTGAATTACCCTCAATGCTACCATTTAAATGCTTACCAGTACAAATTATAAACAAATTTAAGTTTTCTTTTTAAAATTTAAATTTTTTCGTCTGCTGTTCTTATTTAATTTACATTTAAATGTAGTGTTGCCACCTAGAAATTAATAAAGTATATACCATACCATTTTCTACTCTATAAAATTTGTTTGCCATAAGCAGTCCGATAAAAGAAAAATCAATGGAAGTTTTATAGTGCAAGGTGTTCTTATTTGATTGTCCGACACTGTATTATATGTTTTGGGATTATGGTATGTCTCTTCTTAGTAACAGTGCAAATGTATTAAGAGTATGCAGTGTACAGAACATATTCCTTAGGTCTTACAAAAGTATTCCCTGGGCTGGAATCAGCGAGTAACCACTAACCTTGGTCTAGTAATGAAAACTCCAGGTTTTCAAATAAATTGGTACAATGGATGTATTACAATAATTGGTGAGCGTTCGGTAGTCTGTGTGTGAACATCTATCTCGCAGAGCGGAGTTGATACTCGTACCCCTTGATAGCGATTCTCAGATTTATCGTGAGTATCTGATGACCACCGTCTCTGATGTCTTAGATGGCGTTGTATATAGATAAACCGTATACATAGTCTTGGATCGCTGTGTGTACAGACCACCCAACTATGGTCTACCAAGTACTGTGTCTGTTTGGAATTTAGACTTATGTTCGCTTTGTCATTCTCTATGCGTTTGCTGTTCGTTTGAATATTCGCTGGATGCTGTAGATTGCTTCGCTTGAATATCTTTAGTTGTATCTTGGCATCTGCACTGCCTGAGATTCTTATCCTGAATCCATGTGTTTGGTTTGCCGGTCTATGCTCTGTTCAAGCTTGTTTGAAGTTTGTTTGAATGCCCCTTGTGCATTTTCAACCGTTGTTTAAATGTCTTACATGTCAGGTACCGCTGAGGTGTAATTTGACCCTTATGTATTTCTGTTTGCCGTATATTTTGACCCTTGTACTTTTGATTTTTTTGTTGTATTCAAATTCAAAATGGTACGGAGAAAAATATAAATAGAATATTAAAATCAATTGTGTCAACCAATTATTAATTATTTCGCATCTCAACAGCAGTTCTCTCTCGCTCTCTCTTTAACATCGATTGCAAACACCCGACCTAGGGCAATAACCTATCTCCGGTCTTCAATCTTTTTTCTATGTGATATTTCTGAGAAGTATGCTCGAAATATCAATATACACATAAGTGGTCGCTGTGGTGTAGTTGGTAGTGCGTTAACCTGCTACGCAGAGTGTCCGATGTTCAAATCTTGTACAGCAATTGCTCTTTTATAATAACACTGAGGAAAATGGTATAAAATTCTGTGTGTCTGTCTTGACTTCTGCAAAGTGTTGCTATTCGGGGGCAAAAAGTTCCTTCAAATAGAACAAAATTGGGATTTATTGTGGATTTACTATGTATATAATATAATATATTGTAGATACACACCTGGACAAAATAATAGCTATGAAACCAACAATTTTTAAAATGAACGAAAAAAATTAATTAACATGGTCTACAATCAAAAGGCAAATTTGGAAGTTTGGTGGCACTGTTTTGGAATGAAATGGGGGAATCCCCGCAACAAACGTTCTTCTCGATAAATATCGCGGCTTGTTTATTTGTTCAACCTTCAAATTGATCTGGACAATAAAATAGGTGTGTTTTGGTAAAAATTAAAAGTGAATAAATTCAAGCTTTATTTAGTTCCAGAAGGTAAGATTTCGATGAAAGTGAACTAAATAAAGGTTTAATTATAATTTTTAATAATATTAGATTGGTCGTGGAGTTCATTGCAGTACAGAGGAGAGAAGGCTTGTTCGTCAGCTCCGAGACAAAGGAAAAACCTACAAATTCATTGCCAGACCGATGGTCTCAGAATTTCGTTACAAATGCTCTCAAGCCAGAAAAGGCTATTGAAACGCGTGGAGCACCTAAAAAAACTTCGTTACATTTACATTTATAAAACGTGAATATTCGCTGGAGCGATGAAACATTGTTTGGTAACGATGCGGAAAGAAACGTTCGTCGCCCGAAAGGCAAAGAATTCGACGCCCGGTTCACAAAGCAAACAGTGAAGCACGGAGGTGGCAGCTTAAGGTAAGGGGCTGTTTTTCTTGGCAAGGTGTTGGCCGATACATCAAGTTAATGACGTTATGGATAGATTCGTGTATAAGGATTTGTTGGAAACGGTTAAATTACCATATGCCGAGGATGATATGCCGCTTTTGTGGAAATTTCAGCAGGACAATGATCGTAAACATTCATCGCGAGTTGTCAAAGCATGGTTCCAAGAGCATAATGTAGACGTCCTTGAGTGGCCTAGTCAATCCCCAGATCTAAATCCTATTGAAAACCTCTGGGGAGAACTTAACCGCCAAAATAAATCGCAGTTAATGGAAAATATTCAAAAACTATGTACAACATTCCTGTAGAAACTTGTCGGAAGTTGATATCGCCAATGCCCAGAAGAATCGAAAAAAACATCAAGAATAATGATGGATATTCTGAGTATTAATGCGTTCTTACTAACTCAGTAAAATATGGGACCATAACTAGCAAAATTTCAATATTTATTCCTAAGTTTTTTGTGCACACCTATTATTCTGCCCAATCGAAAATCTGTGTATTTTATGAATTAACCAAAATTTAAGTTAATTTTTAGAGTTTTTAAAACCTTTTATGTTTCGGTATGACGCTGAAGTATGTTTATGTTGAAAACTAATTTATTTTTTGAAGGATAATAAAAAATATATGAAAACCAGGCTTTATTGAAAAACCATATGTTCACACATATTATTTTGTCCAGGTGTGTATAATAATATATTAAAAATGTATTTTTTTCATATTTTTATAGTACAAGTATGTAAGTATATAATTATAAATAAAATGTATTCTCTTTGTAGTCTTGATTTTCATTTAGAAATGCATTAAACTAAATTTATGATAATAAGTAATAATAATAATTAAAAATTTGAGAAAGAAAAAGAGAAAATATTCGCATTGTGTTAAACCAAATAGATTTTCAAAATAATATTTAAACTTTTGTTGTAAAGAAATGTTTGCAAAAGTTGCCAACAAACAAAACCAAGAATATTTCAAGTTCCCATAGTCCAGAACTATTAAATAGAATGCCAACTTCATTTCGATTATAACTAGTCTGCCTGAGTTAAGAAATTTCTATAATTTGTTTGGGATGTGCCATCAATATTTCTACTTATTTTCTAACTTTGTGTCCTGTGTTTTTTTGTTTGTTTGTTAAATGTTAAAATGATTTGTGCAAATTGGTTTTTGTTATTTCGTGAAATAGTTGGTGTGCTACGCGTTTTTGACACATTTCTTCGATACCAGCTCGAATTGTTTTGGGTTTGTTTGTTTTGTAAATGCTAAATTTCTCTTCAGATTCCAAAAATATGTACTTAGTTTAAGATCCTCTGGAAAGTATCGCTCAAACGCTTTGCAGTTTCTTATTTTATTGCAGTTTTTTCGTTATAGTTTCGTGTATATTTCCAAAATGGCAAGAGTGGAATTGAGCCACCTTTGATTTCCTTGTACATGTTTTTCCTGCTATTGTGTCGAGTCATGCCGATGAAGCCTCATCTATGGCCGAGAAAATAAAATTATAAATTTCATTTGCCATAATTGATCTTCATTGCAGCTTACTCACCTGCCACAAACGACATGCGTCGCTTAATGTCCTGCGTGGTGTTGTAAGCTCCACATTGCATGCATTTCAAACCAATAAAATTAAATTTAGTTTTCGATGTCTGTGAAAAGAGAAAAAAAGAAACAAATAAATACCTAATCGTAATAGTTATAATACCGAAGTACAAGAACTTTCAGGAAGTTTGGCACCTATAGTATTCACACATTCATAGCTGAAACTGGAAGCTAGAATGTTTAAAACATAAACAAAATTTCTGATTATATTAATCGGCTTATTAAACAATTCTGTTATAGATCGGCCAAGATCTGCACAATCAATAGCTCCGATTATCAGTGGCAGTCTTGCCAACCTAAAAGCTAGAGCTTTCATTTGTAACGATGATTCGAAGTAGGCGTCTTCTTGAACATTGGAACTCCATGTAATTCGCTTTTAAAACGATTCTTCTTTTGAGAAGACGAACATAATTAGCGCATGTATTTTAACCCCGAACTTCAGGTGCAGGCAGCACGTCTTCTCAAAAGTTCGTGAATATGCACAAGCCTTGCAAATGTTTTCAAAAACTTACTTAGCCCCCATCTCTAACACGTAAGGAAGCTTCTTTCAGCTTTCCCTTTTACCCTTTTCATTTCCTACACGGCACCACCTCTTTATAGCAATGGCAAACTCCAAGGGCTGTTGTTAAAGGGCCAGTTAAAGAAGAAGAGAAGTGTCCCCTTTCAAAAACTCAGCCTGCGTTGTACTGTGTAATCAATGAGCAATATTCGTTTATGCCAATGAGTCACATTCCCATTTTCTAAAGCACGATCTTACACTCATATGGTATATGTAAGTATATGTACTAAGTATCTACTGATCTTAATTATACAATAAGTGTGTTGTAGAATTGAATTCCCCATGTCTGCATTGTTTTCGTCTTTATTTTGAATTTGGTGTACTCGTATTCATTTCGTAATCAGTGTTTGTTGATCTAGTCAACTACGGGGATAGTAGGTTTAGTAAAATGCTTAGTAACTAAATAGTTTGTGTGATCTTCATGCTAAGTATTTACTTATGTACATACATACTACCGTATATATGTATACGAGTAGGTATAAGAGTTTGAGCACTTCTAACTGACAGCGAAATGTCAAGCTACTTACTTATGGTAAATGTAAAGTGTTATCTTGAGAATTTATGACATGTAAGACACGCACCTAATACCCTCCTTCCTTCCCTCCTTCCTTCCCTGCTTCCCTCTCTTCTCTTCTCTTCTCTTCTCTTCCCTTCACTTACCTTATGACAATCGTTACAAAAAATGTGAATTCTTTGATTTATGTATTTCTTGGGAATTGGCATGTAAACCGCTTGTATATCCAAATACTCCCACAGTGCGGTCATATCGATAAGCGAGGTCTGACATGTCGGGCAGACGTAATGTCCGGAGGCGAGCAGTTGATCGAAGCATGTTTTATGCAGCAGATGGCCGCAATCGGGAATGTGACAGGGAATGCGTGAGGTGTGAATGTCACCGAGGCAAACGGGACAATGAGAGCGCGAAATATTCTCAACACACTGTAAATGAGAGAGAGAATGAGAAACTTAGCAACTAAGTCCGCTTTTAGACGATGAGACCAGTCTCATGAAACTTTTTGCATTCTCTTTTGATTAGTCTCATGAAACTGAACTCATGTTCTCATGTATTATTAATTTACCACTCAAACACTAAATACTTAATTGTTATTCGATGCTATTGGCGTGTTGAGAGTTTTAAAATAAATAAATATTGGTAAAGCTACGAACATGCACAAAGAGAAACGTCAAAAAGTTTCACCAAAATGCTGCCCGAGAGATTTTGCCTATGCCCCTGACGTTCCTCTCCTCTTCCCAACATTTGTCGAGTTTCATGAGACTAGTCGCATCGTGTAAAAGCTGACTTACCCGATGTCCATCGATTTTGAGTCTTATCGGCAGACACATGTTGCACACCTCACAATGAAAGAAATTCTCAGCACCGCCAATGCGACAAATGCCGCAATCAGCGCAATGATATTGTTTCTTATTGGTGTCATCGAAAAGATTGCAAATCAGGCAAGTATACTGACGGAGAAAGAAAAGGAAACTATTAGGGCATTGAATGGACTTCAGGACTACTTAAGGATTTTCACTTACCTTGCCAAAACGTACGCCGCAATTCTCGCACTGCTCCTGCACCTTCTGGCGTCTATTACACTCGCAGCAAATTAATTCGGTTAGCGTTTTGCGATCAAAGTGATGCGATTCATTTTCATCATGGCAAAAGCGACATTTATAGAATTTATTACAGCAGGGAGTCTGAAATTTTACAAGTTATTCATTTAATTATTTAGCTGATTTCATTGAAACACAGCTTGCCTGCAATTGAAAATAAGTTGTTTCGTTTCACTAATAATTAACACATTAGGAATCTTAGGAATCAAATAAAAACATTTCCTTTCATTACTTTATTGATATTATGGTATCTCAGAAACAAAAACAAAACAAACATTTTTATTTACACAAATGAAAAATTAGATGTTTGTTTTAATAAAAAAAATAAAGACCGAATCGAAATCCACATTGACTGATTGAGTGCGGTGAACACACAATAAGCGAATCAGCACAAACGCCCAACTGACGCCGTGCAGCCGTGCCAGGCTTTAAGTAATCACGCAATGCCGGTGATGAAATACTATTAAAAAAAGGGCGAGAGCGGGGGAGAGTCACCAGCGATTTTGCGATTTTGTATGAGTTCTAATGTTAATGGAGTAAATCTCCAACTCCAAAGAAAACTTCAAGAAGTAACGCAAAGACAGCAACTTTGAAAATTCGTCAAAAATACATATATAAACTTTACCAAAACTTTACTGGCTTTCAAATCAACAATAAATAGTAAATTTAATTATTTTGCATTAAAAATGTAAAATTCATGTAGAATAAGTGTCAACATGATGTAGAAGTTATAACTTCGCAGGTCTGCCTACATTTTTTAGAGACTACAGCTGACCAAGCTTTTGTAAAAAAAAACCCTGTTTAAAAGGCATATTTCAACAGGAATGGAAGTTTTCAACATTTCGCTTTAAGTTTGAATAACAAGATTTGATACCGGAAAACACTTAAGTGACAAATGGGAAATACGTTTCAAAAATTTTCAAAATAGGATCACAACTTCTGGTACCTGTTCAAAATTGGTTCAAGTGATGGACATGGAGAAGAACAGAAATATGAACAGGTGCAGGTCTGTATGAACCTTAAATCATACACTCAAAACCTGTGGGGATATGTGATAGCATTTATCAAATAGAAGTTCTTGAAGGTGATGAAGTCAAGATATCGTAATTTAACCATTAACAACTAACAAGGTACATATGGAATATACATATTTCTCGCAAGACTTTCATGGCTTAAAACTAAAAATAAATACTGAGAAAACGGCTGAAGAAAAGCACATATTTCATTTTTAAACTATCAAACGCTAACTTATACTCACGGGTAATCACGTGACAATATTTTCTTTCACGCGTGGCACGTAAAAGAAATCTGGCGGGCCACCAAAACTTAGTGACAGAACAACAGAAAGTCTGTTGACAAGTGCTAAAAACAGTGGTCTATCGAAAACGTAAGTGAGCATCAAAATACACGGTCATAAAACTCGAAATAATACCAAAATGCTGCCGAGCACTTCTTGGCTAACAATTTACAGGAGGAAACTTCACGATCTTGCGTGACGAATCTTACTTCACTTCTTCACACTATGAGCTGAGTGGAAATGACAGCATTGGGGCAACATCAAACAATGTTAAATTTACTGATATTTATATCGGCCAATGGTTGCCAAAATTGCAGTAGTTCATCGAAAAACATCACTCTCATGTCGACATGTTTGGGGCGGACCTTGCAAGCAGTCATTATTTGAAAACAAACAAATAAATTAATGGGTTGGCTCAATGAACAAAATATTCAATTTGTACCGAAAAAGGACAATCCACCAAACGTCCCACAGACACGTCCTAACGAAGATTTTTGGGGCATACTCAAGCGATAGATGTACGAGATGAGCTGGGAAGCTCAGAACGAGCAACAGTTGATGGGTCGAATCAAGTCGATAATCTATCTGCTAGAGCATGATTTGGAAAGTTCGAAGCATATTACTACCTATACATACGAATAATCGAAGGCAACGGTCCGTTAAGTGTATTGTAAATTTGCTATTCGATTCTTATTGAACGTAAGTTTGTAGCAATAAGAACGAATTTTATATTATGCGTTTGGTTTTCAAAAGGCATAGGTTTGAATTTTGACCCTAAACTTATGAGAACATGCCCATCTGAATTGATTGCAGTCATGGGGAACATGCTATTGACGCCTCTCACTGCTTGCATAACCCAATGAGTAACTATGACCTACATAAACCTGGCGGACCTTCTTAACTGGCCGGTCAATATATAAACCCTCAACGATACTGATCGTTGTGTTCCAAAAACATAAAGCATAAAACTTCAATATGGAGGGGGAGCGAAGGTAGCAAAGCCCCTTGGATATTGCCCTACACTTATGCATACTCATAGAAAGAATCTAGATAAGCAACAAATACCAGATTCTAATTTGAATTCCTTAGAAGAAGGACCAATACTAAAAATTCAATCGGCGGCTCAAATTTGGAAGTCAATTATTGTAGAACTGTTTTCACATGTTTATCCGACGCTAAAAACGGTTTCAACCTTCGCAAAATGGTAGCATAAGTCATTACTTGATTCGTTTCTAAAGTTTCAATTCGTTTTGCTGAAAACGATTATTAAACCGAATTGAAAACTCAAAAAGGTTATTGGTACACTCTCTGAGAGAAACGGTAACATTTTTTGCCCAGAAACACTCATGAATAATTAAAAACTGGTTTTGGGTAGAAAACGGCGCTAGGGTAGGATAAACGTAGTACTTATGTGTGTACATATGTGATATTTCACATTCGCATTCCTACAACATTTCGAATATGAATACCTGATTTTAGCTTCAATTAGTTAGGTACTAATTTTTCCCAGAAAGCCGAAACAATTAAATAAAATACAATATTACTCCAAAGAGTTATTCAATAAAAATTATACCAGAATATTAAGATTCGATAAATAATTCGATAAATTATTGTGATAAATTATTGTTCGATAAATTATTGTGTCCTACGCCTGGGGCGTAGGACACAAGGTAAAGTTCATGACAGTCGCAGGTGCGTTCATGGTCGATCCTTGCGCTTCTACGTTTCAAGTCGACACACAGCCTCCTCGTGGCGTCCCCTGGATAGCGATCTGACAACCGTCAGTGAGTTAACTAATGTGTGCGGCGGGCTTCTCCATGGCCTTGAATGAATGGTTGTGCGTCGGGCTTGGAACCCACCACGTTAAAATACCCTCCAATGAAACCTCCAAACAAGCCTCGGATAATGAACCCCTCTAATGTTGACGACTCCCGCAAACGCCCAAAGGAAGGCACGCTTCCAATGTACTAGACGTACGCACAATACGTGGTGCAAACATCGACTCAGACCACTACTTGGTTGCAGCCAAGGTCTGCACACGTATATGTGTAGCAAATCGCGTACGGATAGGTACAAAGAGAAAGCTGGATGTCGAAAAGCTGCAATCACAACAGACAGCCAAAGTCTTTGCCAACCAACTTGCACTTCTCCTTTCGCAAAACACCCCTCAACTTGATGATATATGCGCACAGTGGACACACATTTCCCGCTCTATGCGTACGGCTGCCGAAGAGGTGCTAGGCTACCACCGTCGACGGAGAAATATGTGGTACGACCAAGAGTGTCGCGATGCTACTGAAGCAAAAAACGCAGTATACAGAGCCACCCTGCAGTCAGTTGCAACGCGAGCTGCTAAGGAGCGATACAGAAAGTTGAGGAGGGAGGAGAAACGTCTTTTCAGGCGCAAGAAAAGAGATGAAGAAAGACGCGAGTTCAATGATATCGAAATGTTGCGGGACAGGAACGAGGTCCGAAAATTCTTTGAAAGAATAAGACGCCTGACTCTTGGTTTGAAGACCGGGGCCTCTTCCTGCAAGGATGAAGATGGAAATCTGGTGACAGATATCCAGGGCATAATGAGATTATGGAGGGAGCACTTTTCGCAGCTGCTTAATGACGAAGACGGCAATAATCCCGCCAGTGCGGAACCCACTCCGGAAACCCCAATCACTGACGGCGTTGAAGTACCGCCGCCTGACTATGAGGAGGTCTTAACAGCCATTGCTCGGCTGAAAAACAATAAGGCTGCAGGTGCAGATGGCCTGCCTGCTGAGTTGTTTAAGACCGGAGGCGAAGAGCTCAAAAAACGCATGCATGAGCTTCTATGCCGAATATGGTCAGATGAAAGCATGCCAAGTGATTGGAATCTCAGCGTACTCTGCCCAATCCATAAGAAGGGTGATTCCACGATCTGCGCCAACTACCGTGGGATCAGCCTTCTTAATATTGCATATAAGGTTCTATCGAGCGTACTGTGCGAAAGATTGAAGCCCATCGTCAACAAACTGATTGGACCTTATCAGTGTGGCTTCAGGCCTGGTAAATCCACCATCGACCAGATATTCACACTACGCCAAATCCTGGAAAAGACCCGAGAAAAACAGATCGACACCCATCATCTATTTGTCGATTATAAAGCCGCCTTCGACAGCACGATTAGGGATCACTTGTACGCCGCAATGTCTGATTTTGGTATCCCTGCAAAGCTCATTCGTCTTTGCAAAATGACACTGACCAACTCTCCGCACCATTTGATACCAAAAGAGGTTTCAGACAAGGTGACTCCCTATCGTGCGACTTCTTTAACCTAATGCTGGAGAAAATAATTCGAGCTGCGAACATCGACATCTCTGGCACTATCTTCTACAAGAGTGTCATGCTGCTAGCATACGCTGATGATATTGACATCATTGGCAAAAACGCTCGAGCAGTCAGTGCAGCATTCTCCAACCTGGAAAGGGAGTCTCGTCGTGTGGGTCTAGTGGTGAACGAGGACAAAACGAAATACCTTGTGTCAACAAACAAAGAGTCACGGCGTCTTGGACAAAATGTCACTGTTGACAACTACACTTTTGAAGTCGTCAAGGATTTCGTTTATCTAGGATCCAGCATAAACACCAACAATAATGTCAGCCTTGAGATCAAGCGGAGACTAACTCTTGCCAACAGGTGTTACTACGGGCTCAGTAGGCAATTGAGAAGTAGAGCCCTCTCTCGACCGACGAAAATAACGCTCTATAAGTCCCTCATCCTTCCCGTCCTAATGTATGGCGCAGAGACGTGGACATTGACCATCAATGATGAGAGACTGTTAGGAGCGTTCGAGAGGAAGATACTCCGTAAGATCTACGGTCCAGTATGCGTGGATGACGTGTATCGAATAAGATGGAACGATGAGCTGTACGCCGACACTGACATAGTCAAGCGTATAAAACTCCAGCGGCTTCGCTGGCTGGGTCATGTTGAGCGAATGGAAGAAAGCGCTCCGGCTAGAAAGGTGTTTTATTCGAACCACGGTGGAGGATCACGCAGAAGGGGACGTCCTAATCTCCGTTGGAAAGACCAGGTGCAGGGCAACCTGACTGCACTTGGCCTTATCAACTGGCGCCAGCGCGCGCATAGCAGAAGTGACTGGCGAAGCTTTGTGGAGGCGACCAAGACCGATCATCGGTTGTAGCGCCAGCTAAGTAAGTAAGTAAAATAATTATTCAAACATTTATTTCAGTTTTAAAATTCAATTACAAAGAATTCACAATAATGACAAAATAACCAGTTAATGTTGTTGGGTTTGTGATCACAAACTCTCAAGGTTAATAACAAAAAAAGGCATATGTGTTGATATTTTGAAAGTTAGAAGCAAAAACAGGCATGTAAAAAATAAAACAAAAAATGTGTAAAACGTAAAAAGCAATCACGATTAGAAATAAAATTCACTCGCAAAGTGTTTCCCGTGACATCAAGTGAATGGGCACACAAAATGTCAATGTAATTTTTTTATCTCTCTTGAAGTACCGCCGCCTGACTATGTGGAGGTCTTAACAGTCATTGCTCGGCTGAAAAACAATAAGGCTGCAGGTGCAGAAGAGGCGGAGGCGGAGGCGAAGAGCTCAAAAAACGTATGCATGAGCTTCTATGCGGAATATGGTCGGATGAAAGTATGCCAAGTGATTGGAACCTCAGCGTACTCTGCCCAATCCATAAGAAAGGTGATTCCACGATCTGCGCCAACTACCGTGGGATAAGCCTTCTTAATATTGCATATAAGGTTCTATCGAGCGTATTGTGCGAAAGACTGAAGCTCATCGTCAACAAACTGATTGGACCTTATCAGTGTGGCTTCAGGCCTGGTAAATCCACCATCGACCAGATATTCACACTACGCCAAATCCTGGAAATGACCCGAGAAAAACAGATCGACACCCATCATCTATTTGTCGATTACAAATCCGCCTTCGACAGCACGATTAGGGATCACTTGTACGCCGCAATGTCTGATTTTGGTATCCCTGCAAAGCTCATTCGTCTTTGCAAAATGACACTGACCAACACCACCAGTGCAGTGAAAATTGGGGCAGACCTCTCCGCACCATTTCATACCAAAGGAGATTTCAGACAAGGTGACTCCCTATCGTACGACTTCTTTAACCTTATGCTGGAGAAAATAATTCGAGCTGCGAACATCGACATCTCTGGAACTATCTTCTACAAGAGTGTCATGCTGCTAGCATACGCTGATGATATTGACATCATTGGAAAAAACGCTCGAGCAGTCAGTGCAGCATTCTCCAATCTGGAAATGGAGCCTCGTCGAGTGGGTCTAGTGGTGAACGAGGACAAAACGAAATACCTTGTGTCAACAAACAAAGAGTCACGGTATCTTGGAGAAAATGTTACTGTTGACAATTATACTTTTGAGGTCGTCAAGGATTTCGTTTACCTAGGATCTGGATCCAGCATTGACACCAACAATAATATCAGCCTTGAGATCAAGTGGAGATTAACTCTTGCCAACAGGTGTTACTACGGGCTCAGTAGGTAATTGAGATGCAGAGCCCTCTCTCGATCAGCGAAAATAACGCTCTATAAGTCCCTCATCCTTGCCGTCCTAATATATGGCGTAGAGACGTGGACATTGACCTCCAATGGTGAGAGGCTGTTAGGAGCGTTCGAGAGGAAGATACTCCGTAAGATCTACGGTCCAGTATGCGTGGACGACGTGTGTCGAATAAGATGGAACGATGAACTGTATGAGTTGTACGTCCACACTGACATAGTCAATCGTATAAAAATCCAGCGGCTTCGCTGGCTGGGTCATGTTGAGCGAATGGAAGAAGCTGCTCCGGTTAAAAGACTGTGTTTTATTTGAGCCACGGTGGAGGAACACACAGAAGAGAACGTACTAATCTCCGATGGAAAGAACAGCTGATTAAGATTTAGAATATTATTATATTATTATACGCTAAAACAATGTTGGGAAATAATAAAAAACTTACTTGCAAAATGGTGAATCTTCCACTGAAAGTTGAAGAAAAGTACGTTCAAAATTCGGTAGAAGAGAAGCGTTTTCCACGCAATTTTTTGACCAATTTTTCTATTGGATAGAATAACACGTTCTAGTACTCCTACACAATGAGCACAGTCGAAAAAATTGATGCTGTTGTTCAGAGGAAGGAAGGATGCGTTACAGTGAATGGTGTGCGCTACCGCACACTGAAAACTGATTATTTGTGGCCTATTTTACATAGAAGATATGGACTTAGACAAAATTTGATTCCAACAGGATGGCGCGCCGTGCCATGATGGGAAGTTTGAAAATCGCGTTATTCGCCGTTTTGGTGATGCGCATTGGCCACCACGCAGTTGCGATTTGACTCCGTCGGACTATTATTTGTGGGGAGCCGTTAAAGATAAGTGTGACGCTACCCATCCAGCAACGATTGAGCCTCTTAAGGATGAAATTGGTGCATTCAACGGTCAAGTACAGCTTCATACAGTCGAAAATGTACTGAAAAATTTGGTTGGTCGCATACGCTACTGCGAGGCCAGCCGTGGAAATATTTTAAATGAAATAGTGGTCCAGAATTAACCGGAAGGATTGTGCTTTTTTGTGTAGATTGCTTCTAATTTTTAAAACTCGATACCAGAAAACAAAGTACAAGTAAAAATATTAAATTATTTAAGGTACGTTGTAGGTTTTCAGATTTTCTGATAAAATTATTGTAAAAGTTACGGGACCATCTGCAGAGTTCCCTAAAAAAAGAAATGCTAATTAAGGTGCGCGACCAAATATTATAGATACCTTTTCCGTCTCTTAGTAGCAAACTGAGTATTTTTCTGAAATTGTAAGATATTTTGTAAAATTCCCCTCTTTTAAAGCAAAATCCACCGCTCTACAGACAAAATTCGTCGCCTTAAAATTTTCTTACCGGCAGCACTGTACACAAATAAGCTGAATAAACTTGTTTACTCAGCCTGCACTCGTCAGCTCAAAAGTTGCAGAGAGGCGCCTTCATCACCAAGCCACTCTCGCTAAGGAACAATAATAAAAAGCTTGACACCTACGAGTAGATACGGCTCTAGATAGAGTCTAAACTCCAGATAAATATTAGATGCGCCCTGCCATAGATGGATTCTTCTCTTACATAATTGTTTATACGAACTAATTAAAATAAAACACGATGAAATTTGCATGCGTAGCAAAAGTGGTTATGTAAAAGTATAACGGACTGAAGAATTTATAATTATTCACAATAAAATACTAATTGCTAGTTACAACAAAGTTAATTCGCAAACATTTACACAAGTGTAACGAAAACGTTTATTAACTGCAATATTTGAAATGCGAAGCATTGTGTATTAGAATTTAACAAATGGGAAAAGTTAACAGAAATAAATATTCAAATAGTAAGCGACATAAACATGATATGAAGCCCTCGTCCAACCCAAAGTAGAAATAAACGATTGGCACAGTACCTGTGTAAAGACAGCTTGAGATGAGGTATGACTATCTCTGAATAGATAAATGTAATCCCTTTCTCAGTTTTGTTTTTTGAGAGGACAATACTCTCCCTAAGTGATACTCTCCTTATATTTAAAATACTCCCTTTACTTAAAATGCTTTAATTGATTCTAACGTCAGATCAACCTGTCAATTAGTAATCATAAACCTTACACTCTAAATCGCCTCCTTCAATGATTGTTTCCAATGCCACTGCAATTTTGCCAATATACTAAGTAAACATAATTATAAAATTACTTAAACCGACCTGTAATCATATTGGAATGAAAATCCTATCCACTTATTTCCTTTTTAGGTAATTTTCTTCTTGGTTTCAGCTTTAAGTAACTTTCACTTTTACATTGAAATTTTACAAACATGGTGCAAAGAAGGCTTTTCTTTTTATTTCCCCAAGGCTGCAGAAAATAAGTTTCGATTTGAACTGGTCAGGTTTGAAGAGGAAGTTCGTTTTCAATTTTCAATTAATAGGCGTCGCTAGATTCAGTAAATAATTTTAGTACAAGGTTAGAAAAACTTTGCAAAATAGGAAGCCTGCAAGTCATTAAGCACTCACATTAATGTTGTTTTGATTGAAATATGTTAAAAATTATATTTTCTTTCCGAAAAGTCTTGAATTTGCTACTAAAATTGAAAGAAATAAGATTATAGTGACGGTTCAAGAACTCGTGGGTGAAGTGAAACTTATCGCGGCCAACTTGTTTTCTGAAAAGTAGCTCCAAAATCCTTAGTAGATGAAAATCATAGATCAACAACTTACATCAACAGCACAATAACAGCACAACCAAAGCCGATGAGCAAATGTATTAAATTACAACGAAAAACTTGTGCATACTTTTAGGTTTGGCTGAAATTACGCGTAACATGTAAGTTTTAAGGCTTGATTATGCATACGTAGCGTAACATAACGTAAACAATATCCCATATTGCTCACACTCCTCATAACGCTCATTCCATACTAGGAAAGTGGTAGAAAATACCAAAATATGATAAATAAATAAATAGAACGGAACACGAATATCAGACGCACCAATGACGCCAACCCTTTTGCAAGTATCCTGTTAACAATGGCCTCCAGAGAAAGCCTCATTGTTTGTGATATGTCAAGTACACAACAGTACTCCTGAAAAGGTTTAAAAGTATTGATTCAACTATTACATTAGCCCCATCAGTGGCGAAACCGATTTAATTTGAGATGAGATAAATCAACAGTTTTCTCAAATAAAAGAGTACAAACGATTTTTACTGAAAATCTATCAAACCAGACACAATTTTACCATTCTACCGAGGTATGACAGACAGATTTGGGTACTCTGAAATCCTTAAAAAAATAACATCGAGATGAAAGTAGTGAATATGATAACAAAATTTCGTTATCGTCTCATATTTTACCTCTCTGTTTGTAGTGGATGTGAAGGGGAATTTAGAACGTTTCCACTAACCCAAGGGATGTCAGCACTGATGGCAATATGCAGCACGTAAATTTACATGGCACGTACAGAAATAACTGGTAATCTGTAGTACTTATTATTTTAGAATCTTCAAGCCACCCCAAATAGCTTTTCTTAGGAATCTTGATAACTTTATCTGGGTCTGCCCACTCATCTTATGAATCTTTCGCTGCACCGTTATAGGAAAGGAGTAATGAATCCGTTACAATTCGGTTCAACCACGTTGTTGTTACTGATATGCATAATGAGAGAATTTTATTCTCTCTCAAAAGAAACCACTCGATTGTGACTAGTCAATTTGAAAGTATTAAAAGCGTGAGATATTCTCTCCTTGTGCTTCATTGTAAAAAAACCAAAACAATCAAAACTTTTGTAACACATTTAAATAAGTAGGTAAGAATGATATTGATAATCATTCATTAAATTAAAAATCAGCCAATTAATGAAAAGCTTCATTAAATCGATGAAACCCTCACTGAGTTAGTGAATTTGCACTGATTTTTTCATTGATTCTATTCATTAATATTGTGCAATAACAAACTTAAGCAACTGATTCTAATAAGATTTATGAAATTGTTCTTTAATCGTTAATGAAATCATGCACTGATTTTGCCTAACAACCGTTGCCAGAATAATTGTACATGATATTTTCTCTTTTATGTAGTAGAACAGATGACCTAGTCTAGTGGATTTCACCCGGGAGGTTGTGAGTTCGATTCCCGTCTTGGTCCGGGGATTATTTTCTTATTGAATATTGATATGAAGTGAATGAGAATTATAAGAAAGTGAACAAGATCACATGTGTATATTTTTAGAAGTTTTAATGAACGTTTCCAGTAATTGGTTCATTTTCATTGATTCTGTTCATTAAAACAAAGTGTCATTGGAAACCCATTCATTGCTTTTATGAAGTTTTTCATGGAATAGGAACCCTATGCTACGTTTTCACATGACTAAGAGAATTAAGAGCAAGAGTTTATGCTAAGCAAATTGTACAAAAAGTTTGGTGTGATGCAGCCCAAAAATGTCGCACCGGCGCAATATCTAATCTTATCATTCTTCTATCATTCTTGATAATTAGATACTTAAATCGTCGAAATTGCAATCACATATGACATATTTAAATATAATTTACTTCAACAAAAAGAAGATCACGCTAATGCTAATGCGAATAGCTTGGCCTAGGCCCTCCATGGGCTGTTGTGCCATTACAAGAAGAAGAAGAAGAATACCAGTTTTTCCCGCTTTATATTACGAATAAATTTGCTTAATATCAATGACAAGCTTGAAAAGCTTAACTTTAAGATCGCGGCCACAGATGAAGAGTGCATTAAATAAATATACAGCGAGAGACAATACAAAGTTTTAGTTTCGCATGAGATTGAATTAATTTCAGTTTCAATTGTGTGATGTAAATCGGCGATAGTTGCATTAACATTTGAATGTTGTAGCCAATAAAACTGAAATAACATAACAATTAAATGCTCAATAAAAGCTATTTAGCTTTTTAGTATGCTTAAATGGTAACATTGTCTTCATTCATTCCTCCCATTCAGATTGATTGGAACGATTACATTGGTGGTGCCTGAACGAGTATGTTCCTATGCAATGCTATCAAAAATGTGAAAAATTACAGATTTTACGAAAATTGTCGACTTAAGATAATCGCATTGAAAGTGAATTGAAGTTGAAGTGTTCTTTCGTTTACAACACGCTCACAAAAATAACAATCTGCAAGGCTAATAAATATGTATAGCAATAATACTATGTAATTACTAATGGCACAACTACTACTCCTAATTTTACTTCCAGCTTACCCAATAATGTACATAACCACCATAGTAGTAAAGTAGCCAATAATAGAAAATTTGATTTGTTAGCTTGGAAGAGCTTCTTTAAAAGTCTTTTTTTACTTTCATTTTTCGGCACGTTTTCTTATAATCAGACGCGTAGTAATTTAAGTATTTAATTCGAACTCGCACGCATTGTGACTTCATTATTAGTTATTAGTCGCTGTCGCTGATCCGGAAGGGGAATATGTTGGCTGCAGCGCTTCCCAAAAAAGTGAAAGTTTAAACTTTTTAAATTTTAAATATAACTACTCTTCTCTTTGTGTAGAATTTATTCGGAATTTTATCCGATTTTTGGTCTGAACTTTGTCAGAGTTTGATTTTTTGTTTTGGTTTTTAGTCTCACTTTCGATTCCAAAATCGTTTTAAGTTTTGGTTTGAATTTCAGTGTGAATTTGATTTTGACCTGAATTTGGTGTGATTTTGGTTTGTATTGGGTCTGACTTTCGATCCAAATTTTTGTTTAAATAAATTTCATTTTTTATTTTGGTCGGAATTTAGTCGTAATGATTTTTCTCTTTTTATCCGATTTTACGTGTCAACTTTGCCGGAGTTTGCATTTGCATAGGTCTGACTCTAGGATCGTTTATTTGCGGTATTATTAGAAAGGCTACAGTGTACTGTGACCATAATTGATATTTTTGCTGCAGGTTGGGATAGTAGTAGAGCTAGGTGAATGTGTAGTGCAACGAGGCCGTATACAGTATAACGCCGGTTCCGAAAGACGGAAATTACCAATTTGTGTTTTGGTAATTCTGTTTTGCAATTGCCTACAAACAGGTGAGCTTGTACACTTTCTTATTGTAAAATATTTAGGAAGTTAAACCACCACAGCAAGAGCACAATCCAGCCTGCCGCGTGAAGATCTAATAATCTACCCATGTCGTGACAGTCAGCTGTTCGCTCAGATTTATGGTCTAAATTTCAGATTTAATTTGTGATTTGGTTTTCATCCGAGTTTGAATTTTGGTCTTAATTTCATTCGAATTTTTGGTAAAAATTTCATTTAGATTTTTGGTCTGTGTTCCCGTCTGATTTTTGATTAGAATTTTGGCTTGATTTTTGAACCGATTTTGGATATGACTTTGGTCTGATTTTTAATTTTATTTTTGGTCTGACTTTCGATCTGCTTCTGGTGTATATTTTGGCTTGGATTTCAGTTTGAATTTTAGTCCACATTAAAAAGTATTCAGTCGATACTATCTTTTTTTGTGGTAAAATTATGGATCTACATATTATGGTGAAAATAACCCAAGTTTAACTTTTTAAGAATTATATTCAAAAATATACTTTCCTCAATTTGAGGACTTGGACTTCGTATCTTCACTCGCAAGCTCAATAACATGCAAACGAAGCAGGAAGCTTGTACGCGACGAACCAATAACAGTTATAAGATAAAGAGGCGAAGATGGAGGTGAATAGAACAAACTCTTAGAAAGCCAGCCAACAGAATTACGAGAGTGATGATTGTCGGGAACCGACAAGGAAGCAAACGCCGTGATACATGACGCATAGAGTTAATAATGGTCAAAATCAATGGGAAGAGATAGTTGAGTCAATGGAAAGTTCCTCATTGAATATCTTATATTTATTGCCTCAGGCGCTAGAAAAGTCTGTAATAGAAAAAATTAAATTTAACGTAGGACATAGCCACAGAAAACACGATCCTATTCTCAAGAAGGGATGGAGAATGGTAACACATGAACATATCATTATGTCATTGAATAATTTATTAGACAAATAGCAATATGGATATTCCTGGTTTAGCATTTTAAAATGAAAATACATACACTCAAAAGTTTAATAGAATTACAGGGAGGATTGACGGCCCAATGAGAGCTATTAAGTACAGAAACTTAGGGTGCAATAATTTGAAATCTACTTCTTCAATTCTTACTCTCACCTTTACAACTGACGTTTTCCAGTTCCTTTTACGTACCCACTTCTAGAAGTTTCTTACTCATTTATTCAATTAAAAAATATTTTAAAATATAAGCCAGAATTGTATTCATATGTAATCAAATAGAAATGAACAAATAACAAAATAAAAATTTAACAACTTTGGTTTGAACTTGGCTTCTAATAATCATAATTAACAATAAAATCATTAATTAATTTTTATATAGTTATTTTGATGTTTTCAAATTTGAAATAAACAGAAATAAACATGGATGGAAGTAAAGGTGCGCAATGAAATGAAGTCACAAAAAAAACATATACTATATAAAAAAATATGTAAAATGAGATTTGACAATCAATTTAGATTTAAGTCTGACTCGTGTATTAATTGCCAATGAGATTTAGAGACCTAAAAATTGCTTAAGTTACTAATTGATTACGAGATAATACATTTTAAAAATTACTAAGTGCTGAAAATAATAATATTTACTACACAATTCGATACACGATGGTTAAAGAGTGGATTACTCTTAGGATTTTAATCAGAAAAAGTCTGAGGAGTGAGAGGAGTGAGGAGAAACGAGGGTGGGACATAGAGTGGATGTCTGAGAAGAAGTGAGCCTTCATGGAGTGAGGCGTGTGAGAAAGTGAAAGTGAAAAGGTCTGATCAGTGAGGATCGAAGGAAGAGTGCTGGTTTGAAAAGGTGTGTGGGATCCGAGAAGTAAAAGGAGAGCGGAGGCCTTAGAAGAAGAAGTCTTCAGAGTGGGAGTTTCGAGAAACTAAATAATAATTAAATAATGAGTCGCGGGGTCTGAGGAAAAGTGAATGAGGAAGTTCGAAGTAGAGGACTGGAACGCCCGAGTAAGGGAGTTTCCCGTAGTAGGAAGTGTACCAAGAGTATTGGAGGAGACGAGATGGAGTTGAGGTTGGAGAAGGAGTGGCGAGGATCCGAAGTGGTGTTCGATATATCTAGAATGTTTGCATTTTAGAAGTGACTTCATTCCTTGGTGCCGTCGATCACCCATAGTTACTTGTAGTACTGAATTCGCTGGCGTACCGATACAAATTTTGAAGAAATGGAGTTTTCAGAGCAGAAAGAAATATTCCGAAATTTACCACTAGGGGGCAACCCCCATACAAACTTGATTAAAGTTTCTTTACTCGCTGCTCTGCAGCCAGTAAAGTCCATGCTATTTGGTATTGGGTAGTAAATAATTACCATGATTCAAAACGCAGGCAACATATAATTTCTAAATTTCGCCACTAGAGAGCACTTTCTATATAGACTAAATATAAGGTTCACCTTAGTTTTGGTTTTTAAAAGAATTATTATACAATTTAGTTAAGGGATTATTCTTAACATGCTTCAAATTAAAAACTTCATCAAACTTCCGAGTTTTGCCGCTAAAGGGCAGCTCCCATACAAGCTTGATAAAAGTTTCGGCGCCTCCCACATACACTAAATAAATGTTTTCGCATAGCTCTGAGCCGATAAAGATAATACTATGTAATTTGGTATCGGGGTTGTTTTTACCATGCTGCAAAATAAAGGCTGTAACAAACATTCGAGTTTCGCCGCTTGAAAACGCTTCCTATGCAAACTATGTAGCATAACTTTGACGTCTTTGGCAGTGTTTACCATCTCTGTCAAAGCTCAAATGGAAAAATCTTAGACTAAGACTGCCTATCTATTCTAAAGTCTAAGGTTATTTCACCAATTCCGGGTTTGAGCTTTTGTCGTGGTTTTTTGGGATACTTTCAGTTCGTTTTTTTATATTTTTTACTTGTAGTAAAGAGGACCCTCTACAGCTTTCCCCCCTATGTGTGTGGAGTGCGTTGCACACACACATAGAGGGTGACCTACAGTTTTACGCCGAATCCTAACGACAATACGAAAAGCTTTACGGCAGAAATACTCTCAAAGGTTTGCCAATGGCCAATTTGAGAGGTGGTAACTTATGTTTTGGGAAACGAGATGATCAGTTTAATCATCAAGCCTTCCAAGTGGATTTTACCAACGCACTAAACAACTGAGCCACAAAGCTACCACAGACAAATGGCAAATGACAAATTTTAAGTATGTACTTCTGGGCTACGAAACACAAAAATTCTGCTGCCAGATTCTGTTTCAGCGTTAAAAACTACATGACTCTTGACAAACGGAAAATTAAGAAGATAAATTTTTATATAAGTACAAACACCGGTCGTCCTTTTTTTAAATAAGCCTTAATGCGCAATATGTTAATAAAAATGGCAATATTAAAAACCATCAGAAAAGCTTGCAAAAAATTATCAAAAATTACTCGCATGAATACGAAAGAAAATTCACGGGACAATCGACAAGAACCGAATCCCGAAGAATATTTAAAATTCCCTGAAAATTTGCGGAAAGAGAAGATGTAGTGCCCAAGGTCTACTTTTACAACACTAGAGAAAGCTTTGATTTTGATTGAATAAAGGCCGACTTGAAGTATCCTACATATTCATAGGATAATGGGCATAACTGGGTTAATATAATTTTCCTTATGTGTAAGTACATGTCTGTTCACATCCATTTACACCGAACACAAGGTCATGCTCACACGAATTATTTGCTTTACATAATTGAAGTGAGCTTGTAAAGCTTATGTAAATATGTATAATATAAATAATGTAACAAAGTAAGCGCCTTTGGGCAGCTTAGATAAATTTACACAATACTAAGTTAATGGCACTTTACACTTCAAATACATAAATTAATACAATATGCCATGGCTTTTGTGTTTTCTTTTCCATATTTACGCAAAATCAAAAGTGTAAATTAGAAAACAAAATAAAATGTTTGATATGGGTTGTAAATTAGTAAAGTATTCGGTGATCGATTGCGTTCAATTTTATCATTGATCTTAACTAATTTTTATAACACACATATCCCAATTATATGCAAGATGTGTGAAATAATGTATGGATAGTACATACAAGTACAAAACTATAAGTAGAAAAAGAAATATGATACCGATAATAATCTAACTTGCATATTTAGATATTCTCATCAATTTGAAATTTAATCGGATAAAAATTGTGTATGCAAAAATATCAATTGATAATTAAACATTTTTTTTTTAAGATAAAAATCCACCAAATTTGCAATAATATTTAAATAGGTTTTCATGCTGGTTAAACAAACACATACACAAATTTTAAGCTGGGGTATTAAGTAGTAAGTTTGCTAAATTACGCTACTGAACACGGAAACTGATGACCAACTTCCCAATAAGATTCAATTCAAAGTGTGAATAATTCTTGCTAAGAAAGTTATTATAAAATATGCATCTTAATTTAGTAAATATATTTCCCACTTCCCCAGTCGATCCCTTCTATCCACACTCCTGACTCTTAATCTTTTTTATGCCAATTAGTATGTAGCAACTGGCTCCTCTGAGCAAACGCTAATGAAGCGCACAATGAAGTATAAATATATAAATATAATTTTTGTATTTATGGCATGTATATTTCGCATAAAAAATACATATGGTACATATTAATTAAACTGGTTTTTGTGACACTGAATTCTATGGAAGAGTTTGATGGTTTAATTTTATTATCGTATTTAGTTGATAATTTTGATATTTAACACCAAAATTCACTTTTCATAAACAATTTCCACCTCATTGTATTGGCTTTCGATAACTTAGAGACAACAGATGTGATTCTTTATCGTGGAACCAGAAATAAATTGTAGCCTTAAAACAAAATTGTTTATATACCAAGCTTAAGTATGAAATCTGAAAACAAGGACTTTGAAGACCTTAAGACCTTAAGACATTTGACCTCCAGAGGTGCAGAGGGGTGCAAAGAGAAGAAGGGCAAAAAAGTACGAGTTCGAAAGGGTGGCGTGGGGAGAGTCTGAGGAGGAGCGAGTATATTAAAAGTATTGAAGCCAAGGAGTGGGATCCGAGGATTAAGGTGTGGGGTAGGAGTAGAGGTAGGGATCCGAGTAGGAGTGTCGTGTCCGATCAGTGGGGTATCCACGACGGGGTGGGAGAAAAGGTGCAAGTTTGTACCACAGCAAAAAAGATAAAGATAAATAAAGAAATATTAAAAAAAGCAGAGGACCGTTCTAAATAAGTGAGCCAATTTTGTGGCTGGATGCACAAGTGGTTGACTTGAGTTGCCCAGATGTCACGGGCAATAGAGAAATAACCCCCCTTTAAAAAACTGGGTTCTCCAGTCTAGCTCCATACTCTAATGGCAAACCTACTTACTTACTTACTTTACTTTTATTGGCACAACAGCCCATGGAGGGCCTAGGCCGAGCTTTTCGCATCCACTCATGTTGTGCGTGTTATATTTATACATGAATGGAAGGGACCTACAGTTTAATGCCGAATCCGAACGGCGAAGTGAAAAGCTTTTCATAGCAATTTTTACTCTTGTAGGTTTGCCATTGCCTGCCTGCCAAGAGGTGGTGCCGTGTAGAAAAATTATTTTTTCTACTTTTTGATTTTGCCTGTGCCGAGATTCGAACCCCGGCCACTCTGCGTAGCAGTCCAACGCACTACCACTACGCCACAGCGACCAGCGATGGCAAACCTACCAGAGTAAAAATTGCCTATGGAAGGCTTTTCACTTCGCCGTTCGGATTCGGCATAAAACTGTAGGTCCCTTTCGTTCATGTACAAATATAAAATGCACAACATGAGTGGATGCGAAAAGGTTGGCCTTTGGACGCTACATGCGGTCATAGTCGACACTGATAAAACTGAAGTTCATTGTGGTAAAGGCATAACACTTGCCACAATGGCTGGACTGTCTATCTCTTTATCGATGTGCTGTGATTGAATTTTCTCTCTCAATCTTCCTTCCATTCAACGCAATGCTCTGCATTCATGGGGGTACACCCTGTGTGTTGAATGTATCAATAAAAAAAAAGCAGAATTAAACAACTTTGACATCCCTGCAACCAATAAAATTTTGCTATTCTTGCTCCGTGCAAGGGTATATGCTAGACTTGTAGCATCGCTCCATTATCTTTGAGGAAGAAAAATAATGGAGATGTGTGCTTACTTCAAGCAAAATTGCCAGGACCAGAACATTACAATTCCAACTAACAGTCAAGCAGCTATCAAGGCACTCGAATCCTACCACGTTAACTCTAAAGTGGTTAGGAGCTGTCTTGAGAAACTTAATACAGTTGGCTTGCAGAATAAAGTCTGGATACTTTGGGTTGAAGACCTCTTAGGAATCGAAAGAAAAGAGAAGGCAGTCGAGCTCGCCAAGAACGGGAAGAAACACCATTTGTAGAACCCAAACCCATTTCTGGAATAGGAAAAATATCTCCAACCAAGATGTTATAGAGAGAAAAGAAACAATTATGAGAACCTTACTGGAATGCAGCTGTCAAAAACTATCTTAAAACTAAAATACATTTTAGTGCAATGCCCAGCGGTTATGCAAATATGGAAAAGGTACTTGGAAGACTACAAAATACGAGATAGCATGTCAAAATACCTAGAAATATGCTAATGCTTTATTATGGTAGGAGTTGCAGAAATACTAAGTATAAGCCTTGGATGTGGCACATCCCAAACATAATAATATCAAAAATATAAAATGCAAAAGAATCAAAACAAGATATTGTACCCAAAAATATTATCACTGCCAAAATTGTACCAGAAATGTCATTGTAGGACCAATATTATTTTGGTTGTAAATTGTACCCAAAAAAGTACAATATGTAATTATTCTATAGCAAAATTGCTTCCCACTAAAGCTGAATAAAATATTTATTCACAATGGAATTTTTCAATGTTTTTAACAAAGTATTGGGATTCCTTAAGTCTAGCCCTAGCCGTACCCTTGCACGGTGCATGAAGAGTAAAATTTGTTGTTGTTTCTTCGTTGCACGGGCATATCCTAGACGTTGAAAATACCCCTAATATTTTCAAAATTGTAAACATGTAAAAATTCACATCATTCATTCTGCTGCTCATGTAAAATAAACAATAAAATAATCAATTTCAATTGACCACGATTACCAAAAAAAAAAAAAATAATAAAATAATTTAGGCTTGATATGAAAAAGCCACTGTCGCAATTGATCTCCATGACCCTCTCTAAATTTGTAGATACAAAAACTTAAAGCTGGCGAACAATATGTAAAAATGAGTCGATGATTATTATTAGGTTGCACAATTATGTAAAATTAAAATTAAATACATACTATATTTCTGTGTTGTTTTAACCAATTAAGCTATGCAACAGTAGTCGATGGATGAATAATTTAAATACGCCCATTTATAATTGAATAGTTTTTAACGTTACAACAAGTACGCATGTTAATGCTTTGCAATTTCAGTTGAAGCTTGCATGCTCTAGGTGAATTTTAAGAAGCGTAGCAATATTTCCAAAATGAAACTAACCAGCAAATCGAGCAAACAGCAAACAAGCAATAAACAATCAAAATGCAATAATGAAAAGTATTAATCGTGCGTTTTATGACCCAAAAAAATATTAACTGGTTTCGCAAAAAATACATAAATCACTAGCTACATACACACACACACACACACACACACACACACACGTACGTAGCTAACTAAATACTCGTAAATAAAAAATAATTGTTGAACGTACAATCATAATGTAAATACGCACATTTTTTCGCAAGTAGCCGCCGTCTCAATAAAACGAACGCCCGCTCCTCGCCGCACCCCAAGACACACGCCACCCTGACCTCTACCAACTACATAAGTACCTGCAATGTTGAACGCATGCAAGCCTATCTAGATACCTTGAGTGCGTTCGAGGTTGTGAATTGTACATGTTTGTCATTTTTGGTTTCGAATTTTATTTAATTTTTTTTTTTTTTTGGTATTTTCTGAAGGCATCAAATTATTATACATACATATATATTTATGTATGTATGTATATACTGGCGACTACGGATAGAGTAGAAATCTCAAACTTACATATATTTTGCTCATAACTGAACACTTGAGCTGAAGATCATGTTCCCTCTAAAGGCAATTCCATCACTCTCTCTCTCTGTCTCTCTCTGTCTCTCTCTCTCTCTCTTACACTTAAGCTCTGGAGATCTTAATCATGTACGACATGGCTGCAATTTCCTGCATTAACTATTATGTAACTAGTATCTACTTACTAATGATTAAGGCTGTGCTAAACTTCAACTGGCGATCGTATTGTTTTTCAAAATGTAAATTAGTTGGTAACTACTGAAGTAATTGAATATTTCCAGTTAAACATAAAATTAATAGGTAAAGTTCGCACACGTAAATTTTGTTTTTCAATTGAATGTCTGGGGTATTTCAACAATAAAATTATTACTGTCAGCGACATTGAATGTTTAGAGATTTTTTATTTTTTATTTTCTTTTTGTGTTTGATTCTTTCTAAATTAGGGTCAAGTATATCATGCATAAATGAAATTTTTATCGATTTTTATCAATTTTCACGAAGAAATATGCCCGCCAGTTTATAGAATGATTTTTAGATGAAAAATTTTCAGATTACATACATTTTTTCAAGTCTCAGTAAGTAATGAATAAAAATAAATAGATATACTCGTATGCATGTGTGACATCGAAGCAAGGAATTAATAATTCTAAAATAGTCATTTAGTCATTTAAAAAAATCTATAGACTTGCCGGCCGTTCTCCTTTCGGGAGGGCAGTCGTCCTTTGCCACAAAAGTCCTCCGTCCTCCTCAAAGCCTGAAAAGTCCTCCTTAAACGATAAAATATCCTGTTTAAGAACAAAATAATAACATTTTTTCTCGTTGAGGTATGGTATTTTTTCGATTTGGCAACTTTTTACATACATAAGTTAAAAATGAGCTTCATTTTAAAAACATTTTCGGTAATCCTAATATGAATAAATTATTTGTGTCTAATAAAAACAAAATTTAATTTGTTGCGACTTAATGAAATGTCTAATTTGTGCGATAAGCTCAAAATATCAATATTAATTTCTTTCCCCAACATTATTAATTTAAATTAAAATTATTTCATACCTAAGTATTTGGCATTCAATGCAGTAGCCCTTTTTCTGAAAGAGAAGAAAGAGGAAGATGTTCCAGAGAATTGCACCAGATTCGGTGATGTTATTGTAAATAATAAACGCTTATACGATCAGCAAAAAGCACTTACAAATTTTGGAGTTATTGTTGAATTTTTTTTTAAATATGAATAAATTAATTAATTTGAATGCAAATATTTATTTTTGTTGGCTTTATTTATTCATTCAAAATGGTTAATAATTTTTATAAATATAAAATTATTTATAAAAAATTTCTTTGAAGACGGGACGATTTCTTAAAAGCTGATTTATGTGTGAAATTTATATAGTGTTTTCTTGAACAGCGAAGTCTACATATGAAGTCCTATAGAAGAGGTTTTCAAAGTTGGCATGCCTACTGAGTTTGAATTATATAATTATTTTGGAAGCAACTCTGTTATAAGAGCATTATAAACGATTTTTGTTGAGAAGTTAACCTCGTAAAACGCTTTCATATGCCAGACGAATCAGCTAGCAAAAACGAAGACGTGTAGTCGCTACACACTGAAGCAGTGAAACATACAAACAGCCTTTCAAAACAACCGCACACTTCTTTAGAGAGAGTCCGCTCGCTATTATATATCTATTGTGTTGAGATTATATAAGTAGGATTTCGTGACGAAATTTTCGTTTCAATCTCCTCGCTCCAAACATTTGCACCCTACATCCCCTAAATAAGTTTCAGAAACCATTTGCATACATTCCAATACAGCAAAGAAGATTTATTGCCATACAAAAGTTTTCAGATTTCACACTTTTGTAAAGTTTTAAAATATTTTTACAGCACAACTTTTTATCCACATAGATTTGGATCTGAATTCGGTTAACTCGGTTAACTCGGTTATTGATCAAAGTTCTGGTTGAAAATTGGTCCAAGTTTTGTTTCGATTTTTGGACAAAGTTTTGGTATGAATTTGGTCGACTCCCGTTCTATGTTTTGGTTTGATTTTAAGTCTGAATTTGATCGTCCTTTCTATTTGAATATTGACTTAAGTTTTGCATTGAATTTTAATTGGTTTTTCGGTAAAAATTACTTTCTGAATTTGGTATGATTTTTGGATAGGATTTGGCTTTTTTCTGGATTTTGCTCTGAACTTTATTCAATTTTTGGTCTGCTTCCGGTCCAACTTTCTATCCGATTTTTGGTTCTAATTTTTGTTTGTTTTTCCATCTGAGTTTTACTGGGATCTTGTTCCTGCTGCGATCAGGGCATTTGGCAACACTAATTATAGTGTCCATTTGAGTAACACATCCTATTAACTAACGGATGCCATTGTCTAAGATTCGAGAAAATACTTTGGTGTTTCTGTCCTTTTGGCAACTAATTGATCTAAGAGACAAGAGAATACTTTCTAAAAAATGTTTGCAATAACAAAAGAAAAAATTTAAAAAATTAATGTACAAATTTGGAAGAGACCGGAAATCATAATCAAAAAATAAAAATGTTTCTACAATTAAATAAAATATTCTACAGATAATTCTAATGATTCCAACTAACAAATAAATTCTTATACAAAAAGAAACCAATTTGAATACAGAAAATATTCAAAAGAGAAGAAAGAGGCAACATATTCCTTTGGAAACTTTATCGCAAAAGACGCTGTAGACTACAGATGCAGCGGAGGCTAAAGTACTTTAATTGACAATAGATTCATACATATGGTATGTACAATGTACATACGTATGTATATGAATAAATCTACATAAGTAAGTATAAAAAGTATGTTTGTATGTACTTACAACGAACATTGCACGTCGCTTATAATGCGAACATCCAAAGCGTAGATCTGAGTTCAATTGAACAACTGTTGTTGTTGTGATTGCTTCTGCTGCTGTTGTCGCAGCATTCATGTCAAATGATTGCTGTTGATGTTGCAATGATGATTGCTGCTGCTGTTGCTGTGGTAATAGCTGCTGTTGGTTCTGCTCTCCAGTATCATATCTTTCGATTTTTATATCAATCGATGTTTTCATATTGACATCATTTGCATCATATTGATCGAGCAATTGAACATGATGTGAAAGTTGTTGCTGCTGTTGATTTTCAGTTAATTCAAATTGTTGTTGATTCTCAACAATAGCAGCAACATTTTTATTATCCACGTTATCACTAGCACGCTCCATTGGAACAACTGTGGCAATATCGGCGCTGTCGCCGATCTTAAATGATGCCGGTGTTGATTGTGATTTTCGTAGTGTCATTTTCTTACTAACATTTTGCCTTGCGAGTGTCAGAGATAGCTTGCCCATTACTTTCGTTGTTGTGGCGAATTTGTTGTTGTTGCTTTCTTATATGTTTTCGTTTTAAGGTATTGCTCTTTTCTTTTTACTTGCAATTCTTTGATTAACTGTTGCACTCCATTTTTACTTATTGTTTTGAACTTTTTACCTGTACTCGCTCTTTGCTTTTTAATTGTAATTGCCCTCTACTTTCGACTTGTAGTTGCTCTTTACTTTTTACTTTAAGTTGTTGCTCTCTGATTACTTCTTCGTTTTGCTCCTTATTTTTTGATTGATGCTCAATACCTTTTACCTGTATTTGCTCTCTAATTTTTATGTGCACTTTCTCTTTATTTTTTACTCGTAGAGTTGCTCTCGAATTTTCACTTGCAGCTGCTCTCCACTTTTCACTTGCTGTTGCTCACCACGTTTTAGCTATACTTTCTCTCTGTGTTCACTTGTATGTACTTGATCTCTTCTTTTCACTTGTAGTTGCAATCGACCGTTTCGTTGGTTTTGTTCCTTATTTTATATTTGCTGCTTTCCACCTTTTAGTTTCAGTTGCTTTCTGGCTTTGTGTTATTGTTGTTGCTTTTGATCCTTTTGTTTTTGCTGTTTGAGGACAGTTTGCAGCACTTTCGTTGCTCTTGTCGTTCCTGCTCCTTTTGTTCGTGCTCTATTGATGATGTTGCTGTTGTTGTTGATTTTAAATTGATTTGATTGAGCTTCTTTGTATTGGTAAATATTTGTTGTGATGATATTGTTGTTGTTTTTGTATTTGCATGACAATCATCCACAGCATTGCTAGTAATGTACTTACGTTGATTATTGTTCGTTGTTATTGCTGTTGTTATTGCTGTTGTTATTGCTATTTTTATTAATATCATTAATTGATGTTATGTTGTTTCCTTTCTTGCTATTCTTGTTGAACTTACTTCATCTGTTTCTATTGATTTATTATTATTATTATTTATTGATGAAATTATTAGAGATTTTATTTTGCTTTAAATATCTATCTTGATTTTGTTTCTTTTACTCCGAATATGCCTTGCGACGGTTGCTACTGCTACTTACTATCACCGGTTGGCACTAACTTCATATCGTTGCATGCTAATTTTTCGTACTTAACGGTAACTTTTGTAAATACGAAATACTGTAACCTGTTGGTTTTGACACCAGCTCGATATTGATAAGTTGTTCGAGCGTGTAGACGTAAATTTAGTTAACTAAATACGTGCTAATTTGTAATGGAAAAAGTTTTTACAAGTGCTCATATAAATAGTGTTTTTGACAAATTTTTCGTCACATTTACAGAATATAAATGCATATGTTGTATGTATGTTATATGTATTCTTTCAGAATACGAAGAGATTTTGTAATTTGATTTCATAGTGTTTGTTGACGTATCTTCTTCTTCTTGAATGGTACAACCGCCCATGGAGCCCATTCATCTTGTGTAAGATATATTTGATTATGAATGGAAGGGATCTACTTTTATGTCGAATCTTAACTGCGAAGCTTGGGAAGCCTTTTTTAGGCAATTTTTGCTCTTTAAATGTTCCATTTTTGACTGAGTGTGGAGTGTGGTTATGTGTTACACTTAACTTTACAGCTATTTTATAGTACACGAATTAGAAAATGCTCGCGTCAATTAAATTTGACAAAATCAACAATTTGTCAATTCATTCTGCTGCTATTAGCTACAAGTTGACCCAATGACTTTATTGCGAAACATTCGCAAAATCGATGTACAACGCTTTTGCGATTTTTGTTTGTTATTGTTCATTATTTGAACCTAGACCTTCAATAAAATTACAATTGAATAATAAAATCGTGTTTTTTCCTTGAAAATTTCATAATTTGGCGGTCATTTTTAGAACAAAGAGAATTCCTTTTAGAAGATTTCATTGAGCATAAAAGTCAAAGTTGATGTTTATGACTTTTATAGTCGAATTTTAGAAGTTTAACATTTTGAAAAAGATCAAAGATATCATGTTGGTAAATGTGAAAGTTTTTATTGAAAACATTAAAATATTGAAAATCCTACATTTCTTGACACTTTTATGGGACCAGATCAAAGCGTGTAACACATTTCCCTACCTCCCCCTATTAATATGAAGGTGTATCGTTGTTGTACAAATTTCGTTTCCATCCAATTGTTTGAAAGGGATTCCATTATTAAAAATCTTTTAACAACTTCTTTGCCTTTTCGTTAAATTTCTAATATGAAATTTTTTAAGTATTTTTTGTTGTTGTTGAAAGACAGGTAGCTGGGTATAGCAAAACATTCACCCAAACAAATATTGCATTTGTTGTTTTATTTGCGCTCCTTTCTGATCCACCTTCTTTACTCCGCTCTCTTTCTCTCTGTCAATATCTCTCTTGCACACACTTATGCTTTGCCAACGCAGTGTTGCCAAATCAATGCTTTTTAAAAATAAAAAGTTAACAATTTGATTGTGGGTGGGGAGGGTATGAAGAGAAGAGATAGCTTGCAATTACCCGATAATTTAAAAGTTTCACAACACAAATGAATGTCATAAAATAAACGAAAAAAAAAAAATTTAATTCAACGATATACATAAATTTTAAATAATTATAAAAAATGGTGGCGCTCTTTTTAAGTTTATTTACTGGATTTTTGCGAATTTTTTTATTATTTATTTTTTATTTTTCTTCGCGCTTAGGCAAACATCAATAATTAATTGACACCAACATTGTCGCTCGCGCAATCGACACGCGAAGAAAGACAGACTCACCGACTCGGCTGACCGCGGATGCTGACTGTTGTTTGCTATCTCTGAGAGTAATGGAGAAGAATCTTGGGGTACTATATGTGATAATTTATTATTGTAAATTCATTTATTTATATATGCATAAATTGATCGTGCCAACATATAAAATTATAAAATGCACAGACACACTTGCGGGACTGAGATACACCGCCAATACACGATGGATAAAGGTAGCCAGAGGGGGGGCGAAGGGAAATATAAAATTTAATATCATTTAACAGTTGTTAGAGTGCGACAAAAAGAAGAATATGTATGATGAAGAAGCACAATATGATGAAGAAGAAGAAGCAGCGTAGATATTAACAACAAAAATTGGTTCGTTGACTGTTACAAAATTTTAATTGTATTCAGATATTGATGTTGAAGTCTGTTAAATTCGATTTTCTTATACATTTTTCTAATAAATTAATTCATTTATTAGGCCCATTACGAACACCGGCACGCACGCACCTTAACTAAGAAAGCAAATGAACTGTCAGTCAGCTACCATCTACTAACTAATATCGCCGTTGCCTTTACCGCCACCGCAAAAAAAAACATTAATTTACGTTTAAATCTGAATTGCAGTAAACAGAAGTTCAAGAAACGTGTCTTCTTTTATCTTCGTATTACACTTGACTTAAAACATTTCGTTCATGCGCCACGCAACACCAAACACTTGAAACTTTAGTTGATTACTGAACAGAAAAAATGTGCTGCCTCTACAACGATCTCAATTGGACTGGAGTCTCATCTGATTAAATTACTCATTCAAATTTGTGGTTGCACAGTGGGATAGAGTAATTATATAAATTTAAGTGGAAAGAACCTTTAAGAAGCATTTGGGGAGTAATCGCCTCTCTCATCCTCTTCTCCGTACTGCAGAACACTACTTTTAGTTTTACACTTAAAACGAATCTTACCAATTAAACCTACCTACTTCCTCTTCTACCACTCCTGGTTACGCCTGCTTTCGATTATATTCCTCAGTTATTTCAGGTGCGACTGTGTGGTATTGGAATGATTACCAACTGTTTTGATCAACTATTCGCCTATTTTACTAAAGCTGAATATCACGAAATCGGTCTTTTGGGTTGCCAACTCTAAGCCAGTGCTAAAACCAGTTGTTTGGCAACTGTAAGCTGCTGGGTTATACTGGTGTTCGCTGTTCGACGAACACATCAAATTTACTCTCGTGCTGGGTGTAGTGGTTACATTGGTGTTCGTTACAGAGTTGCTTTTTGTCGAAATTCAGTTCTTTTTGTAATACAATTTTTTGCGCAACGGCAACACTAAATGGTATACCAAAAAGCTTTAAACGATTTTATTAATATGGAGCTTGAAATTAATAATATAATAGAAAAATTATGAAAATGATATGATTTTTCTTCAATAGTTTTATGAATAATATATTTAATATTCACTTTTAAAAACTAAAAAAATTCGCAACTTCGCTTTTCTGCATTTGAAAATAATGATGTACAGGTTTGCATGTTTTCCTTCTATTTTACATACATTTTTGTTCTTTTTTTGTAGAATAACTCATTGACACCCTGAATACTCGGCATGCTCGATTAACATTTCACCCAGCATATCGTGTTCGCTGTGAGAGTGAGTAAAAGCTTTTTTTTCGTGTTCGGGCAACAACAATTGCATGGTGTTCGCCGAGTAAAATTTGAATGTAACCACAGCCTTAGCATTACGATATAACCAGCATTACAATGTCACCAGCCTTACGATGTCATCCATATCTGACGAAGGTAGTATCTTCAAGGTAAACCCCTGCGCCAGTGCCACGCTAAGGATATCAATATTTAATGCTGAGTACTCAAGAGTTTGTAGAGATCGTGCTTCTACTTTGAAATACATACAAGTTTATACTCCATTGTAAATACCTTAAACGATTTTAATTAGTATGCAAAAAAAACAATATGTTCAATTCTAGATGAGAACTGCACCTTGAGGGAGACCTTGGAGCAGTAGTTAATTAGAACGCTACCTAAGCAGGCGGAGGGAATTCCAAAGTTTCACTGCTAGGCCGGGCTTTTCGCATCCACCCATGTTGTGCGTGTAATATTTTTACATGAATGAAAATTCGTTCTAGTCTTCTAAAATCAGGAATAATCAAAATATTTATATATGTATTGTATATATGTATTAATTGTATTTATTTTTTCTATGTATTCTTGTAGTATATGTTTTTACAATTTAGCTTTTACAATTTCAATATAAATACAAATTTGTTGTTTTTGCTTTCTCTATTTTAAGACTTGATTATGTGCACATAATATGAACTTATATGAAATATACAAATGTGTTATTTTATTAATTTCTTCATCTTTCTATTAACTTATCTAATTCCGATCCCAATCCCGTCTACTCCGGGATCATAATTTTAAATGCCGAAATTTCGGGATCACAAAATCCCTTAGAGATTGTAACCCCAAGTGGGTTTTATAGGCTTTATCCATTTATTTAAGGATTCAAAAGTAAGATTATTTATTTTGGTTGTCTAACTTAAAACTTCCGTTTGTCTTCTAAGTTCTATTAAAATTAGCTTTTAAAAAAACAAGTCATAAATTCTGACAGTTTCTACTGCTGTTTGTGCTGTAAAAATCATGTGGTTGTTGTGTTAGTTCAAAGCATTGTTATTGCTATTATTAGTACAGCATATGAAAAAACGAAAATCACGAGACTTATATTTTCTCCTGCTAACGTAATTATCCGCATAATGAAGATCATGCCGAGATCAATTGGAGTAAAGAAATTTTTACACTCCTTTAGAAAACACCTGACTGCTTCTTTTGACTCGCCAAGAAAACTGTGCCGATATTCGAGTCCGGTCAAAAATTCATATCTTTCTCATACCTATAATAATTTTCTGTAATTTTACAAATATAAAACACTGTGCGCGTCTACACTCATTTTAAGTTTATCATTGCTTATCCGGTTTATTGTTTTTTAGTGGTTTATTGCTCTCCGTTGAACATTCATCTCACTCTCACTTACTCTCTTAGACTCTCGTGCGATTTCACCATTTCCTCACACGAAACAGAGTCACAGTAGGTCGTGCGTGCTTATTGCATCTCAGCGGCACTGTGGTGGGTATCTCGCATCTCTTAATCTTCTCTTATCGTCATTACCATATGGATTTTATATGGAAATCAAGTATGATTATTTAGTCTCTTGTATTTTTCGATCTTGCACTCATTTTGCATTTGTTTTGTTTTGGTTTATTGATTTATTGCGAAATTTACATATGTTAATTTTTTTTTACACCTAATATATTTTGTCATGGTTTCTATGTTGTTCGAAGTAAAAGTTGTTCTCGGTGTTGTAGAGTTTTATTTCACTGGTGGTTTTTTTTTATTTATTTTTGAATTGCAATGCGAGTGATTGAAACAAAAATAAAAAAAAATTTTAAAAGCAAATACGAATAATTAATAATAATTATATTCTTGTGTAAATTCAAAATTTTTTCCAAAAAAAACGAGTATATATATGTACAAAAATAATTTAATACATAAATATTAATATTAAAGAAGCGTTATATGGAAAGTTAGGCAGACAGTCAGACAGGATTATATTGCCATAAATAATGGATGGATGCTGTATAATTGTTTTGAACAAATCTAGTTTTCATTAAACATTGCTTTGTCTGGATTCACACAGATCGAGATTTTTAAGCCTATATACAGGGTTTACCATTTACAATTTGGAATTCGATTTTGGTGTAAATAAGAAACGAATATTTGTTTTCAATGTGGTCTTTATTATTCGAAAGTATAATCCTTAATCCTTAATTGTGGAACACTATTTCATTCAAATGACTTCCGCGGCTGGCCACACAGTAGCCCATACTACCAATCCAATTTTTCAGTACATTTTCAACTGTGTGTAGCTGTACTTGACCGATGAATGCACTAATTTCATCCTTAAGAGGCTCAATCGTTGCTTGTGGGCTCCCCACAAATAATAGTCCGACGGAGTCAAATCGCAATTGCTTGGTGGCCAATGCACATCACCAAAACGGCTAATAGCGCGATTTTCAAACTTCCCACGCAAAAGACCGATTCTTGCACGGCTTGTGTGACACTTCGCGCCATTCTGTTGGAACCAAATGTGGTCTAAGTTCATATCTTCTAAAATAGGCTACAAATAATCAGCTAACATTGTGCGGAATCGCACTCACCATTCACTGTAACACGTCGTCCTTCCTCATTTTCCGCCGGTCCAAAAACTACACCAAACAGTTACTCGTTGAGGGTGCATTGGCTTCTCAACAATCGGGTTTGGATTTTCTGAGCCCCATAACGTAACCACCGAGTTGAGCTCGTTTTTTTTAATCGTTTATTTTTTATTGAATCTTTCTATACTTAGGGGCTAACAATAAGCTTTTCAAATCTCTAATCTAAAATACTTAAAAGCCAGTTTCCAGGGTAGTGTGTGGGTTTAGTGCAAAAGCGTCTTGCGTAGATTTTAGTAGACTAAATTTACATGGTATATTTTTCACAAAATTTGTATATTTCTTCAGCCATCATGGGTATATTGAGGTCTTAATGAATGATGAAATTTCTTATGTAGCATGGAGCTACTGCGAGGGTTCTGAGCATTTTGGAATGCATTCTTTGAAGTTTTCTCACGTTTAATGGCCACGCAATTCCCCATAGTCCACTTGGGTTTAATAACCACTTTATAGAGAAGCAATTTGTTGTCCATGGTCAGCTTGGAGTTTTTATGTAGCAACCAATGTAGTTTCTATGTTTTTATTTTTGATAAGGCCTTTTTTGATTAAATATACTCTTTCCAGGTCAATCATTTATCATTGTGCATTCCGAGGTGGTGAACACTATATTTTTGGAGAATAGGACAATTATTAAGAGTCAAGGCCGGACAAGCTCCTCTTCTTAGCACGAAAGTAAGATGGACGCTTTTTGATTGATTTACTTTTATTCTCCAGGTCGTTAACCAATTTTCTATTGCTTCAAGGTGATCCTGTAGGATTTTGGTCGCTGTTGTGGCGTCAGTAAGGGTACTTAAAATTGCTGTGTCATCAGTAAATGTATGTATGTGTAAATTGTGCGTAAATTATGCTTTCTTGGCAAATCTGAGATGAATAATAGGTAGAGTAGCGAACCAATGACATTGCATGCTACAAAAAGTAGAGAAAATAATTTTCCTACACGGCACCACCTCTTGGCAGGCAATGGCAAACCTACAAGAGTAAAAATTGCTATGAAAAGCTTTTCACTTCGCCGTTCGGATTCGGCATTGAACTGTAGGTCCCTTCCATTCATGTACAAATATAACACGCACAACATGAGTGGATGCGAAAAGCTCGGCCTAGGCCCTCCATGGGCTGTTGTGCCATTAAAAGAAAAAAAAGAAAAGTCGTTTTCAATGTTATAATTCATGGGGAATGGTCCGAAGATAGGTCAAACGAACATTCAGCTTCAATTTGGGCCCTTCTAATGTTTTTAATCACCCCAAAAACTATTAGATCTGGGATCTTATTGATATCTGATGGCCTGTAGATATGAAGTCTAGACCATGGGAAGAAATAGTAGAGAATAAGTTTCTGCCTCTTGATGTTATTAATCTCGAGCCCCAGTGTATGCGCTTCGTGTTGTAGGTAATCTCCTGCGGCAATAAATCTGTTACCTAGAGTATTGAAATTTTCAACACAAACTGATGTTGCGTGAATGTGTCTTTTCACTTCCCCATTTGGATTCGGCATTAAACCGTAGGTCCCTTCCATTCATGTACAAATATAACACGCACAACATGAGTGGATGCGAAAAGCTCGGCCTAGGCCCTCCATGGGCTGTTGTGCCATTAAAAGAAAAAAAAGAAAAGTCGTTTTCAATGTTATAATTCATGGGGAATGGTCCGAAGATAGGTCAAACGAACATTCAGCTTCAATTTGGGTCCTTCTAATGTTTTTAATCACCCCAAAAACTATTAGATCTGGGATCTTATTGATATCTGATGGCCTGTAGATATGAAGTCTAGACCATGGGAAGAAATAGTAGAGAATAAGTTTCTGCCTCTTGATGTTATTAATCTCGAGCCCCAGTGTATGCGCTTCGTGTTGTAGGTAATCTCCTGCGGCAATAAATCTGTTACCTAGAGTATTGAAATTTTCAACACAAACTGATGTTGCGTGAATGTGTCTTTTCACTTCCCCATTTGGATTCGGCATTAAACCGTAGGTCCCTTCCATTCATGTACAAATATAACACGCACAACATGAGTGGATGCGAAAAGCTCGGCCTAGGCCCTCCATGGGCTGTTGTGCCATTAAAAGTAAAGTAAGTAAATTTGCCATTTGCATATTCTTCGAATGCATGGTGTTTGATTATTCTTTATACGAGTACAGATGTGCCACCTCGTGCTTTCCGGTTAGAATGCTTAGTGTCATAGACTTCGAACCCTTTTATTTGAAAGTTATTAAATCTTGTGAGATGAGTTTCTGCTACTAACATAACATCAACTCGATTTCTAATAAGAAAAGTATCGAGTTCATTCTGCCATTGGCGTGGCGTGCCAGTAACATATTTTTAAATAATTCATTTTGTTAATTCAGCCTGTAGAAGCATTGTTTGATTTTCATAAGTTCCTGCATAAAATAAATAGTTCACATCCAAAAGTACAATATCGATAAAATGGTTCCAACATTTTGACTGGTTTAAACTTGCCGTTTATATACTTTTTGTATGAGTGTTTGAATAAGGAGCCTTATCACAACACGGGCCATCGCAAATGCCCATCACACTTTTGGTGATTTTCGGGCGTTAACTACAAGGTGAGTCTCTTTTTCATTGCATACTTAGTACTAGCTTTCATTGCCAGAAAACACTCCCACTGCGACTACCAATATATTGAACTCTATCTTGATATAGGAAAACCAGATGGTCTTCCCTATATAAACAGAAAAAGGAACAAATATAATAAATTCTTGGATTCCATGAATTATGGTCTCCTAGAAACTAGGAAACAAATTGACTACAAAGTCCTGCAATAAAGCTACTGATGGCGCGTGCCCTTCTAGTAAAACAATATGGAATTCAAATCCACCACGGTGTTACAAAAACTTCAACCCTTGCGAAACTTTTTCTTTTACCCTCTTTTTATAAGGGTCTTCATCTTCACAATACGGTTTTACTTCTTCGTGCTTTTACTCGGCGAACAAAATGAATTTGTTGTTGCACCGAACACGAAGAGAGAGCTTTTAATCGCTCTCACAACGAACACGATATGCTCGGTTAAATGAACACCGAAAACATGTAAAACATTATTTTCATTTGCAAAAAAGGCTTTTCGAGATTTAAATTTTAATCCCGAGATTAATAAATGTACTTACTGAATATGTTTATCATGAATTTCCATGCTGCACTTTTAAGTAAACGGCGAGCGGTGCCCACAAAAATCGCAAAAATAGCGTCAGCAGTTTTTGTGAGAACCTAAAAATTATTTTGGTCATTTCATATACAAAACTTATGTGTTGGATTTTTTCTTCTTTTTACGAAGAGGAAAGCAGAAAAAGCCTAGTCGGTGCGAGAAGACAATCTCACAGTAAAGCCACCTCTCGTCGGTACGGATATTCCTCCCGGAACCACCGTTAGGTACGTCGGAAAGGTCCTAATGAGCGTAACGCTCAATCGTTAGTCATGGTTCTGTCCATGTGAGTCCGGTTGCATCGTCAGTTGACGTTTACTGTCTCTATATATTCGGTATATTCCGCATTTCCGGTATTTACTGTGCGTTCGGCTTTACGCGCACGTTCTGCGTTGGATAGTTTATTCGTGATTTAAAGCAACCATGCATGCTATATTCTACTTTTCAATTGTATTGCACGTCTGCTTTGTGAAGTTAATTTCAGAAAAAAATTCGACAAAGGCTATCTCCAACTCTTCTCTGTTAACCCTGAAGCGCGGGCAGTGTCTTGGCCGCCTCTTTAAAGCTTTGCTAGTCGCCTCTGTTATGGGCGCGCTGGAGCCGGTTGATAAGGCCAAGTGCAGCCAGATTGCTCTGTACCTGGTCTTTCCAACGGAGATTAGGACGTCCTCTTCTGCGTGTTCCTCTACCGTGACTCGAATGAAATACCCTTTTCTTCCATTTGCTCAACATGAACCATCCTGCGAAGTCGCTGGATTTTTATACGCTTGACTATGTCAGTGTCGGCGTACAGCTCATACGGAGTATCTTCCTCTCGAACGCTCCTAGTAGCCTCTCATACTTGCGATGATGCAAATAGCGTAGTCCGATAACGTGCGATACCCAATGGCATCGCTGCGTCACATGCATCTCCAAGTGCTCCTGTAGCTGATTCAGCCTGGAACGTTGCGTCGCACCAAAAAATATTAAATATTTCAGCGTCAAACTCGTGCTTCTTCCATCCTTTCTGCTGCGCCTTCCGGGTTCGGATTTCCAGGGGTGCAACTTTGGTAACAATATCGATGATGATGGCTTTGTGTCCATCACTATGCATATATACTCGTATGTCTCTTGCGCACGTTGTGTACTAAGGTGAGATCTATTATGAACCTACCTCTAATCGTGTCGAAAGTATGTGTCCCGAATTCATTTAAAAGTTCCAACTCTAAGGGCACAAGGCTCTCGAGCAGTATATAGCCGCGTCGTTTGGTGTGAGCGCTATCCCACGTTGTGGACCATGCACTAAAGTCACCGCCTATCAAGAGTGTATACTTTCAAATGCTTTAGCTCTCATACTAGGTGGAGCATAGCAGCTGAAAAAGTAGATGCCACTTGATCCATGTGAAGCCATCTATGACGGCCACCATTCTTCCTTTCAGAGCGGCGTTGCCTAGCGCCCAATTAGCTGCCTTGTTCCCCAAGTCCTATGCTTAGCAATGTCCTATCTAAGTTGGCACACTGCTCCGAGTGTAACGCTACGTCGTAACTATGTTCTATTGTTATTTGTCGCAGGAGATCCTGTGCCGTGGTGGTCGCTGTGGCGTCGTGGTAGTTCGTTAGACTGCTACGCAGGGTGTCCGGGGTTCGAATCTCGGCACAGGCAAAATCAAAAAGTAGAAAAAATAATTTTTCTACATGGCACCACCTCTTGGCAGGCAATGTCAAACCTACAAGAGTAAAAATTCCCTATGGAAAGCTTTTCACTTCGCCGTTCGGATTCGGCATTAAACTGTAGGTCCCTTCCATTCATGTACAAATATTATAACACGCACAACATCAGTAAATTCGAAAAGCTCGGCCTAGGCACTCCATGGGCTGTTGTACCATTAAAAGTAAAGTAAGATCCTTGCTGCATGTGCACCTTGGCACATAGCACATTTTTCCTGGTTTGTCCAGGAAAGCCGCGTTTTATCTACTTATATATCCTCGGTGCAACGTTGTACAATATGACCATAACCCCAGCACTTAAGACAGTGATTGGGAGATTCAACTTCCCTTATCCTGCTTACCGTTGTACCTCTTACGCAAACTTCTAACTGAAGTTTCATTGCGGCGCCTGTTTTTGCATTAAGCATGGAGTGCTTCGCAAATTGTTTGGCTACTACCTTGGCTGTCTCCTTAAGAACCCCTACTATTGCTTACTATAGCCAGAAGCAGCTACTCTTCGTAGTTCTTCGTATGTCTTTGACATTTTCTCCCATTGTTTCAAATTGTCGCAGGTCTTGACCTTTCTTAAGATGTCTGCGTCGGTTGCGTCTTCTGCCTTCGATGTAATGATGGCGTCCGGCCTGGTTCTTATTATTCTTGCCTTCGTTTTCTGTTTCCATTCTGTTTTCTTCGGCTCCTTAGAATTTGGTATTTCTTTTCTTTGGAATTAATCTCCTCTTAGCCGAGGGTGATGGCGCAATGCTAGCCTCTCTAAAGGTTTCGCATGGAACACTTCTCGCATAGACCACTTCTTACCTTGGTGTTAGCTGCATTATAGCCTCTGTGTAAGCGCCTTTAATCATTGATGATTGTTGCTGATGGATACCTCTGTAGGCGTCTCCAAGTGCCTAGCCGACTTCTGCTGGTCCTGAGTGACTGCATTACTTGCTGTAGTCGCATTTAAATATATATTTTTCTCTAAGTGACTGAAAAGACACTTAATTCGCGTGATGCAATTAATTTAGTGAAAGAAACATTTGACGAATGATTAATTTCACGAAATGGACCCGTTAACTGGCCACCTCGTTCGCGCGATTTGACGCCTTTAAATTATTTTATTTGGGGATATGTGAAGTCTCATGTCTGTTAAACCAGAAACAATGGAGCACTTGGAAGCCAACATTCGACGCGTTATTGCCGAAATATAGCCAAACGCTGCAGCCAGATGCCGGAAATCATATTCAAACATTAATATCCAAAAATTATCTTTAAAATAAAACCATTTTCACGGATATTAAAAACCTTTTTCTGTATTTTATTTAAATTTAAAGTCCCCGATAAATTCCTTTTTGTTCATTATCGATTATTATCGACTAGTGACAACAACTTCTCGGGCTGATCGATAAGTTATCGGCAATTTTTCTTAACGATATTCCCATCCCTATTGCGAATGCCGATTTCTCGTTTTCAACTAAAATTGTATTCCTTAATTTATCTGGTGAATACTTACATTTTTATCTTTACTACAAAAAATTTTAACGGATTGATCCGAAAATTGTGGAAGCTGTAGTCGCAGTTGATTGCTTCTGAACGATCAATAGACAAACCATGTATAATTAGTCGACTGTTGATCGACGGTCGATTAAGATTCGTAAGAGGGGCCTTAATTAGAAAGCACACAAAGAAAAATATCAAACAACACGTTCGTACCCTACAAGCGATAGTCAGCGTCTGTTGTGTAATTTATTGTTAAAACATTCGCAATACTATCCTCGCCCCGTAATTCGAGTCCTGAACAACCATTTCATGGTGTCTCCACTAGCCACAATTCGAAGCAATGTTCAAGTCTTGAATTTTACTTTTTGGCAAGACTGAATATTGGCGAATTAGACGCTGCAACACGTTTCTCAACTTTTGAATAACAAATAATAAATATGCAAAAATGCAAAAATGCATACACAAACATGAGAAACAAAATATTGAAATATAAAAACTACTTACCTTTAGGTACTCATTTAAACAACTTATTATTGCTTTACAGGTTTTCAAAACTATTGTCTAATGGCTACTAAAGATATTGCAATTGAAAATATCAAGTCCTTGAAAGAAATTAGAAAGCCGTTGGTTTGCAGGGATTACTTCACGCATACCATAAATGGGAGGGCCTGGGGCGTAGGACACAAGGTCGATCATTGCGCTTCTACGTTTCAAGTCGACTCCCGCAAACGCCCAAAGGACAACGATTTGCGGATATGCACCTGGAATGTCCGAACTCTCTACCGGGAAGGTGCCTCTATCCAGCTGGTTAATGTCCTCCAACAATATAGAGCTGACATCGCCGCTATACAGGAAATGCGATGGACGGGACAGGGTTGCTCGAAAAGAGCATCCTGTGATATCTACTGCAGCTGTCACGCGTCGAGACACGAATTAGGTGTTGGATTTATAGTTGGGAAGAGACTGCGTCATCTAGTCTCGAGGTTCACGGCCGTGAACGAGCGTCCAACCACCACGCATCAAGGCAAAATTCTTCAACATCAGCCTAATTTGTGTCCATGCCCCGACGGATGAGAAGGATGAAACGACCAAAGATGGCTCCTCGACAAAACTTATGAGCATTGCCCCCGCCACGATGTTAAAATCGTGTTAGGCGACTTTAATGCCAAGGTGGGCAAGGAGTCCATTTGGTCCGACGATCGGAAAATTCAGTCTCCACGACGAAGCCACCGATAACGGTATGAGACTGATCGACTTCGCCGCGGCACGAAACATGACAGTTAGTAGCACCAGATTCCAACATAAAGATATCCATAAGGCCACTTGGCTGTCCCTTGATCAAAACACACGAAACCAGATTGATCACAATGGTGATCGACGGAAGGCACGCTTCCACAAGGCACGCACCCACAATACGTGGTGCAAACATCGACTCAGACCACTACTTGGTTGCAGCCAAGGTTTGCACACGTGTATGTGTAGCAAATCGCGTACGGATAGATACAAGAATGCTGGATGTCGAAAAGCTGCAATCACAACAGACAGGCAAAGTCTTCGCCAACCAACTTGCACTCCTCCTTTCGCAAAACACCCCTCAACTTGATGATATATGCGCGCAGTGGACACACATTTCCCGCTCTATGCGTACGGCTGCCAAAGAGGTGCTAGGCTAGGCTCGCCGTCGACGGAGAAATATGTGGTACGACCAAGAGTGTCGCGATGCTACTGAAGCAAAAAACGCAGTCTACAGAGCCACCCTGCAGTCAGTTGCAACGCGAGCTGCTAAGGAGCGATACAGAAAGTTGAGGAGGGAGGGGAAACGTCTTTTCAGGAGCAAGAAAAGAGATGAAGAAAGACGCGAGTTCAATGATATCGAAATGTTGCGGGACAGGAACGAGGTCCGAAAATTCTTTGAAAGAATAAGACGCCTGACTGATGGTTTGAAGACCGGGGCCTCTTCCTGCAAGGATGAAGACGGAAATCTGGTGACTGATATGCAGGGCATAATGAGATTGTGGAGGGAGAACTTTTCGCAGCTGCTTAATGGCGATGACGGCAATAATCCCGCCGCCTGACTATGAGGAGGTCTTAACAGCCATTGCTCGGCTGAAAAACAAAAAGGCTGCAGGTGCAGATGGTCTGCCTGCTGAATTGTTTAAGACCGGAGGCGAAGAGCTTCTATGCAGAATATGGTCAGATGAAAGTATGCCAAGTGATTGGAACCTCAGCGTACTCTGCCCAATCCATAAGAAAGGTGATTCCACGATCTGCGTTAACTACCGTGGGATAAGCCTTCTTAATATTGCATATAAGGTTCTATCGAGCGTATTGTATGAAAGACTGAAGCCCATCGTCAACAAACTGATTGGACCTTATCAGTGTGGCTTCAGGCCTGGTAAATCCACCATCGACCAGATATTCACAGTACGCCAAATCCTGGAAAAGACCCGAGAAAAACAGATCGACACCCATCATCTATTTGTCGATTATAAAGTAGCCTTCGACAGCACGATTAGGAATCACTTGTACGCCGCAATGTCTGATTTTGGTATCCCCGTCTTTGCAAAATGACACTGACCAACACCACCAGCGCAGTGAAAATTAGGACAGACCTCTCCGCACCATTTGATACCAAAAGAGGTTTCAGACAAGGTGACTCCCTATCGTGCGACTTCTTTAACCTTATGCTGCAGAAAATAATTCGAGCTGCGAACATCGACATCTCTGGCACTATCTTCTACAAGAGTGTCATGCTGCTAGCATACGCTGATGATATTGACATCATTGACAAAAACGCTCGAGCAGTCAGTGCAGCATTCTCCAACCTGGAAAGGAAGTCTCGTCGAGTGGGTTTAGTGGTGAACGAGGACAAAACGAAATACCTTGTGTCAACAAACAAAGAGTCACGGCATCGTGGACAAAATGCCACTGTTGACAACTACACTTTTGAAGTCGTCAAGGATTTCGTATATCTAGGATCCAGCATAAACACCAACAATAATGTCAGCCTTGAGATCGAAAATTTAATTATTTGATAGTCGTAAAATGGCGTTTCCACAAAACGTAAATAATAGTAAAAATTGTATGTAAATCGATTGATATGTGTACGATACGTACACGATATTTGACGTCAATTGATTGACTGTGTAAGGTCTATAATAGCAAATGTAATAATCAAAAGTTTTGAATATAGTTCACCCTGTGCAGCAATTGCTTAACATTACTGTCTCGGGTATGGTTTGTATACAAGCTGCACTCGAGCGACATCTAGATGTGAAACAGAAAGACAGGTTGAATCAGATTTTCTACAAATTAAAATATGGAAAATTTTTAAAGTTCGCTCTTTGTTTTCAAAATTATTCTGTTTTTTTAATTTTTATTATTTATATTAGTAAATGGAAACAATAACAAAGACAAAATAACTAAAATATTTCTTCATAGTAAATAATTAAATACATATGGTATATACTCACATACTTATGTGAGTCATGTTTCGTTTATTTTAAAAAGCTTAATACAGTAAACCCCGGTTAAGTAACTCTCTCTTAAGTGCCTTTAACTTAAGCAACTTAAGTTACTGTTATTTACTATTTTTTTCTGCAAATATCCATAAAAATTTTCGGTTTTAAGTACCTCCACCGCTTAAGTATTTACCTCAAAAACCTGACATCTTGAGCTGAGATACATAACCGGAGTTTTCTGTATTAGTAATCGACATGGGTTCCTTTTAATTAAATAACTGTTAGCTGATGCAAAGTGGCATAGAATCAAGCAAGGATTTCAACGTTGATGATCTGTTTTTCTGCAATTCTTCCACTATGAAGATTTCTAGGTGCTTAGCTGCTTCGAAAAAAAATTGGCTAAAATGAGAGATCTTCAACGGGGTTAAGGTCAGGGCTTATGGGCCAGTAAAGAATCCTTAATTTTCGAGAAATAAATAATATTTTCTCCGTGCACTGTGTATTGACGCATTATTTTGCTGATACATCCAATCATCGCCATAAAGTTGACCTGCAAATTCTATTAGCTCGTCGTCTAATAAATACAGATTCAAAGTTACATAATTAAAAACTTTATGTGTATTTGATACAAAAGCCGAAACGTTTTTGCCAAATAAAAAAGACATTTCTTCTTTATGAAAGCTTCCAAAAACGTTTTAGAAAATAACTTTTCCTCCGACATCAAAGTTGTAGTAGTTCCATGTAGTAAACTTGCGACCAATTTCCATCACTCCATAAATTCCAAGAAATTATTTAACCTAAGTTCTTGAAAAATTACTTTTATTTTAGTTTCAAGAATGACCGCATTTTCGGGCTATATCTCTCCAACTTTCCGAAACACCAGCGACCATTCAGTCCACTTCAGTACTGAATTCAAAATTGCAAAACAATGTTTTTCATATTTAACATATTTAAAATATGACAGTATTGTTTTTTGAGAATGTCTTCTAATTATCACATCTTCATTTGTAAATGTTTCTCTATAAAAATTATATAATATAATTGCTATCAAAACCTTATTAATATTGAAATTGATGAGCAGGAAACCCTATGACCTTAATAAATACTTATGGATGACAGCTCGAACAGACTAGATCAACAGGAATATCCTTCAACAAAACCCATCCCGAAGTTCAATACCCGTTGGCCCATTTCTCTCTTGAATCATTTCTCCATTCTTTTAATTTTTCTTTCGATCCATTCCTCCTTGGTAAGCTTTTCCCTTGCACCTTTCCTCCATGATCCATTTTCCAATGCTCGATTTCTGCCTTAGTCCGTTTTCACCCTGATCTACATATTTCTCCCTTGACCCATTTCTCTCTTGATACATATCAGTCTTTGTTTTTCCCCCCCTGTTACATTATTTTTTGCTTATTTCTCCATTGGTCCAGTCCTCCTCTATCGGTACATATCTCCTTGGTTTATTTCGCTTTTGGTTTACTCCTTTTAAGTCTACTCCTTTTAGGTCTATTACTCCTTGGTTAATTTTTCCCTTGACATATTTTCCAATGGTCCATTTCCACCTGGTCCATTTATGGTTCATTTCTCTTTAAGTCTGTTCCATTTAAGTCCATTCCTCCCTGTTCCATTTCTTCCCGTGATGACAACGATCAGAGGACAATTATCTACAATAATTCCGAAACTTCATTTGATCTTCAAAATGTTACCTCTATTCATATAAACGCTTCACTAACCCCTAAGAAATAAGAAATTATTAGCGAAAATCTGCTAAATTTCTCAGAGTCATGAAGTTTTCAGACACGTTTGTCAACCGTAATTTCAAAAATATATATACGAGTATATATATATTTCATCTTACCATAAAAACAAAACCAGAGAAAACACTGAGACACTAAAAACATAAATATAGATTTTAATTGTGAATTCTCATAATTTTTAATGATGTTGTTGGCATTAGCAAAACACCCAACTTGATAATATATGCGCGCAGTGGTTGCACATTTCCCGCTCTAAGCGTACCGCTGCCGAAGAGGTACTAGGCTACCACCCTCACCGGAGAAGTATGGAGTGGTACGACAGTTAGTGTCGCGATCCAACTGTAGCGAAAAACGCTGTTTACAGAGCCACCCTGCAGTCAGTTGCAACGCGAGCTGCTAAGGAGCGACACAGAAAGTTGAGGAGGGAGTAGAAACGTCTTTTCAGGCGCAAGAAAAGAGATGAAGAAAGACGCGAGTTCAATGATATCGAAATGTCGCGGGACAGGAACGAGGTCCGAAAATTCTTTGAAAGAATAAGACGCCTGACTGATGGTTTGAAGACCGGGGCCTCTTCCTGCAAGGATGAAGACGGAAATCTGGTGACAGATATGCAGGGCATAATGAGATTATGGAGGGAGAACTTTTCGCAGCTGCTTAATGGCGATGACGGCAATAATCCCGCCGCCTGACTATGAGGAGGTCTTAACAGCCATTGCTCGGCTGAAAAACAAAAAGGCTGCAGGTGCAGATGGTCTGCCTGCTGAATAGTTTAAGACCGAAGGCGAAGAGCTTCTATGCAGAATATGGTCAGATGAAAGCATGCCAAGTGATTGGAACCTCAGCGTACTCTGCCCAATCCATAAGAAAGGTGATTCCACGATCTGCGTTAACTACCGTGGGATAAGCCTTCTTAATATTGCATATAAGGTTCTATCGGGCGTATTGTACGAAAGACTGAAGCCCATCGTCAACAAACTGATTGGACCTTATCAGTGTGGCTTCAGGCCTGGTAAATCTACCATCGACCAGATATTCACAGTACGCCAAATCCTGGAAAAGACCCGAGAAGAACAGATCGACACCCATCATCTATTTGTCGATTATAAAGCCGCCTTCGACAGCACGATTAGGGATCACTTGTACGCCGCAATGTCTGATTTTGGTATCCCTGCAAAGCTCATTCGTCTTTGCAAAATGACACTGACCAACACCACCAGTGCAGTGAAAATTGGGACAGACCTCTCCGCACCATTTCATACCAAAAGAGATTTCAGACAAGGTGACTCCCTATCGTGCGACTTCTTTAACCTTATGCTGGATTCGAGCTCTCTGGCACTATCTTCTACAAGAGTGTCATACTGCTAGCATACGCTGATGATGAATGCTGCAGTCAGTGCAGCATTCTCCAATCTGGAAATGGAGCCTCGTCGAGTGGGTCTAGTGGTGAACGAGGACAAAACGAAATACCTTGTGTCAACAAACAAAGAGTCACGGTATCTTGGACAAAATGTTACTGTTGACAATTATACTTTTGAGGTCGTCAAGGATTTCGTTTACCTAGGATCTGGATCCAGCATTGACACCAACAATAATATCAGCCTTGAGATCAAGTGGAGATTAACTCTTGCCAACAGGTGTTACTACGGGCTCAGTAGGTAATTGAGATGCAGAGCCCTCTCTCGATCAGCGAAAATAACGCTCTATAAGTCCCTCATCCTTGCCGTCCTAATATATGGCGTAGAGACGTGGACATTGACCTCCAATGGTGAGAGGCTGTTAGGAGCGTTCGAGAGGAAGATACTCCGTAAGATCTACGGTCCAGTATGCGTGGACGACGTGTGTCGAATAAGATGGAACGATGAACTGTATGAGTTGTACGTCCACACTGACATAGTCAATCGTATAAAAATCCAGCGGCTTCGCTGGCTGGGTCATGTTGAGCGAATGGAAGAAGCTGCTCCGGTTAAAAGTGTGTTTTATTTGAGCCACGGTGGAGGAACACACAGAAGAGAACGTACTAATCTCCGATGGAAAGAACAGCTGATTAAGATTTAGAATATTCAGTAAATTATAAAAAAAATCGTACATGTGCTGATGAAATCAGTTCGTCCGGCAGCTCTATAACGAGCTAAATCATTTTTTGCACTCTCATTTCCATCTACCTTCAGACATGTATTTAATTTAGTCCTAAGTATAGAATTTTATGATAGCTATACGAGAATAATGCATAAATATACTTATACAATATTTGATATCTACTTATGTGCATTATGCTTCAAATAATAAAAATGTAAATGCAAATGAATTTGAGACATTAAAATATGTCATTAATTTGAATGTACGAATGGCAAAGTGTAAATATCACAACTTTGTACAAAATCTTCTTCACATCTTTTTAGAAATTTATACCCAACCTTCCCACACTCCCCGAATTATGCAAATTCAAAAGGTGCTAAGTACGAAAATAGCAATCAAAAATTATGTGTGTAAATTTTATTTGTTTAATGTCTCAATTTGAATAAATATAATAACAACAACAACATCGGCATCGGCATCGGCAGCAAAACAAATGAAGCCATGCTCTTAGCATAAAGGCGGAGGAGTAAGGGGAGTGGATATCACCCTGTGCAGAGGAATATTACAGGTATGAATCAGTATAAGTTACGTGTTGAAATTGGAAGAATGTAGCTTGATAAGTTTCAATTGTATTATTAATATGGAGACTAAAGATTATCTAAAACGAAAATCACCTAAGGCATTATTGCCCTGAACTGCCCCACCTTGCTTCTGTTGCTCCATGCATATACTTAAGATATTAGTGCTCAATTTTAAAATTCAAACCACTACATGTCATTCTCGTATTCGCTCTCTCATTCTCTCGACTGCAAGGTAAGTGTGTGAGTGTGTATGAAAATGGAGTGTATGCTGTGGTATTGTTAATGTGTCATGTCAGTTATTCGAAAAACGTTAACATAAGCCATGCCCACACACACACTCACACAGGCATTGCCAATCCATATCCATGCCACACACTTATAGTAACTGCTTGCTTGAATGTCCGTCCACAGTCTTTCACTTGTCAATGTTATTTTCACATTGTTTCACAATCACACGCTCATTCTTTCTTTACTTAAGTATTCTCTCCCCAACTCTCTCCAACTTTGTTTTCACCAACAAACGTTAGTTTTGTTCCTTGTATTGCTGGTGTACATGTATTTTTGTTCTTGTATTTTATTTAAATATATCAGACACTTTCTAATGGCGTTTTAAGTTGTACACTACCGTTCACCCCCATCTACTCCTACTCCCCCTTCTTCTTCACTTTTTCTCACTCCAACACGCATATTTTCTGGTTATGACTATTCCGAACACGTAACGGAGTCGTTATGTTGCTTCTCCTTGGAACGACGCTTTCTTGTTCAATTCGTTTGATAAATTCAATATTGAAAATAAATAATATAATTTTCTTTTATTATATTGGAAATGTATCGCTACGCGCTTGCCTCTCACTGTCTTCAGAAGGAGGAGGAGGAGGAAGGCATGAGTAACGTTGACATTTCTCACTTTTTTCTTCTTATTTTTTGTCCTGTACTCTTAAAATTGTCAACGTGACCGAACTTTTTATTAAAATCTATGTAAAAAAATCTTTGAAAAGCTCCAGTTTCATTAACTTCAACAAATTTGAAAATTGAAAATGTTGGTTGGATATCAGTATGCAGTTCTTTCATATACATTTACATTTTAGATCTTTAGAATCCAATTGGACTTAGTATCATCGAAAGAGTAATCATCACCTCAAAATAGTCCCCATTGAGTGATGCAAAGTCCATTTAGCATCGCGTATCTTTGATCATTGATGGACTAATCGTTTTAACTGCCAATGCGAGTAACAAGGAGAGACCACGATTGATTGTCAAGTGCAAAACATTAGTAGCTCTCTCTCTCTCTCTTCATTTTTTTCAAAAAGAGCAATCTAGTAAATTACTTCCCATTCTGCTCTCTGTGGTCACAGGAATAAAAAAAAGCAATATATATTCAATTTAATGAAATGGGCCAAGAAAAAATGAAACAAGGGAGAAAAAGAACAAAGTGAAATGAATCAAGGGAGAAATGGAACAATGAGAAAACGACCAATGAAGATGAAATGAGGCAATGGGAAATGGACCAAATAACAAATGGGCAAAAAAAAAAGTGTATCAAAGGAAAATGAACCAAGGATAAATTGGGCAGGAAATGGACCAATGAGAATTGTACCAACGAGAAAAATCCCAATGGAATATTGGACCAAGGCCAAATGAACCAGGGGAAAAATGACCAAGGGGGAAATGAACCAGGGGAGGAATGGATTAGAGGAGAAATAAACTAGAGTCATTAGATCAAGTAGAGATGGACGGAGCAGAAATGGACCAACGAGAAAAGAATAAAATAATCATAGGTACCAGCCTATTTCTCCTTCCTAAATTTATTTTTACCTGTGTTGTTGTTGTAGGTTTTTCACTGGAAAGCCTACAGGAGCTCTCATTTCGAAATAAATATGGGCCACAATCCTCAGCAAATGATCTGTATCAACTTCTAACTTTATGAAGCTATTAATGAAATTAATGCTTTCGATTCTGTTATTTTTTCGTTTCGACGAAGCCCAAATATTCGTCGAATCGACTATGTAATAGGCGACGGTATCAAAAGGATGCTAGAAATCTTCTCGAATATTTTAGATAAAGTATCCATCGCAAAATCGTTTGCGTCCTTACTTTCTTTGGCCACCTAAATTAATTTCTTGCTTCACTTCACTCACCATAAGTTTGCTACATTTTAAAATTTATCTGACTGTTGAAATAAACAATTGTAACCAGCGCTGTCATCTATGAAAGAATAACTTCCACGCGTTGATAAAAGAAAGGCGCCGAACAAATAAAGCAGCTATTTACATACATGTTATATATATGCATGTGTGTATATTCTCGAGTATAGCTACAGCTATAAAGAAAAACTCTTTTTAATCCCACAAATGGCAAATTTGTTTTGTGTGCCGCTCTCAGTGCAAATAGTACTCGTACATGAAATCGAGTATTTAAAACCCATTTAGCTTCACCTGCGTTTTTCCCACACACGCACACGCACGCACACACACGCACACACACGCACACACACGCACACACATTCGCAATTTAAAAGCACCAGTATTTGTTTTGTAGTTTTTTGTTTGTTGTTGTTTATATTCCCAGCGGTTGTGAATGTTTGATACTCTTGTTGCTGTTTTTGTTGTATTTTTGGCAACGCCAACAACATTTTATTTAAAATCGAATATGCGGAAAAACATTTTGGCCACATACAAAAACAAATGAATACAACATGCAAAAGAGGGAACAAGTTCGTTTGATACGCAGCCATACACACACGCACACAGAGACACTTAAGTACATATGTACACTGAAACCAACAGCAGACCACTTCGCGCATTCTCTAGTTAAACACACTACAAATATTACTAGTCCGTGCATACTAGTACACGGACTGGTACTAGCGCTCAATCTAGTCAAGCTAGACATGACCAGATTGATTTAATAAACGCCATTCTTTTTCACACCAAACAAATCCGTTTGCACTTCGGGAGCATAAATAGCTGCTGAATAGTTTATATTTAGCCGAATGCATGAAAAATGGTTTTGTATATCTTAAATTCTGTATTCTTTTTTTTTTAGAAAATAGCGTATGCACGCGTTGACCATCTGGGCTATACAAACACTAACTGGTTGAGGCAGAGGCAAAGCAGCTAACAGCAGTTTTTTGTATTTTGCTTTGCTCGCAACTTTACACTGCATTCTACTCCATAATCCACAGTCACCGGTTCGACCCCACTAAACTTCATAAAATTTAATAAGTAATTTATTTGTTAAGAGATAATAATAGTAAAACAAAAACTTTTCCTATAACTTAAAATGGTTCAATGTAACTAGTTCTTCTGCTAATATAAAAGATAGGGCATGACCCAGAGTGGTCTAACATAATACTAGTATAAGTTAGACTGATTGGTTACAGGGTGTATTCACACATCGTTGGTTGGCTAAATAAATGGTTGTATAATGATGCACTTGCAATAAACTGTTACTACTATGTATGTTATGTATTGATGTACTTTTTAAATGGGTGTGTGTGTGTAAGTATGTAAGCATATGAACACTGTTACACTGCGAATTTGGTCATGCCGCAAGGTGTACATAGCCCAGTGGAAAATTGGTGGAGCTGTAATGGGGTGAAGCAAATTCCTGTTACATTATATGAGAAATGCGTTTGTTATTTACTGAGAGAGAAAGAGAGAGCAATAAGAGAGAGGGCACCTTTTGGCGTAAAACAACAACAACAATTAAATAATCATGTCGATCAAAAGAGTTGAGCCAATCAAGGCCATTTTCCATATTAAAATCAAAAGCACGGTTGTAATTTTCTCACCAACTGCAAAGCCTATTATTCCATTTACTGAAATACATGAAGATATACCATCTTATTGTTCCATCATCTTTATACATTTTGTTTCCAACCAGCAGCACTCCTAGAATAATTACAAGATTATCAACATCAAAACCAGAAATAACGGTAGCGCAAGAACTTACGCAGTATTCAGTCACAGAACACGAATCTCTTAGCCTCTGTTGTCAGTCAATCAGTTTGAGACTAGACAAGAAATTCAGCCAGTCCTGTCTCCCTTAGAAATTTAAATATTACGCTTGGATCTTAGGATTCTAGGGTAGTGCTGTGCACCTGGTACATGTCCATGCATTTTATTCTTTTGTAGTTCAATGTTCCACTGTTTACAAAGGTGTCCTCTGAGCCCGCATTGCCCAGTGAGAACAGCAGCTGGGCCCGCATTGCCCAGTGAGAACAGCAGCTAATATAGGCAAACTATTTTTATTAAGGCCAATACAGAGTGCATATCTTCTCTTATTATAATTACCTAAAAGAGCTATAGTAATGAACTTTCCTTTTGTTTATCTCTTTCTTCCTGATTACACTAACAATCTTCTATTTCACAAAAATGTTCAGGTCCCACAAATGCGTTCGATGTCCTCTTTTTACCGAGCTCTAATCCTACCCAACATACAGCGACATTACTGTCATTCTCCAGTTGATTGACGCTTCTGATTGTGGTTATTTTAATGTGTAGTTATACATAATATACACATCAACTCACTTTACTAAACTCTGTTGCATTTGTACCAATATTTCCTTATATAATATCCAATGATTACGGCGTCTGGCACTTGTTCAAATAGCGCTTTGGACCTCCAGCTCGATCCCGTGATCAGGGACACTTTACTCGCTGTGTAGATACGTAAAGCTTCTAACTGCTACAATCAGGTGGGAGATAATTGCTATAGATGAGCTTGGGTTTGATACGTCTTCATTCCAGACCTCTGGGTTTGGGTATGCGATTATTTGTTGCATGGAAATCCTTTGTAAAAACAAACACAACAACAGCGAACGCGAAAACAAAAGAACAAAAAAACCAAAACCTATACAAAATAATAAAAGGCAAAACAATGCAGGACGGCAGCGGCAGTCGTCGCATATCACTTTGGCTTGTTTGCCTACTCGAATTTGAGGAAGAAACACCTACAAGCAAACGCCATTTTCCTACACCAATTCCGATACGAATTCGATTGTTATTCAAATGTGTGTGATTGTGTGTGCAGGCTTTACATACTCACACAAACTCTAGTGTATGTATGTATATATGTATGTAGTATGTATGTGTGTATGTAATTGCTTATTTGCGTACAATGCTAGAATAATCTCATGTAAAGAATTTATCTCTGCAAGATTCACACACCGAAAGACACCAACAGCTTTAAAAATAAAACAAAAACAAAGAAGTATTGTATTTAAATAATTATTGCGGTTTTAGGGGCGGGCCGGGGTGCAAGGGCAGAAGCATTTTGGCAGCCATAATTGAGCTTGTAAAAACAAATTAAACTTCAATTGTGTTGCAGCAACAAAGCAAGTGCTTAGGCGAGTGCCAAGGCAGTTACAACTTAATCATTGCATCCTAGGGAGTTCTTTCCTCACCGTCGCCCCCGCTGCCGACCTTAGCCATCGCCTGCTCCGCTTGCTCAACATACATAAAATGTTATGTCTTCATCCTTTTTGTAGCAGCATTAGCTGAGAATGATGCGGCAGTTTAAGTAGAGTTTATTAAGCAGTAGAGCTTCGTAAATATGCCTGCCTGCCTTTGCTTTGGGCACATTACACCCATTCAGACATGCATAAACACACGCCAACGCCCACTTCGCCCACTTTTCGGTGGCGACGTCTGTGGCGTCGGTTTTTTCTTTCGCTTTTCACGCGCTTTATATATGCAAAAGTTTCATTTCACTTGAATTCACTCAGTTCTTTTTTATGTACATATTTCACTTTTCCTGTGTTCTGTGTTCGAGCTTGAATTAATTTTGTTTCAACAAAGTTTTACCTAAAAAGTTTTTCAATTGTGTTCGCTGTGCGCGAATTGTTACTTCTTCTTCTTTTTCAAGTTGGTGCGCTCGTTTTCTTTGCACTCGAGAGTTATGCAAATTTATTCAAAATGGAGTCTTTACGATGACGAGTGGCAGAGAGGGCAGATAGTATCGAGTGGGAGAGTGCAAGCAACGACTGCAGCAGAAGAGCGGTGCCACCTCCCTGTCAAAAAGGTGATAATTAAATTTCACTTTTTGTACACATTCATTCACTTTTAGTAACTCACATTTGCATTTTCCCTATTATTGCTGTTTTAATTCATTCTATTCGCTGAAATTTACAATTTTGAATTTGCATTAAAAAAAGATATTTATTTTTTAAATACTTATTACTTAAACGATATTAATTTCAAACATTTTCTTTATAAATTTATAGTTTAATTGTGATTCAGAAGTTCGTTATCTTTCCTTTAGACAGTTCAAATGCTGTAATCATGGAATGAATTTAAATTATTGGGTCTGAGGTGCTCATTGTCTGTAGGAACCGTCCTAGGTTCTCGTTAATCTGAAGAAAATTAGAGTCACTCTCCCTCTCTCTCTCTCTCTCTCTCTCTCTCTCTCTCTCTCTCTCTCTCTCTCTCTCTCTCTCTCTCTCTCTCTCTCTCTCTCTCTCTCTCTCTCTCTCTCTCTCTCTCTCTCTCTCTCTCTCTCTCTCTCTCTCTCTCTCTCTCTCTCTCTCTCTCTCTCTCTCTCTCTCTCTCTCTCTCTCTCTCTCTCTCTCTCTCTCTCTCTCTCTCTCTCTCTCTCTCTCTCTCTCTCTCACACTCTCTCCTCTGTGTCTATTAGAGAAGAAGAGTTTGAATTCCATTTCAAACTGCTAGGATCGAAAGTTCACGTACATTTCGTGTGGGTAGTTCAAGTCTGTAAGATGTTCGTTGAGCCTGCTGTATGAGAGCATGTCTGTTTTGCTTACATGACCTGTTAGTAATGTGAGGCGTAACAGTTTTAAAATGTGTAACAGTAACTTTAAAAGCATCCCGTGTAGAAATATTTAATAAACAGTAGCACAAGGTGCACATTTCACAAATAAGAGCTGGTAAGTTGAATATTCCCTCCCCACGACCCTGAGTACACATTTTTTTAAAATTTCGAATTAAAACCCGATCTCTCCTCCTATTTTAAGTAAGAATGGAAACTTCTATTTTAAGTTAGAAACGAAGTGTCGACTTTTGATGCAGTAAGAAAAGGAAATTAAAAAATGGTTTGGTTCAAGAATACGAAATGCTGTGATTTTATAAGTATTTTTTTGGCGAAACATTTCTAAAAATAGTTTTCGATGGACAAACAATTTTTAATATACAACTCGGAATATTATCGGGCCCAGATGTAAATGGCAGTTCAAGAGACTTAAGGTGATGAAGCACTTCTAGAGGATCTATGGTTGGAAATCATCATGGAAACAAATCATTTTCATTGAAGCTAAACGAGGGAAGCTAAAGTTCGAAATTTCAATGTCATTACTAGACAAAAGATCATTAATAGACGGAGGGAAATCGCTGGTCTTACGTTTCGAATTAACAAAGTCATAAAAAGATTAGGATCGTGGTGAATTTTCACTTTTATACAATTTAAATAGTTTCTATAACATTCATAATTCAGCTTTATACAGGGTAACAATGAGTAAGTGTATACAACTTGCTACGCACTATAGATAAAGGATTGAAATTTTTCTGCAATTTTTCTACGTAATCGAAAGTACATAATTAGATCTGATTTCATTTAGTTATTTATTTTACGATGTCAATAATCGGTCAGCTATTATAACATTGCACCAGCTAGGCAAACGCAATTGTGAGATTGTGGGGCAGTTTCGCATTGCTCGTTCATTAGTTTCTCGTGCAGTTAAACGTTTTAAGGAGCTAGGCCATGAAGCTGATCGTCCAGGGAGAATCAAAAAAAACTCAACGTCAATACTCCCAGGAATCACAAAATCTTTCAAAAGCGGGTGCAGGGTAATTCAACGGTTTCTATGAGAAAACTAGCTCACGAAACTGAGATCAATCGTGAATCAGTTCGACTCATAGTTTTACATAGATGTAAAAAATCGTCTTCACAGATGAAAAGCTGTTTACTGTTGCAGAAGCGCATAGCCGTCAAAATAACACCCTTTGTTTTTCTTGGAACAAGGAGTCAAAATCAACCGAGAAATGTACCGCCGTGAAATTTTGGAGGCTGTGGTACTTCCTTGGGCCCAACAGCACTTTGGCTGTAATCAATGGACGTTCCAGAAAGACTCTGCGCCAGAGATATCAGTTCTGAATGTCTTCTCTTGTGGTCTATACTTGACTCTAACATCGGTACCTCTAAACACAATCGATACTCACCGATGTTCACGATCTATCGATATTAATCAATAGTTGTCCATGTTTTTCCCAACCCTAACGGATATGGCGTGAAACTACGAACCTCTTCTTGCCAATATCGTTTCACAATCAAAGTTTCATTAACTTAAATTAAGTGAGTAGATTGAATTTTAAATAGTTCATTTAGAGAGCATATGTGATGATACCACACGCTTACCAACCAACATAAACCACAAAATGCAAATGAAGACGCCGAAGTGAAGTGAAAGGAGTGGCATGCACTCAGCACTCAGATACTCTAGAATCCAGAAGGTAATGGGGTAAATGAAAATATGAATATTTACTTTAACGCAGTTCAACTCGATTTGAAATTGAACAAAAAAGCATGAGCATGATGAGCTACAACGGGGCCACAAGCGATGCAGGTAAAGGTGGGCGTGTGATGAGTCTTAGTTGCACTTAACCAACAGAAACGGATGAGTACCAGGAAGTGAATATGTTAGCAGGGTAGCAGCAGCGGGAGCGCTTACTTAATGAAGCAGCAACACTTTATGACGTGTGTTGCTGCTGCGGTTGTTGATTAACTCCAGAGGAGTTACTGAGCGGTGATGGAAGGGAAGTAGTTTGTTCGGCCATTACTTAATTATAATAAAATAACAACAGCATATAAAATAAACTTCAACTTCAAGTGAAACAAGAAAGGGTTAAATTTTATTATTCAACGCAAGCGGCACTCCCAGGATAATAGCAGATTGGCAAACGGCTACCAGCTTACTACACTTAGGCTGACAGTCTGTCTACCTTTACTAGCATAGTAAGTAATAGAATAATAAATTTTCTGTTTATCAACTTATGTAGATACCCGTATGTTGTAACTACATTTCATGAATATGCAAAATATGCTGAAAGTTTTCACGATTCTGAAAATAATTTCATCAACAACCAATAAGTACAACAGAAGTCAAACCTCCTGCCGTCATGTTATCATCAGTGAAATTGCCATATTTCATGCGCTCGAAATTGTCATCATCATCATTATCATCATCATCATCATCATCATCATCATCATCATCACCCCTTTTCAATTGAAATGTAATTTTCATAAAACATATTCATAACTAAACGTGTATCTGCGGCTGCAGCCATAAGTATCCAAATGATATAAGAGCATGAGTTCTGAGGAAGAAGAGGAGAAGGAGTAGGAGGATGTGGATGAGGTAGAGATTCTCTGAAATTCATTGCGAATATTTTTTATGTGTATGAGTTTGTCACTTTATTGCAAGATTATTGGTTTGTTTTGTTGCTTGCTCGCTTGCTGTGGCATTCACCTCATCTATAATAGCACATGCTCTCCACTTCTCCCTCTCGACATATCCTTCCGTGCTCTAGTATGTGACTGTCATTCGACCAAACAGAAGCACGTCGTCGTTTCGTTTAACAGCAAAATTGTAACGACAGGCAAATAAATTTGCTGAAAATATATTTTAAAAAATTGATCTGACATGTCACGCGAATCGGTTTGCATGAGAGTGTGTGTGAGTATGTGTCTCTCAACATATTTAGCAGAGAGAATGCGTTCTTTTACCTGAATATTTGTACCTATATGCGACTGGTGTTGTTGTTGTTATTGTCTCTTAACCACAGCATAACATGTGAAGTACTATTGCAGGAGCGTTTTGAAGTGACATAAGTACGTGATGATATTAAAGTTTAGGCAAGACTTCGGAGACCTCTCCCAGTAAATTAAGTATATTGGATATACTTCCCCATCGGAGAGATGGGGAGTGAGGGTTGAGTCTGGAATTTGGATATACCCTTCCTAGGGCTTCCAACTCCAAAACTGCTCCGATAAAAATCCGTGATATGAATTAATGTTTATACAGCTCCCCAAGGCCGTTGAAGAATGGTTTGCCCAGGCTACTCCACCTATCCTTCCATAAAGCTGGGCATTAGTAGAGGAAGGCAACTACCGTTTTCTTTTCCTTTGGTTGTTTGGCAGAAAGTGTTGTAAGGGATGCGCATTCTGGCTGCTTGCACTCCAATTTGTAAGAAACGTGGGATGACCGCTGTCAGTCCTGACACATCGCTTCTATTTTTGTTGATGAGTTGTCGTTTTTTCATCCTTACCTTTCGGTCATAACGCTCTAGTGCCATTTCAGTTTGGGGCTCGTTCAGTGTAGATCCCTTTCGCACTAGCTCGTCAGCCATTTCATTGCCCTTGATATTCCGATGTCCCGGGACCCAGATCAAGGTACCACTATGAGACTATCTCTGCACTGGTTAACTTTATTTGAGGTTGTGGTGGCCGAGTTGAGTGCCGTTTCCGCGGACTGGCTGGCACTTCCGCTAACGGAATTGGAGAGACGAATAGATCTATAAATATTTAACTTCTCTGAGGATACACCACCCGTAAAAACTGTGATGATACAGAAGTAGTTGAGTGGTTAAGGGTAAGCGCACTGTGAAACTCTTGTTTTAAGACACAAAGGCATGATGTAGTTCGGTTTGTTTGCTATTTCCATGCCCGTAAGTTTTAGCTCTCCAGCATCCAACTTTTTTTTTAGTTTTGTTTATAACGAACTAATCCCAACGGACCCTCCTCCCGCCCAACACGACCGAGGGGCACATCCGCATAACGTATGGATCGGTGACCGACGCAACCGCTTTACACGAAAATATGTAATGAGCGCGTACAACTACAGATATGAAATCATCAGTTGTTTATCGATTTAATATGATAAGTAAGTTTGTTTTGATGTGTTCCAGAGAATCGGAAATGTTGAATAGATTATAATGTTCATTAAAATCTCTACATATTCCACGAAAAGTTTAATAGGAATAAAATAACGTGAGCTTCTACAGGGTATATTGTATTAAAGTTTATTTCGTTTAGTAAATACGAAGATGATAAAATGCCATTCAAAAGCTTTACAAGAAATGCTATATTCAGCATTTTTCTTCTGCTTATCAATGTCAGTAGATTAATAAGTTTTAATCGATGTTCATACGGTGTAAGCTTCAAAAGAGGATTCCAACAAAAACTCCTCAGTGCAAAAATAAGAAAATGTTTTTAAACCGACTCAATTTTACTTGTGTAGCAATTATATTGAGGATTCCAGAGAGGAGATGCATACTCACGGATGGGTCTAACAAGTGAAGTGAATAGCGCTTTTGTTTGAATAAGGGTCGTTAAACTCCTTTGACCAGCGTTTAACAAATCCTAAGAACTTTTAGCTTTGTTCACACACGAGTTGATATGTAAGTTAAAACTTAATTTGGAGTCCATTGTCACACCCAAATCAACAAATATCAATACATCAGGGTCTGATCCTGTAAAGAATATTTAGCAGACATAGCTTGTTTTCTTGTAAATGGCATAAACTTACATTTATCCAGATTGAGTAACACCAAGTTTAATCGGCACCATTTTGAAAAATTATCAAGATCTTCTTGCAGTTTTTGTTGGATTATAGAGTTGTGAGAAAAGAACAACTTTACATCATCAGCATACATTACGATTTTACAATTTCGAATAACAGATTTAAAATTATTGATAAACAGAAGAAATAATAAAGGTCCAAATGGCTCCCTTGAGCCATCCGGAAGTAACAGCAATGCTTTTGATACGGCATTTCGGAAAATCACCTTTGTTTTCTGTTAGTGACATATGAAAGCAAGGGCAGAAATCCAATCAAACATAGGTTTTTCATAAGGAGGCCATGATTGACACTATCGAATGCTTTGCTAAAATCAGTATATATAACATCAGTTTATTGGTTATTAATAAATCCATTCATTACACATGTAGTGAATTGTAAAATCTCCCCTTAAGGAACCCATGCTGCGATGTGTTGTTGATCAATGTTATAACAGAGTGCATAATTTTGGTGGAAACAATTAATTCAACTACCATAACTTAGGTATCACACTTAATTTAGCAATACCTCTATAATTTGAGATGTCGCTACAAGAATTTGAACCCTACATCGTGTAAGAAGTTTCATCACTTCAATAAAAAACAAATAAAAGAGCACTCAGGGTACCGTACTATACCTCTTTGCAAAACACTTTCTCTTACCCGAATAACCTCTCTTTAGGATCATCTGAATAAGGAGAATTTCGTATGAAGAAAAATATAGATTTATACTTTATAGGAGAGTATGGTATAAATGAAGCAGTCAATGTAATACCTGTGAATGCTTCACGAACGATCAACGTCAAATCAATACACAGGCCCCTTCTGGTGCTTCTTGTCTATAGGGCGTGAGATCTGCCTATCGACAGATATCGAACTAATTCTGAGGTTTTAGATGAACATTTTTACAACAAAAATAGTGCCCAAGTTTAGAAATTTAACATCACATCGAGTTCTCACTAAGTTTTTGACGCTACCACCAGCATCAGAAACTTGGGTGTTCTAGCAAGATGAATTGGTCAGGCCAGACTGATATTTGTAAAGATACTTCGAAAGTTTGGATCTATCAAGGCTAGAAAATTGAAACTCAGAGCTCTACTAATTACCTTTCACAGACTTCCATCAACGCCACTAAAACTGACACAGTTACGACTTCCCAATTCAGATGCTTTAGATCACACAAAGAAAAATCAATCATGCAATTATGAAAGACAACGCTGAATATGAACAGATTCGAAGAATCGATAGGAATTCGATTTACATCAATACACATACATAAGTTCTTAACAAATACTTATTAATACGCCCCTGTCAATTGCCAGTTACTTCATTTTATTTAGTATTTATTTACCTAAATAATGTTCGCTCCAACTCCTACAGCCTCAGTATCACCGCAACATTCACGACCGCACCAATTTCCTTTCTTGCCCTCAATGGCGTCGTCTATAAGCATTTTATTATACATTGGAGATAAATTTTTATTGTTTATCGAAGAAACAAGCGATGAAAGAAAACCCAAAAACAACATTAGGAGAAGCGATAAAGGGGCACGGGGAGAGAAGGAGAGATGCCGTGTTTGGAGTTTGCTTTTAGAATAGAGCAGTGTTGTCAGACTCTTTGCTTCGAAAATCCCAATCTTGTATATGGAAAAACTCAAAGTATTTCAATGTGCCAACAATCTCTTGGAAAATCCAATTTGAATTAAATGGTAGAAAAGACTTTTTATTTAATAACGAAAAGTATTTATAATTATTCTTATATACTTATTTTTATATATATCGTAAAAATAGTTCCTTAAAACACTTAATTTGTAATTTATTGTAATACAAAATAGTAAGTAATTCTATTTTTCCAGTCAAAGGGTATTTAAATCTTAAAGAACTTTATCTTATTTACTAAGCTGGCACTACAACCGATGATCGGTCTTGGCCGCCTCGATAAAGCTTCGCTAGTCGCCTTTTTTAAGTATGTGCGCGCCGGCGCCAGTTGATAAGGCCAAGTGCAGTCAATGTTGTCCATGTCTCTGCGCCATATACCATATTAGGTCGGGAAGGATGAGGGACTTATAGGAAGTTACTTTCGCCGGTTGAGGAGCCAATTGCCTACTGAGCCCGTAGTAATACCTGTTGGCAAAAGTTAATCTCCGCTTGATCTCCAGGCTGACAATATTGTTGGCTTTAATGTTGGATCCTCGGTAAACGATATCCTTGATGACTTCAAAAGTGTAATTGTCAACAAGGACATTTTGTCCAAGACTCCGTACTCCTTTTGGACTCCGTTTCCAGATTGGAGAATGCTGCACTGACTGCTCCAGACTTGGTGGCAATGATGTCAATATCATCAGCGTATGCAAGCAGTATGACACTCTTGGTGAAGATAGTGGCAGAAATGTCGATGTTCGCAGCTCGAATTAGGGAGTCACCTTGTCTCAAACCTCTTTTGGTATCAAATGGCGCGGAGAGGTCTATCTCAATTTTACTGCGCTGGTGGTGTCGGTCAGTATACAAGTGATCCCTAATCGTGCTGTCGAAGGCGGCTTTATAATCGATGAATAGATGGTGGATGTCGATCTATTTTTCTCGGGTATTTTCCAAGATTTGGTGTAGTGTGGATATCTGGTCGATGGTGGCTGCTCGGATAAGGTCCAATCAGTTTGTTGACGAAGGGCATCTTTCAAAAAATTTTGAACTCATGTCTTTCTGCTTCTCTTTTCTTGCGCCTGAAGAGACGTTTCTCCTCCCTCCTCAACTCTCTGCATCGCTCCTTAGCAGCTCGCGTTACAACTGACTGCAGGGTGGCTCTATATACTGCGTGTTTCGGAGACAACCATCAGTGACGCTTAAAAAAATCATTAGGTTCCTACATTTTTCATAGGACTTCCATGAAATAAATGTTGAATTTATATTCTTTGGACATTTATTGAGGTTATTGTGGAGTTTTGGGCTCTTACCGATAAACCGATAATCTGACCGGTTTTCGGTCGATTTTTTAATCAAATTTAGACAAAGCAAATTGTTGCTAAAACTATAAGATATTAAAATGGCGTATAACATAAAAAGATTTTAGACTTCATCGTTTTCTACAAAAAAGTCAGATTTTTTATTGCAACACCGAATATTCGTGCAGTGCCAAAACAAAGAATGAAGGAATATGCCATCAAAGTAGTTTATAAGTGCCGTACAGCTGGACAAAGCCCAGCTATCAAAGTTTTCAAAGGATTTGGAACAGATTCTCAAATAAGTCTCTATATATTTTCGTATTAATAAAGTACATTTATCTGTATAAAATTCCTTCATGCTGCTTTTCTTTTCACATATTTTAAAATCCCCGAAATCTCCCCTAACTTACTTTCTCTTTATCAAAACCTACATACATTAATTTTGTCTAAAAACTTCCCTGTACTCGTTTGTTATGGAATCATATGAGCTCTCTTGACCTGAATAAATTTAATATTTTAAAAAGCAATTCCAATAATTTCCTGGACTCATAGTAAAGATGTATTTTGTCCCCTCGGCAAAAAGAAATCCTGCCGCTGAGAATAGAGCTGATTAGTGATTTATTCTTGCATTTATGTTAAAAGATGCAAACTAATTTATTTGTGAATAGTATGGTAATTACTTATTTACAGCAGAAATCCCATTTTACAAAATGTGTAAAATCCATTTTTCCCGATTGCGTGTCAAAAATCGCAAAATATGGGTGAAAAACTACGATCTGACAACACTGGTATAAAGTGATTATATTGAATGATGGCGGAGAGGGGGCGATGAAGAAACAAAATGACAGTAACAAGAACAACAAACACAGCAATTGGAAATGGCAGCAACAAAAAAACCAAAAACAGAGTTGTCAATAACAAGAACAAAATACTTGCTGAAGCAGGTAACTATGTAAGTACAACAAAATAAATACAACGATGAGGTAAATAGAGTATGCATACATACTCTTACTTATATTGAGTATGGAGTGAGAGGTATGCATAATGCAAAGAGACACTTGTTGTTACTACTACAGCTACCAATAATAACAACAACACACTATACAGTTGCTGCTTGTTTTTGTTGTTACTCCATTGGGTATTCGACGGCGACATAATGAATTACCTTTATTGACAAGTTAATGTTTATAGGTGTCATCATCGGAAGCAATGAAGTAAGGAAAATAAGAGGCAAGCGTACAAAAGTTCTTATGCATATGTATGTGTGTATGTGAGTGGTCATGATGGAGCTACCCCGAACAATTTTCTGTGACTTTATTCAAGCGAGAGTGCCAAATAAATTTCGGCGCAATATAAAGCGTAAAACGATATAGAGGAACAGCAACAACAATAAACGCTTCAATATCAATTGAAATCAACGGCAAATGATGTTAATAAATAATGTATGCAATGAATGCTGTTGGTTGCTTATGTATTTTTTGGTAGCATTGGGGGAGCATAGTAGACCAGAGTCGAGAAGTAACATTTTATATCGTTGATAATATTAATAATGTTGTTTTTATTTACAAGCTGGTATTGCTCTTGCTATGTAGTACTTCCAAATTGATGGATAACGCCGCATTTGATGTACTCACGTTCCTGTATTTGTATGTCTGCTTGTGTGGTAGAGTATGGGGAATCAGGGCGGGAGGAATATATACAGACGAGCTCACGCGACATCATTAAAATACATGCTTAGCTATTGCTCTTGAAACTTGTACGTTATACGTCCTTATGATGATACCTCATCGTTCCTGTCATTGTTTTAAATTTTTATTTCTGTTTTTTGTGTTTTTTGACATGATTTGGTATAACTGCAAATGATCTTCTAATTAAAATATATTTCAAAAATGCGAACGCGTTACATTCGTTGCTTTTAATTGGACGCTCCCATTAATTTATTGTACAATGTGATGATTTGTTTTCATGTACACGATTCTACATTATGTATGTATATTTGAGTAATAGACATACCATATTGATGTATTGCTGTAATTATTTTATTGCTTTTTGGTATTTAAAATAATATTATTGAAATATTATCAATTCATCAACAACATCAACAAATTGTTTAAGATAGTAATTATTATGTACTGCAGATCAGTGAAACAAGGTGAAAATTTTAGCTGGAGTCAAATATGGAACTTGGGGAAAAATCGGCTTGAACTACCACTAGAATTGCAAACGGAACTGACTCCTTTTCCGACTCGTCTGCTTCGAACTAGTATTGTAGAATCTCAAATTGTATCGGGGTTTCAGGAGATTTATTGATCCCATGTTTCGGAAAACATCAGACTATCCAGACACATTAAGTGAAGCTTACTAATTGGAGGTTTTTTTTATTTTAAATAAATCGAATACGATTGATTTTATTGGTGAATATTTTACTATGAGTCGAAAGAACAATCTATGACATTTACTTTTTAAAGATAATCTTTTGACCGCGGCTACGCCTTAAATGATTCATCCTGGAGGTCAAATTTTTGACGACACATTCGCGCATAGCGACCGGTATCTCGTCACGCTTGGCTTCCAGAGCGTCCTCGAAGACTAGAGATTTCGTGTGACCGCTAAGAAAATAATGTAAAGGTGTGATATCACACGATTTAAGCAGCCAATTTACCAAAACTCACTGAGAACACGTGCTTCAATTTCAGGTCGCAAATAATCCGTTGTGTTGGAATGATAGCGGTCGCCATTGACGGTTACGCTCTGGAAATAGTGGGTTCGGTATGTAGATGATGCCACCATAAGTCGCTCTAAGTGCACGAAATGCATTTCTCACAGAACGCTGATTTGCGTAATACAGCTGAACAATTTGGACACGTTGTTGCGGTGTGATGACTTCCATATTGACTCACCATACATACTGAATAAAAATGGCATGACATTTTTAGACGAGTCACGCGTGATTTGTAAAAAAGAACACTATTGAAGAAAAAGTCGAAATGGATCACACAGCGTAAATAGAATTTTAAAGCCATCACATGTAGAAATATTAAACAGTTATTAGAAGTAATTTTGGAAAAAGTCAATAAATTAATTTTTCCTAATTTCCAAAATTACTATACGAAAATCATCAACTAAAGAAAATTTGTGGATGAAACTTTACAAATTCGCGACAAATTTCATGGTAGACACACCGACCGAAGTTAAATTGCTCCAACATTTATTATGTACAAGAAAAACTTCATCATTTTTCCTCCTACCGACTCCCAACTTCTTTTTGTATTAAAGAAATAGGAAATGTTCAAAATTGTATGTGGAACGAACCTACCTCGCGGGTATACGAGTATTATCTTAAAATTTTGTTATGTGTGTACGTACATAAGTATGCATGAGAAAGTCGCTTTGAAGCTGCCTTCAACTTTTTCAATGGTACCACGCTTCACCACCACCAGCATCAAGAGAATCCCTCTGCCCCCGTCAGCAGTCTACAGCTTGTAATATGTAAGTTACGAAGACAGTTTCTTTTCCTTTTAATCGGTTAAATGTGAAAGAAAAGTTTCCATTTTTGTTGGATCAAACGGATGAACAAAAAATTAAAGAAGCATACAACCAAAATGGAAATGGCAACGCTAAAGGCTAACGGTCGCTTACAATTTTCATATTACTCTATAAGAGTATTATATGTACTAAGCTGTCTTGTGTGTGGGTGTGGGTGGGAGAAGACAAAAATAGAGTAAGTGAAGCAAAGGGAAAAACACTAAAGAGGGACTGAAGATAAATTTGAGTTCAATTACCATTTCAAAAGTTATCGAATGATTGAGAAGCAGAGTACGAGAGGAAAAATGTTGAGTCCAAATTACTTACAGTTAGCTGCTTGTAATAAGTAGACTTCTCGTAATAGATTTTCAATGTGGACGAAATCATTGAAAGGATATCGCAATTTTATTTAGAGTGCATGAAATGAAATTGCATTGAAATCGAATTTCCGCATTCACATTCAATGAATTCGTGGAACAAAAATATTTCATTATTTCATTTCCCACAATAGAAAAATTATTTTCTTTACTCTCCTCACACTGAAACATTATCAAACTGTTAAAAAACACAAAAAATTGCATCATGTAATTAAATCGTTCAATGTTGTTCTTGTAGTGGTTTAATGAATCCAGTGCGTTCTAATTTAATCCATTCACTTCCCAACAACACAGCAGCGCCCCGATATTGTGAACAAAAAATTCATCATTTAATTGAGGCAAAGGCTGTGTCAGTATCAGTTGCAACTGCAACAGCTACAAACGAAAACACCAACCATTGCAATGCAAGTGCAATGAAATAATTAAAGTTTTAAAATCATGCAAAAGTTCGAAAATGTCAAATTGACCGACCGACCGAGCTGAGCTGAGTGCGGTAGCGTGAGAAACATTTTTTCAAAAGATATAAAATAGTGTAGCGTAAATCTTAAGAAACCAGTAGCTAGAATTCAAAAAGCCAAGGAGCTGTAATATTTTATCATAATTCAGACACTGAAGATTTCGGAACTCGAGTTAAATTATTTATTAAAGCTATTGTCTTTGAGCACACATGCTGAGATCTAAATTGAACTAGGAGAGAGAAGGAGCAGAGAGAAAATATTCCTTGATATCCTCTCTCAATTGATTATGGTTTGTCCACTTCGTTTCCTTTAGTCGTTTCTCTCCGGAGACTCTATGGAAAAGTTGTAGCCCACTAAGGGCCACTTTCTTATTGTTAGGTTAAAGACTAATCATAATTTTAGCTGATTAGTGATTGGTGCTTAACGAGACATTGCGAAACCAACTCTAACTGTTAAATTCTCAAGGAATTAACAAATTAAAATTTGAAACTAGCTGAATGTAAATATGAAAAATGTGAATGTAAAACTGAAAAATATTCACTCGAGACCTTACCCTTGATCACTAGGTACGGATCCAAAGTTGGGTTTCCTGGATGCAGCTCCGCCTTAATGATCGTTGCTCTTGAATTAACTAAGTCCTGGCCATCTTTTTCTGTATCTCTCAATACAGACAGAATTTCTTAGATGGAATCCGTTCAGGACATACGAGCGCTTTGAAAGAATTTGTATATGTTCTAAAAGTCTTGAATATACTTGTCTGGGTTCGTATCGTCTTTTCCTTGTATGAATTTCGGAGTGAACTACGTGAGTGTTCGTGTTCGGGCCAGAAGACTTATGCTTCATCGGTTACCTTAAGTTTCTAGTCTCCAGTAATGCAATGTTCTGACTTTGGCCCAGTTGTATAGGTAGAGACACCTTTGGCACTTAACTTAATAAACACGTATGTTGAAACCAACAAACAAGGAGGGAATGCCGTGACTTTCTGGTCGGACCATATGTACCTACTCTAGACTTTGGCCGTAACTCTCTTTTTTCGGAATTTCAAATGCGAATAGTGGTAAAATCACATAGTACTTGGTGCAAAAGCTCATGTCTCCAATTTCCAGTTCGATCGGAGGGAGCGTGCGAAGCCGTATGAGCTCAAAGTTTAAAACAAACAAAAAGAACAAAAAATATTCATATGTAAGCTCACAATTTATCGAACTATTTGTGATGTGTTAGGAAAATATTTATGATTTTGTTTCCCAAGAACTTAGTAAGCGACTCAAAAATAACATCACACGCTGCCGTGGAAGTTCTACACACAACTTTAAAGCAGAAAGGACGGGGGAGAGCGTACTCAGTACTTGGCAGTTTTCGTTCAATCCTAGTTATAAATAATTAAGTTTCGGAAACTTTTTTTCCAGTGCACCTCTCATCGAATTCCGTATCAGTAACGATTTCTCCTTTTGACATGCGAATATTATTATTGTGATACTTGATGTTCTTATTATTGTTGCTGTTGTTGTTGCATTGTCCGGAACGCGCTTAGTGTGTCCGTTTAATGTGCAGTTATCTTTCGCTTGTGACACCCTCAACTTCCATTTGCTAGCGACTAAGACGATAACGACGACGACGCCGACGACGACGATTCATTAACAGCGTTGGGGGATTAATTGAATTTAATTGATTTGCCAAACCAGACTAAATTGGCCATGCTGTCTAGATTCAGTGCATGAGATACACGCACATAAACACACTTATACCCACACACATGCATTTAGAGACTTGAAACTATCTCTATCAGTTACATATTACGTACACTTTACTGTAGTTGAAGTGTTTATTTTTGTTGTTGTTTTTGTTGTGCTCCATCACTGAGTATATGTATCCCATTTGTTTGTCCGTCCATATGAAGCTTCTGGGTATAAAGTGAATCATTTAGGCGCATATGACATCATCGTCAACATCATTCCCATTAACAACGTGGCAGTGGTGGATCTAGAATACGAGATATGGGCACTGCAGTCTCTCCCAAGCCTCTTGAAATCTTTGTGCACACATACAGCTTAACTATTAGTTAGTGTACACATACACTGAAATATTAAATCTGAGATTGCAGAATCATTTTATAAATCGACCTTGAAAATCGATCTTAGCCTGATTTTGTATCTGTTTTTAGGTAGAATATGAGATGATTTGGTCTGGTTGCTCTCTTTTTTTAATTTACAATTTGCATCTAGTTTTTTACTTTGACTCTTTCTCTGATTTTTGTTTTAGTTGCTGAATTTTCATGAAAATTCTAGTCTGAATTTGGCCTTCTTTTTGTCTGAGTTTGACTTTTGATATATGTCTTTTATAGTTTAGGTCTAAATTTTGTATCTTTTTGATTTGATTTTTGGTCCGATTTTGGTACAAATTGTGTTTTTGGTTCAGAACCGGCGTCAAACTGAGACCGAAATTGTTTGCAATTGGCGAGCAAGCAGAGAGCATTACAAAGAGCATATTATTTATAAAAACAAGAAAGTAGTTACCGCGAGAGACGCTTGGTAAGTAACTTGACTAGCGGGAGTAGCTAGAGAACTAACGTAGTATTATCTCAAGCAACTGCTACTAATTCTCATGGGGTGAGATAATCCATTACATTGAAAGGAAATTGACAGAGTGTATAAGTACATACATATATTACTTTAATAGAGATACCAGAGCGGCATAAAATGTTCATGCAGAGATAAAAGGCTCCCTAACTAGTTGTAAGTCCCATCATGTGGTATCACAATGGGTCGTTCTGCCCTAAGTGTCTCCTACTATAGGGCAGCCACCTTAACCTAGTTTGAATTTTGCTCAGAATCTGATCTTCTTTCAGTCTGTTTTAAGTTATTATCTGATTTTTTATCCAAATTCTTGGATTCTTGGCCCATTGCCGCCCTACACTCCACTAAACCAAAATCCCAGATCCACCGCTGTATCATGGTGTAAGTTCTCATTGCATACTGGATATTGGGCATATAAATATTTTGGTTACTGGCGCAGCAAGTAGTAAGTGCCGCAGCAAGATTAACTCAATTCACTTTGTAGTACACAGTCGCACAGTGCCACAGTTGTAGTCGCAATTATTGAGTGAGTGGGTGCTGTGACAATGCGTGCGACGTTCACGGACAGTGGAGCAGACAATGTGTTGTTGGCATTCGTAATATTCTTGCCTTTTCAAGTAACCGCAATGACACATTTGCCAATGGCAATTGTTGCTATTTGCTGCTGCTGCTTCTAGTTACTACTAGTCTGGTTCTGATGTTATTACTTGGTGGTGGTGGTTGCTGGTTGGTGGTGTTTTGTTGGATAGACAAATTATGTGGAATGTTTACATTCGATTAGGCATTGTCTTCTTCTCAGCTGCTGTGCTTCTTCTTCTTATGAAATCTAGAGCTTCTTCTTCAACTTATATGGTACATTTCTTGATCTATATTTAGGCATGATGAAAATATGCATAATTTCCTATCTTTCTTAAATTATACAATATCACTTAAGAAGGCCTTTAATGTTTAATTTATTCATTCGTCCACTATATCAATAAATTATTAATGAAAATTTCGTAGTATGGACAAATATAATTTAAAAAAATTTAATTGCTTTAGCTAATGATTGTGTTTTTGATTATACTATGACTCAAAGGTGATGTGGGTGTAATAAGTAAACTAAGTAATTGATTGATATGCAACGAGAGATTAAAAGGTTGTTTCTCAAGGCGACTCCTTTCTTTTTCAGAGTTTTCCTCTACTCATTTTCCACAGTGACTCTCTAGACCGTACTAATCCCTGGCAAGTCCATTCGAATACCTTTTGTGCAAGGTCGTACACAAGAGGAAAAGTTTTTTTCTGGGGTGGTAACCATTCTTGAACCAACGAGAGAGTGAAACAAAATTTCCGTCGCGAAATCCCATATGTCTGTCTCTCTCCCTCTCTCTCTATAAAGATAATGTGGGCATTGAAACGCTATTTCTATGCAACGGGAGACGGAGAAGGTCTAGAAAGAAGTTAGAGAGACGTGCAATTAAAAAAGTCTCACGTTTCACATCTTTAGTGTGTAGCGGCTACACGTTACGGTTATTTTCTCTTTCTTGGTTTCACTTTCATTCGGTGCTTTCTGTCTTCCTAGCAACAAGTACTTTTACCATACAACCATTCTCCACTTCTTCAAATTCTTTCGATAAAAATAATAAATGAAATAAATTCTCCACAGCAGAAAACAATGAAATCTTTAGTCGGCATATTATTTCATATGAAAGGAATTTCCTTTCAATGCAACAATAACTTTCGAGTTATTTTTGCACTCACTCTTAAATGACGCACATTAATTTAATTAACCCTTTGCATGTTAGGCAGTTACGGTTCTTTGGTTTCCTATTTTCGCTGACCAAGCCAGTCAGGCAATCAGTCCGTCAGTCATTTAGTCACTTTGCTTAGTTTCCTCGGTATTTGTTGAGAGCAGAGGATAGCAATCGCAACCCTTTAGTAATAACAAACATTGCTAGCATTTTTGCATACATTTTAACTACAACAAAACAATTACCTGCAGTTCGGCTAGAACTGGTCGCATGATTGCGTGCCTGACGCGGTTCGTACTGCTGCCTGAAGTGTATGTTGCTATTTAATCCCGGCTTCTTCCTTCGCATTTCAGCGCAGTGAGATTATTTTAGATTTCGTTCATTAACAGCAAGCGATGAGGGTAGAGAGTGGAGAGAGTGCCGCAGATGAGTACGAGTGACACACGTCGCGTAAGGTGCGGCCGCTAGCTGTGGTGCAGCATTTTCAAGGTGTGACGCTTACGAATAACCAACCGACGCAAATACTTCTACAAATTTATGGAAAACATTGAACGCCGACGCATGTCAGCCGTCACCATTTGGCGAACTTGCTGCCTATAGTGCGCGCTCACGCTTCCACAAGCTTAAAGAGCGTTTCTTCATTGCCCCTCACTGCTGTTGCTTGATGTGCCGCAACCGCTACCGCTGCCACTGCCACTTCTACCCTTTGATGATGGCATGATTGGATCCTATGATAATAAAACTTGACTTGTGTGTGTTTGCGAGTGAGCGTGTGTGTGTGTCTGTGGGAAATCACGTTCCTTTCCGTGAATATTGAAGAATTCTGCTTTAACTTCCGTCATTTTAACAACAAATTAGCATGTTCGCTTCCTAATAATTGTCCTTTCGTGGAGATGTCCTACGGAGATAATTGCTAATATTTCGTAACAGATTTCTGTGTGTTTTATGTTTAATTCCTGGTGTGGTTGTAATTTTATGGGAAACTTGATTTTTTATTTTTTTTAGTTTTATTTTATTCGAAATTTGCGTGCACCTAATGAGTTTTGTTTGCTCACGCGGTTGTTCGTTCGTTCGTTTAATGAATTGCATTGCACTGAAGCCAAAATGTTTAGGTCACGTTTTAATGTAAATTAAATTTGGTAACTAATATGTGTAACTTGAAATGTCGATGAGATTCAACCCTTTGTTTCGTATTTAAAACGATTTTTATGCGAAGTTTTGATTTCTTTCGTTGAAGGACGGACTTCTCTCCGGGACTTTCAGAACTCGATATAAGGAGCTCAAATTTATATTCTCCCTATTCGCAGTGCTGGGATTTAAAATTTTTTCTTTTGACAAAGGTTATTCTCACCTAATTTTGCCCCAAAGGAATTCATTGTTCATATCCGTTTTGTCTCGAGTTTTCGAGATAACGGTATTTTGTCTGATTCCATTTGATTTTTTTTCTTTTATTTCAGTTTCTTTTATCCAGTTTCCATGCCAGTGCGTGTATTTAGTGATGTATTAAAAGTGTAAAAGGGTCTCGCGTAGATATTAGTAGACTATAAAAATTACTTCTGGTGAATAGATAAACTTCTGCCGTGTTCCGGTTCAGTGTAGACCCAGACTATCTGCGCCAGTTTATTTTTTAATAAGATCTACGGTATCTTTGCTTTTTAACCGCTTGCGGCATTGGCGTTGAAGTAAGTTGCTTGTCAAACTATTAGGAAGTGTCTTCAATTTCAGGGTATATTTTCAGAAAGTATTTCCTCAGCGACCGTGGGTATATTGAGATCTTTATGAATATTGATATTTCTTATGTACCATGGAGCTCCTGTGAGGGTTCTGTTCCCCATAGTTGAAAGCCATACGTCCGGATAGGTTTAATAACCACTTTAGACAGGATGACAATTGATATGTTTTTTATGGACATAAAAAAATTATTGTAATTTAAAACGAAAAACAGACCGAAGAAAAAAATAAATAAAACTGTATTCAGTCGGTTTCGAAGTGGCCGAAATTTTGCGCTTGGGAAAATGATTGGCTATGAGCAGCAGCTCCTCCACCGTTACAAGATCCCATTCAAGACGCAACGACTGTTTCAGGGACGGCAAATTTTTATAACGTTTAGCACAGACCGTGGCCTTTAAAATGGGCCATAGGCTGTAATCCATCGGATTGAGATCCGGTGAATATGGTGGTCATGCTTGATGGGTCGTCTTGGCTCTGTGAGCTGGCGCAGAGTCTCTCTGGATAGTCCATTGATTACCGCCAAAGTGCTGTTGGGCCCAGGGAAGTACCACAGAATCCAAAATTTCATGGCGGTACATTTCTTGGTTGATTTTGACTTCTTGTTGCACAAAAATCAAGGATGTCTTACCATTTGCGCATATCCCCCACATACCATGACGGATTGTGAATTTTGGCGGCGTTGAATGACGAATGATGGTCCATGAGTCTTCTTCGACAGTAAACAGATTATCATCTGTGAATACAGTTTTCTCCCATCCAATTGCTGCGGCAAAATGACTCCTATATTCACTAATACAGGTGCATTAGCGTCTATTCTCAAACAATTTGTTGGGTCGAGCACTTTGCCCAAGTGCTAAAATTGTGATCGTCCACTTTTTGTACTCCCGAGGCAAGCGCCCTAAAAAAATAAATTCTTTTAATCTCTTTTTCCTCTCTACCATCCTACCTACGCCACATAGTAAAGATTTAGACCGTTTCTTACTGGAAAAATATGTCAAAAGATTTTTTCTCAATAATTTTTAAAGGGTTTCGGGAAAACATTCAAAATTTCGTTATCTCGAATACCCGAACCAATCTATTAAACCTTTGGGCTATTGAATTCCTTCATCCCGAATTTAGTAAGAATGTCATTGTAATCTTCTGTGAACGTGCACTACAACCCGTAAAATTAAAAAAAATTCGGATATTAGTCAATGCCAGATCAGTTTGCCCAATTCTTGACCGAAACCGCAACAATTATTAAAACGAAAGAAGAATTGATCATAGGGTTGAAACCGGCTTGGGCGGCGCGAGCAGTCTAGTACGTACAGACACGTTGGAAAGTGTAGAAGAGAATAGTATTACTTCAAAAACAGGCTACTTTTATCTGACATTTACAGAGCAGTTGGTGAGTAGTGTCCTGGACTGCTACTCAGAGCGCGTGGATTTAAGGCTCAGCATCACCTCTTGGCTGGCAACAGCAAACCTTCAGTAGCAAGAATTCAAGAATCATGGAATACAATACTAGGCTTCGCAAAGGTTCGCCTTTTTTTGGCAACCTCATACCAGAAGTTTGTTTATATTTTGCTTAGCGGAATCTCTTGTGCTTAGGTCTCTCCCGGAAGTGAAAACGTACTAATTGTACCGGATCAGTAGATTCCTTTTTTCACCAAGCAAATGCACAATCTGTTTTCTATCATTCTTGGTAAAAATTGTCTAAGAAAAGCTTGCTATTTCCATTTGTGAAAAATTGAATTCGGAGATCCTGAATGGATGCGGAAAGCCCGCCCTCTATGGAGCCCCGTCTTTGGTTGTCGCTTTCTAAAGAATTAAATGGGGCCGTTCTACCTTTCGAGCCTTGTTTTTTTTTTTAGTTTTATTTCCTAGTGCTTCGGCAACAATGTATATCTGCTCTCTTGTTTATTCAGATTCACCGAGAACCTCGTTTCAAAATAATGAAGTACAGATAGATTAAATAGCATGAATGACAATAGTCTTAAGCATGACAAGCAGTAATAATTTAGAAATGAAAATTCGATAAGATAGACTAAAATTGCTACAAAAAATTGTAAGTATGAACTGAAGGCACACGTGAGCATTGAGGCACCACAAGGGGGTTTGAGAACCATTAGAGGGTTTGAGAACCCGTTTAGTGGTCAATTATTTATTTTCTTAGGAATTTTCGAATAATAGGGAAGTCAAAATGTTCGGAATATGTAAGTTAATTCGTGGGTTTTACAACTAATCTGTAGGTAGACTATGGATCACTTTAATCTCTTTACCACAAAACCACAGTTTGAAAATTCAAGCTCCGATATATTAAAAAGTTTGTTATAAAAGTTGGTTAAACAATAAGTTGGTTATATAATAATTAAGGGTGTTTTTTAGAAGTGTGGTTTTCAATCTGGCAATACTTTTTTCGAAGTTGGTCTTTTTGACAGCTGTCACTTGATTTATGCTCAGTTTGGTTTGCCATTTCATAATGAATAGACTTACTCCTGAACAAAGTTTGCAGATCGTGCAAATTTATTACCAAAATAATGGTTCGGTTCGCGCGACGCAGCGATGTTCAGCGATGAAGCTCACTTTTGGTTGAATGGGTACGTTAATAAGCAAAATTGTCGCATTTGGAGTAATCATATTCCACAAGCCATTGTTTAGACGCCGTTACATCCTCAAAAAGTCAAAAGTTTGGTGTGCTCTATGGGCAGAGAGAATCATTGGTCCATATTTCTTCAAAGATGAAGCTGGTCATAATGTTACAGTCAATGGGGAACGCTATAGAGCCATGATTAATGAATTTTTCGTGCCTGAATTGCAGGATATTGATGTGGACGACCTTTGGTTCCAACAAGACGGCGCTACATGCCATAAATCGTTTTTAAAACATAATGGCAAATCCTTATCCTCTTCTCCATCTAGTCCTCAAGACATTCAAGCCCATCACCCTCTCCTTTATTATTCTTAAACCTAGAGCACCTCATTCAGTTGTGCCACACTTAAGAATGTGAGCATTCTGGCTGGATTCATAGATGCTAAACATCTGCAAATATCGATCTATTGATATCATAAAGCAATTTCCAGATTACTCGCATCTAGAGTACAACCATCTAACTTCTTTCATAAATAAGAATAGCTATTTCTATACGCACATAATTCATACATAGATTGATTGCTCAGATATTCAGCAAAAAAGAAGAAAGAAAGAAAATCTTTCAATGAAATTTAGATCAGATAATCCAAAAATTGACCGTGACATATGCAAAGGTTGTAATTTTAGATTATCACAACGGAAGGCAAGACGAAGTACAAAGAATTAACCCCTTTCCAACCGAATTGCCGACAATGGAAAGGGTAGGTACGTAGGTAGGTGGATACGGAATTGCAACACAAAACAGTAGCAATCGAATAATGAAGAACAGTAGCTGCTGCTAAGCTGCAAAACAATTTCACTTTTCTCTTAAATCATGAATAAATTTTGTGGTGAAATTGTTGCATAAATAAAATAAGGTACAACAACAGCAATAACAACACGCACGTGCCACACGCTGATGACGACTATGATGAGGACATTTAAAAACTGGGAAATGCCTATAATTATGGGATAATGTTCGATCAGCCGCGTAAATATACGCAAACATACACACAAAAAAAAAACAGTAAATAAATAAATAAATAAATGTTTACAATGAGAAGGTTAAAAAGGGGGTAAGTTTCAATTTCAGTTCGGTTACGAAGGGTTAACTTTACATAAATACGTACTCGTATTTAACCCTTACTCACTCTCTCGTTCTCTCAGACTTTAAACGCATCACTTACGCCTGACGTCACATGTGACAAATATGTAATGTCAACAATCGCTGTATAATTTAGGCCAATGTTGTTAGTTACAATAAAAGAAACATAATATTATGAGCTAATAGCTAAAATTGAGTAACCAAAAATGCAACACAAATTAGCTTGAAAAGTGGCAAGCAGCGAGCGGGAAAGGAAGGACGGCAGCAACACAAGGAGCTAAAGTAGTGAGTATAACAAATTAGGGCGACACTTCCCACTTTTGTGTTCGGAGAAAACGGAAGGGGTAATTATTTTAATTACATACACACTCTTGCGGAACATACGAGTACGAGTAGATACACGAATTCCCTTAATACGTGGATGAATTGACAAAAAACCGATGGGGAAATAGTTGAAGCCGTCTTTAAAGGCGCTCATCAGTATCACATACTATCAGCCATACTATCGATTCACGCACACTTCGAAAGAGACGCGTTTTTATCCTACTGCACAAAAAAGTTTTCACTTCAAAACTATCCATTCTCTCTGTAATCCAGTTATCCAGTCATCCTTCGGAGACTTAAAGAACTGCTACACTGCTACCCTTCTCGATTCGGGTTTGTAGTAAACTCATTCCTCTTGCTGGTCAAGATAATCAAACAAACGGTAAGAAGTATCGTGGGGTCAAACGGTACAATCTGAGGTGATTTTAAACTGTTCCGCCATGGCACTTGGCTGGAACCTTTCACATCAGTTCTTCGGAGACTATTCGTCTCGAAACGGCGAGTCCAGTACGCTTTCTAGTCAAGATAATCAAACAATCGATACTTGAGCTTAGAAGAAGCGCCTACAACTAAAGAATCTTGAACAAGCACTAAAATTTCAACTTTCCCATAACTCTAGCGGAAACTATTATTCAGTTTAACATGTAAAAAGCACTTAAAAGCCGTGGTATTACATCGGGTAGTCTTAAGCCTAGTTGGAACCACTTACACTAACTTAACCTATTCGGTTTGCGATGTACAAGAAGTATTCATAAAATATATTAAAGGTGGTATTTATATCTATTGTAACACAAGATTCGCCTCAAAGAGTTTTCCGTACGTTCAAAAAATTACTTTGCACGTTTTCCGAAAGGATTACTTTATTCGTTGCGGTAAAAGGAGCACGCCAAGGAAGTCGTCAGGAGCGCTAAAGAAGCATTTACTGCTTTGAATGAAAGTGTTTCATGCAGTCTTCTCGAGCCCCCAAAGATTTTAGACTTTTAGCTCCTGTGATGTGAATTGACGAGTCAGCATTTCGGCGTTTAGTTTCCTTAAGACACAGACAGAAAGCTTTTGGAAGCCATTCCTGATTTTGCTAACTTAAACTTAACCAAAGTGCTAGAAGAAGCATTGAAGCATTAGTATTCTTTTGGAAGCTTAAACAAAGCTTTTATATTAAGGGGGGTGTCAAAAGAAGTATTAAGTGTTATATTCCTTGCAAAAGTAGAGGTAGAAGTAGAGTAGAATATTAAAGACAATTTTACCTGTATGTGAATGGATCCTGAGAGTGCGGACGTGTTTCATTAAAGAGAAGCATCTCGAAATTGTTCTAGTTTCCCTCAAATACAATACACTTCTTGAAGCTTATTCTATGCAGTAATAATACACGATTTTATTTTTGTTCTATTCTTGAAATAATTCCAAAAACGACCTCAGTTCCAGAATTCCCCAAGGGCGTTCAAGATTAAATTCTAAGGTTCTAAAACTGTCCTTATATTTAACTCATTATATTTAACCCATTTCGTAGTTGGTTATGCCTCGGCCTACAGGTCTGAGAATAAAAATTTTCCTTTCATTTTAACACACCTTTCCAAAAGTTCATAAAAAGGGTTCGAGGCAAAATAATGTTTTTATAAATAAACCTTTCTTAACTACAGTTCCCTGATAGAGGAAATCTTTAAAAATACCTAAGTTATTTCTACTTACATAAACTTAAAGCTACCATAAAGCTCACAATTAGTAGCGTTCACTGCCTGAGCACAGTAGAACTAGAGCTATTCTCCCTTTCTTTTTTTTGCTAAATTCTTCTTTAATTGAATGACTGTAAAGAGTTCAGAACCAATTAATATCTTGGTGTCTGCCCCTTATGTGAATTTGCCTTCTTTTTCTTCGTTCTAGATTATTCCAGAACCCAAAGAACCAGAGTTTAGTGACCTGCTTTTCCTCGAGAATCATTACTTTGCACTCTACCTCTTACTCCAACTGGCATTCTTCCTTTTCTTCTTCGTTGTAATTCAGTCCAGAGCCCGGAGACCCAGGGTTTAGTATAATACCTTTTTAGTATTATTTTTATGACACGGTAGTTCCCGCTTAATTGAGTCGACTAAAATTCACAGATTTCGAAGCAATTAATTACAATGATTAAAACTAATTAACCGATACTCGGTAATTGCTACACAGGCTGTGCTTATTACATCGATATTTTTTAAGTCAATCTAAAATTTATTAATAAGTCAATTAAACGGGGAAATCACTGTATATTTTATATAGGACTTTTCATTGCAATTTCTTTTGCTCAATTATGCGGGCGGGAAACTGATTTAAGCAGGAACTCAGTAGAGGAGGAAGAGGAGGAAGAGGTAGGTGTAAAGGTAAAAGTAGAGTAACAGTAGAAGTAAAGTAGAGTAGAGAAGAAAGTATGGGATAAGAGGTGAAAACTTTCATGATCAGTCAGCCAGGCTAACATTTGCAAAGTCTACGTATTCCTACGTTAAACTTTCAAGTTTTCTACAGCGTTTCATTTCCCCATTGGGTTTAAAACATTTACACACAGTCACACCGATGTTGCCGATGATGGCATTTGCAACTTACTGTCACCAACATGTGATTAGCAGAAACAAAGTTAGTTACATAAGTTATTCGTAGTAGTTTCATGCTATTTCAAAGTAATTAAGTAAATTGTAAAAAAAAAACAACATTCAAATAACAAGAAAAATTAGAAAACAACAGCAACAGCAACAGGAAAATGAGGTGCAACATTAAAATTAAAAAATATATAAACAATGTGCTTGCTCTCCTTTTCACCTTTGAATTGCAATACAAATTCCCCAAAGAAATCAAGCTAAAAAGTATTTAGTGTTTTGAGCTGAGTGGGAGTTGGTTAGGTTCTGGTGGTGGTGGTGGTGGTGGTGGTGGTGGTGGTGGTGGATTGTGTTTGATGATAATGATAATTGTAACTGCTGCTGTTGTTGTTGTTGTTGTTGTTGTTGTTGTTGTTGTTGTTGTTGTTGTTGTCGTTGTCGTTGTTTTACCTACATATTTATAAACAAATTTGCATACTATTATTTAGTAGATATGTATTTATGTATTTATTATGTCATCCGAATGCCATCAACATTGCTGTCATTGGGGATTGGGTTGGCCTCGTTTGCTGTTGCTAAATGTAGCAAGTTGCAGCGCGTTCATATGTTCGCCTGTTCTACGCCCTTTCACCTTTTTTCGTATTTTTTTGCTTTGTACTTCAGTTAAGCTCAGATTATTTAAAACACAAAAGCTCTTTAAATGTGCGAAACTATAAATTAAGCGGCATTAACAACTGAGACTGTGTGAAAGCAGCAGAAGGAGAAATAGAGGAAAAAATATGTAATTAATTTGACCCTTACTATGCTGAAATAATATACTACGTTTAATATGCAACAAACAACAACAAGAAACAAGGTGCGTCTCAAAATGTGTTCAGATATGAATAGAACAAACATCATTATGTAAACAATTTATTAACTAACTAGTTGCAATGGCACTAGTAGTGATTCCACAATCATATGCTCTAAGCTATGACCGGCGTCTGGCGAGGCATTTCAGTCTTGTATCTACAGCTCTCTGCAAAGTAAAATGAGGTGGCAGAAAAGAAAGCATATCCTTGGCAAGTTTGGAAATCCTTTGTTGTCTTGGCAGCCCCATGAAAATTATCCCATCAGCTTGTGCAGAGATGATGCGGAACAAATCCAGTTTCTTCAAACACCTTAAAGCGCTTTGTAGCAATTAGTTCTAACTGAGCCTTGCATAGCTGAGTCAGCAGCCTTTGCTTCCTAACATTCTCAACAACGGGCTGGAGAAATTACTCCGCGAGATGGGAGGAAAGGCTCTTTTTCGTACCGTACTTAAACTAACGCAATCGATTGTTCAATAATAATAGCAAAAACCTTCAGAGCCATTCCCTTGTCTTCCCAATAAAACAAGAGATTGTGTGTGGAATGAACACTAATTAATCTCCCAGTTTCAGTTCAAAATCAAATGATTTTTTAAATCATAAAATTTCTCTCATCGATCTTCCCGCTTACGATCTAAGCCGATGAATACGTGGGCGCTGTTGTTGTAAGCCAAGGCGCTTGCTACTTGTGTGTATGTAACAAAGTCTGATTTGCTTTAATTAAAACTGAAAACGAAGCATGTAGTCACAGAACCACGGCACCATTACAAAATCCATGCGATTTGAAGGGCGAATATCTTTCAAAAGTAACGCTCTAAACGTTAAGTGAAACTGAACTGAACTAAACTTAATGTTTTAAGTGAAAACATCGCGGTTGCGTGACTGGGTGCCATCTGGCGGCTTAAACTGATTCTTAATTCACGAAATTAGTTTTCATAATAAACACTTTTAGTGTTCTCGCTTTTTGAATTTTACATACTCATACTTCAATATTTTGTTTTGTTTTTTCTGTTTTTTTTTTTGCTTTTCATTCATTTAATCGACAATTGAACAATTGCTTTTGCTGATCGTTGTTGTGGAACGCCAAGGCAAGGATCGCTGTTTTTCGTTGTTTAAAGCACGCTTTGTGAAAGTGTCGGGAGACCGCCTGGGATTGCTATAGCATTTGCTCTTCCCCTGCGATGTTGGTTTCAATTAATTGCCATTAAGTGCATTTGAAAAGAAGATTTTTAATTAAAACAAAATCTTCTTAATTTAAATTGATCGCCATCGTGGTTAATGACATTGCGGTCGGGTGGTGCAGCTGAGAGTTCAGAAGCAAAGTTCCGACATTCTACTCTCAACATTTTAAATGATTTTCCATTCATGGAGCGTGAGTGCTTTTTGTTTGTTTTTGGTCAACGTAACCCTACCTTTTAACGGAAGGGTATGATGGGTGGAAAGGTAGGGCAGTAGAATTGGCGCACTTTCGGCGAAACACAACCTCACGATGCCCATGGATGTGGTTTGGCTAAGCTGTTGTTGATCAGAAAAATCCTGTACCCCAGTAAGAGTATGATTATAGGCAGGCAGAAAGGCCCATCTCGCTGAGGAATTTCACTAAGAGTTTCGATTCTAAATTTATGATGTCCAAAGTATTGCCGCAGACTTAGATTGAGTGTTCCGCAACGCTGGGCGATATGCTCCGGCGTCTCATGCCCTTCCCAATAAAAATGGCAGGTTCGGTCCTTCAGTTCTATGACAAGATTCCGCATGTGTTGTAGCCAAGGCTACAGACAGACTCCAAGTCTAGCACTGATATCGAAAGTGGAACTATCCGGAGAACCAAATGATTCAATAGGCACCCTACCCGAAATGTAAATGGAAACCGCGGTTAGAGACATGCCTCGTCCTGGCAATTACATGGAGGTACGCACACTAGGCAATTAAGTCGCCGAGCGGAAGTGTGGATGTATATTCGCAAATTTCTTCCTAATCTTAGGTTTATCTATACATAAGTACATTTCGAAAATAAGAGATCCGCAAGTTGAGCATTTTTTTCGCTGCGGTTCCGTATTTTCTCTCCATGGCCGTGTGAGCAAGATGCAAAGCATGACCGGCAGCCTCAGCCTGGGCACGCCAGAATAGATGTGGTGTGGTCCTGCAAGTATCTTATGCTTTTCTAGTTGTAGCACCTAGGAAGCACAGGCTTCTTTGAAATGATTCAGTGGTTGCGACAGCACTCCACTGAAGAATATCTTCAGTGATATTAATTTTTTTGGCTAATCTTAGTCCCAACTGTCGGCCGCCATGCAAACCGCTGTATCCGATTGTATGTTTCAACGAGTACTATATGTTTCAACCTTTCCAATGGCGGCACTTTTCCTTTGAGGCAGCACGCCGTTCAAGTACTTGAAAGTATTTATGGCGTATGTAGTTGATAAGCGCCATATTTTATACAGATTACATTCAGATTTAGATTTCGTTGTTGTTGACAAAATTTTATCAACGCAAAAAAGCAAAGTGTGTACAGCGGCAAAGATTCGGTGCGAATCGCCGACATATTTTTTATTATTAATATTTACTTACTTAAAATATAATGCGAATACTAAAGGAAATGAAAAAAATTAAAATGTCAAACCAACGTAAATTAATTGAAATTGAATGTTGAATGATTTCGCTCTGTTGTTCAAGGGAGTTGAGGCGGGGCAGAGGGGGCGTCTGTGGTCACTCAATGTTGCGCGCTGCTCCGTTCTTTCACTCGCGCTGGTTCACTTGTTTTGTCAACTCTTCTGACATAATTCATTTTTAATTATATTTTAATTTTTTCATTCATTCATACCCAAATGAAACGAATTACAAAAAAAACAAATATCCATTAAGTGCAAGGCTTCAAGCTCATTGATGCGGTGTTGTTGAAAAATCAGCAGCCGCAGTTTTGACATAAAAGGCGGTCCCGAGCTCCCCGAGTTTGAGGTTCTGTTTTTTAATTTGCCATAAGCAGCGCATTTGAGGCTTTCCCTCTCCTCGCTTCAGTTTATAACAAAATTTTCGTTTATCTTTTCATTTCGTTTTATTTGCTACTTTTTTTTATTTATTATTGTCTTCTTATTTGTTGTTGGTTTTTTGGTGGGGGTTGGTTGGTTTTTATGATCGAGCTTTAGTATAATTCAGAGCGCGTTTACCAAAAAATAATTACTCTACTTCTGTATGCCGCCGAAATTTAACCTTTGCCTCTGCTTTTATTTATTTGTTTTGTTTGTATTTTGAAGAACAAAAACCAACGCTTGAAGAAGCTTTAAAGATATGTGCCTACTTATGGGGGTCGATAAAAATTTACATTTTTACACATACAACAGCAATACAGCAGAATAAGGAACTTTGGACCTTAAGTTTTGAAAGAAGCTCCCGAAACTTTAACTGATTTGGTGGCAGTATTGAAATATTAAATATCAACTGGCCAGGAAGAACAAACCGAATTCGAAAAACAGCCTTGGATTCACTGAAGCAAATGGAATTGAGTCGATCATAATCTGAGCTAAGCCCAGGATGGTAAAATCGCGTGAACCATAATCCATAACTGGAATCTATTTAAAAGCGAACACCTGGAACTCGGTACCGATCTTGATCTGAGCAGAGCACGGGATGGCAAAACTAGACCACTTACTAGATTCCCTAGAATAAACTAGATTTTCGACGTCTATGTTCTGCCATGGGAACTTCTGGAACTCGAATGCATAAACTCTTCGATGTTTCAAAAGTATTCTGTCCTTGATTGATAAAATTTGGAATATTCAACATATTATTCAACATTTTATTCAAAAACTAGGCCTTTCAAGTTGATCCTTTACAACCTAAGCTTATAGAGATACATTTAGGCCATTAGCAAACAAGTTCAAGTTTCAAGTTGCTATGATTCTTATTCTTCGGCGGCCTACTCGAAACGCTCACTCCAGCAGTGAACAAGTTTCTTCGCATTATGGCTCTCTGCTTCTCTACTCGAGAGTAAGAGAAGAGTACTTGTCTTAATACTTCAAAGCTTATGCGACAACAACCGAACGGTAAGTACATATTATCCATATCTATAGCGGGCACTAGCAGGAATCGTCCAAAGGGGGTGAACTCAGTTTCCGAGAAAAATATCACACTTTATTATTGTTACTCCTATACTCCAAGGCTGTGATTGATTGGTCAAAATGAACCCAATCCACCATTCCGAAACCTCTGATTGGCATTGATCTTTCTTATCGAATTGCAGAAACGACCTCCCTGGAAGAGATCGTTTGATCTCTTCCACTAGAAAGGTAATGGATGAGAGACCATGGACATTTATAATTGTCTAGTGCACGATTAATTCCTTGCCTAATAAAAAAAATACCTATAGTTTTGAAAAGTCCAACACTAAATTGATATTGATAATAGTCACATTAAATTTAGAGACTTTGAATTAACATCAGAATACTCAATCTTAACTGAAAAAGGATCAAGTTACATTCAGCGTAGTAAATTTACCTACGCATTTTAATCAAATTAATTTAAAAATTGTTAAAATGAATTCAGTTTTCGTCAATTTGCTTTCAGAAATCATGAATTTTTATTGAGATTAGTCACTTTGATGGCGAAAAGCATAAATTTGAACCCAAAAACAGTCAATTTATATCTAGAAACCACGAATTGGAATTCAAAATAGCTAAATTGAACACAGATATCGTCAATTTGATTTCAGAATTGTGAAATTGAATCAAGAAATCATCAATATGAACTCATAAATCATGAATTTAAATTGAGTTTAGTCAATTTGATGTCGAAAAACTTAAATTTGAATTCCGAATGGTCAAATTAAATCCAGAAATCGTGTGTTTGAATCCAGAAATCGTCAATTTGAATCTAGAAATCATCAATTTGAATTCGAAATTCTCCATTTGCATCCAGAAATCCTTCAAATTGATTTCAGAAATTGTTAATTTGGAACCGGAAAATTAGTTTTATATTTGGGGCTAACGAAATGGGTCGATAAGTTTTAAGTCAAAATTATCAAATTCAATAAATTAATCACAAATCTTCAAATTAAATCCAAAAATCAAATTAAATCCAGAATGTACCAATTTGCGATTCTGAATCGCGAAACCAGACTCAAAATATTCATTTGAATTCAGAGTGGGAATTTAATTTTAGAACGTATCAAATCGAATTAGAACACATAAAACACGTGAAATTGAATTCAAAATCTTACAATTTAAATTCAGAATAGTGAAGTTGATTAACTTTAGCACATAATTCACACTGAAAAAATACCAGTTACGCCATATTTTGTTTGTAATTTTACTAAATTTCCCAAATCAATTCTTGTATTTATTTACAGTAAAAACAAAGAGAAAATCCAAAAATATATTGTATTATTTAGCAAAACACGCAAATGTTGCGGTAAAAAATAAACAATAAATTTGTAGGACGAAATATACAAAATTGCCGTGCATAGTTTTTGTGTTCAAATTGTGACTTTACACAAATGCAGTGCAAATATTTATTTTTCAATTTGTTTTGTTTTTTGTTTTTTGTTGTGAATTTGTTTTCATTTTGCATTGATTTCACGGCAAGATTTTTGATGATAGCGCATGGCGAAGGCTCCACCCAAAAACGAACGGTAAAGGAAAGAATATGGCTGTCATATTCTAACACACGCTATACGCATTTGCGCACCTAACGCTGTTTGAGCCAACACACGTAGAGATGAATGCATGTGCGTGTGTGTGGTACCGACACCTATAGAGTGAGGCGACGACCACCATCTGCCGAATCGCCATAATTGTGGAGAATTTGATTTTGGCCAAAGCAAAAACAAATTTAAAAAGCAACAATACAAAGAGAAACAAAAAATGTTTAAATTTATAAATTTGTATTTTTAAAACAGGTTGTTGTTCTGGTTGTTGTTGTTGGCAGTTAGTGGAGCGAGTTGCAGAGATACGAGAGTATAGTGTGTGTGTGTAATAAATTTTTGGAAAGGGGTGAGGGGTGGGGGACACCCTCCGACAACAACAGACAGCATAACGTGGCAACTCCTCCCCGATTCGTAACGGCAATCTGGGCGAGAGCCAATCACAGCGGTGCGCTCGTGCGCATGGTAGGGACATGTCGTTTGCTTTGATTGATAACAAAATCATTATCGGACCGATTTGTATGCGGGTGCGTGTGCCTGACGTTATCGCTATTTGAGCATTGAGTGCACTAGTGGAAATGATTAAGAGAGGATTATGAGAATGAGTTAGGGAATGCGCTGAGGTGAACTTATGGCAATCCGTGTCGTGTCAATTTTGCATGTGTTGTAATTTGTTTGCCTGCTTTCGGACAAATATCACCTAGGTACATGAGTTTTATTTATTTATTTATATTACGAACTATACCACATATGTATGTAAACAGTATACCTACCTCCTACGTGTATTTGTGTAATTTGTTTATTATTTTGCGAACATGTTGAAAGCATGTTTTTGACTTTTTCACATTTCTCATTATTACTGACTTCCAATATTGTGTTTGGTTCTGTTATTTGTTACTGTGGTTATCAAAGCACTGGTGGTAGGTGTTAAGTAATAGACGTGCTGTAAAATTACCGTTTTATTATCATCGAGTAATCACTCGAAAAAATTGGTGCTTATATTATTTATTCAAATGTCAGTTACAAATTTATAATTTAATTTTTATTACCCACACTTTCTTTGTTTTTTGTTTTATTTTGTGGCATGATAGGCATTCATTGTTTGGCATAACCTCGAGTATATTTTCAAGTTGACAGATCCAGGTTCATTTACCCGATATGGTAACTATAAAAGAGACTAATGACTGCCGCTGATTTTTAAGCACAAATCTAAGATAATACAGAACTCAGCATCAGTATCGGTACAGTTTTGAAACCCACTGTCAAGCCAATATTAAAGACCTGAAGTAAATCAGCGTTATATTTTTGGACTTCAGTCAGCAGCTTGGGAGGATACGGGACCCACCTATTAAACGGTTGCAGAACGAATATGATTTTCAGATTTTCTTTTCTGATTTTTGAGGAATGGTAGGTTTCAGACAGATTGGTACATTTAAAGAAACGGAACTGAAGTATTTTGTACTAAAGTTGAAGGAGCGTCACCAAATTTACCAGTTCGTACTGTGCAAGAGTAAGGTTTTAAGTGTTTCTATTTTCTTTCCGTCTGTGGCACCCACGGAAAAGTAAGAGGGGTGTATTTCATCTGAGTTTCAACGATTCTTCGGGAAAAAATTTAAGTGAGAATATAAGATTTTTAGAGACATAGAAAAAGAGTAAGGCATTCAGAAAAATAGAGGAATTTTTACCATACTTCCATTGACTGCACTACTGGACTGGACTGGATTGGACTACTCAACCGATCAGGAAGCAATGCGCGAAAAAGTTTTTGACGATGGCCTTTGATTATGTTTTTTACTTAACATTTTTACTTAACATACTCCTTGCAAGGACCGAAAATCAATATTATTTTTAAGTATCGCAGAGCAAGTATCGAGTACATCAAATCAATAATTTTTACCAGAAATTTTTGGTTTTGCTTTTCTAAAAAGTTATAATCATATTTGCATTTTTATTTGTTTTCTCAAAAAGATGAAGCCATGCCACTTTTTGGTCGATGTTTAGTTTTAGCTAGACCTGCGGTAGAGGGCGCTGTCACACATTTTTTTTATACTTTTATTATTTTTGAGACTGAGAAATCTATTTTTGATACTTGCTTTGTTTTCAAATCTACTGAAGGCCAATTTTTCTTGCAAAACTGTTCTTTTTTTGTATTTTGGTTACTAAAACACCAGAAATAATAAAAGTTGCTCTGGAATATCGCCTACGGTAGATTTTATACAAAGTAAGTAATAAAAATGGATTGCAGCCTCAAAAATAAGTAATAAAAATATTGTATCATTTTACCTATACTATAAAAATACATAAAAGATAGCAAAAATTTTATGACAGCGACATCTAGTGTAGATCTCGGGTAAAAATAAACACCACTACACCCAAAAAACGGTAAGAGGATAAAAATCGCCCAAATGTTTTCAAAAATGTACTAATGTTTTCCTTATTCAGGGTACCCTAAAATATACTAACAAAGTACCGCTTATTTGAACGTAGTGTTAAACTGGCGAAATCGTTTTCAAACGTTGTCGTCACTTCTTGAGAACTTCGCGCAAATTATGCACTGATTAGACTTACTCACTGGCTTAAGCTACCCAATAAACATATCGTTCCGGTTTCGTACCGTTAACGGTACTTAAAAGCTGTATTACGTTTTGTAATTGAGATTGTTTCTAGATCCGTACAGAAAACATATGGCTGTAACAGTAAATCGGACTACAGCCCATAACAGCCGTATTCTCATGGGACTTGCGAAAGCTGGAGACTAACAAAAACAATGCCACTGTTCGGTTCTTTCATAAAAAGTTCTTGCGGGAATCGACACTGGACCATCTGTCTGTCCCTATTCGAGTTATCTAATGCCACCGATCCTTTACTTCCAACTCCTCGATCACGTCTGGCTTAACGTACTACCTTCCCTTTAACTTGCCGAACAGGTGGAGGATGTTAATTGCGACAATTGCCCTATATTCGGTTTGCTTTTAGTGAGAATTTTGTACTCTTTTGGACTGAGTTTTGTCTGAAACTCGTTTGAGTTTTCTGCGGAATTATGAGTCTGAAATTGCACTTAGCTTGAAATTGGACTGCTCTTGGTCTGAGTTTTCCATCAGTTTTTGGTGTAAATTCGGTTACCTATTAATTTGAATGACAGATGTTCAGGGCATAATGAGATTATGGAGGGAGCACTGCTTAATGGAGATAACGGCAATAGTCCCGCCACTGCGGAATCTACTCCGGAAACCCCAATCACTCACAGCGTTGAAGTACCGCCGCCCGACTATAAGGAGGTCTTAACAGCCATCGCTCGGCTGAAAAACAATAAGGCTGCAGGTGCAGATGGTCTGCCTGCTGAGTTGTTTAAGACCGGAGGCGAAGAGCTTCTATGCAGAATATGGTCGGATGAAAGCATGCCAAGTGATTGGAATCTCAGCGTACTCTGCCCAACCCATAAGAAAGGTGATTCCACGATCTGCGTTAACTACCGTGGGATAAGCCTTCTTAATATTGCATATAAGGTTCTATCGGGCGTATTGTACGAAAGACTGAAGCCCATCGTCAACAAACTGATTGGACCTTATCAGTGTGGCTTCAGGCCTGGTAAATCCACCATCGACCAGATATTCACAGTACGCCAAATCCTGGAAAATACCCGCGAAAAACAGATCGACACCCATCATCTATTTGTCGATTATAAAGCCGCCTTCGACAGCACGATTAGGAATCACTTGTACGCCGCAATGTCTGATTTTGGTATCCCTGCAAAGCTCATTCGTCTTTGCAAAATGACACTGACCAACACCACCAGCGCAGTGAAAATTGGGACAGACCTCTCCGCACCATTTGATACCAAAAGAGGTTTCAGACAAGGTGACTCCCTATCGTGCGACTTCTTTAACCTTATGCTGGAGAAAATAATTCGAGCTGCGAACATCGACATCTCTGGCACTATCTTCTACAAGAGTGTCATGCTGCTAGCATACGCTGATGATATTGACATCATTGGCAAAAACGCAGCATTCTGCAACCTGGAAAGGGATTCTCATCGAGTGGGTCTAGTGGTGAACGAGGACAAAACGAAAAGAGTCACGGCAAAATGTCTTGGACAAAATGTCACTGTCCACAATTATACTTTTGAAGTCGTCAAGGATTTCGTATATCTAGGATCCAGAAGAAACACCAACAATAATGTCAGCCTTGAGATCAAGCGGAGACTAACTCTTGCCAACAGGTGTTACTATGGGCTCAGTAGGCAATTGAGAAGTAGAGCCCTCTAAGTCCCTCATCTTTCCCGTCCTAATGTATGGCGCAGAGACTAGGACATTGACAATCAATGATGAGAGGCTGTTAGGAGTAAGATGGAACGATGAGGTGTACGAGTATGAGCTGTACGCCGACACTGACATAAGTAGTCAAGCGTATAAAAATCCAGCGGCTTCGCTGGCTGGGCGAATGGAAGAAAGCGTTTCGGGTGTTTTATTCGAACCACGGTGGAGGAATACGCAGAAGGGGACATCCTAATCTCATAGCAGAGGCGACTGGCGAAGCTTTGTAGAGGCGGCCAAGACCGATCATCGGTTGTAGTGCCAGTTAAGTAAGTAAGTATTAGTTTGAATTTGCTCTGAATTTGATTTCCTTTTAGTCTGAATTTCGGTCCACCTTTTAGTCTGATATTAAATTGATTTTTTGTCGAATTTTGTCAAAATTTTCTGATTTTCGTTTTGTAGTTTGGTTTCAGTTTTGGCCTGAATTTGAGTTTGGTATTTAAATTTTCTCTCTGTATTTATGCCGTATTTTAGTTTGATTTTGGTCTGTTTTCTGTATATTTTTTGTTCTGATTTCCGATATGAATTTTGTCTTATTTTAATATGAAGTTGAAGCCCTTATTATTTTAGTTAGGTCTTACATTGGGTTTGTTCAGAATTTTAACCGGATTTTAACTGAGTTTTAGTCTGAATTATATTCTCCTTCTACTTAGTCCTTTTGGTCTTAATTTTACTATGATTCTTTATCTGTTGTTTCAATTTTTAAATGAATTTTGGGTCAGATTTCAATTTTTGGTCTTTATTAAGTCTGGATTGCATTCCGAGTTTTTGTTCGTTTTGCATTTTAGTGTTAGTTTTAATGAAATTTCTGGAAAAATGTTTGGTCTGATTTTATTCTAAATTTTGGACAAGATTATTATTTGGGTTTTAGTCAGTTTTTTAATCTATATTTTTTTTTTTGTATCATGTTGAAAGTGTCTTTTGTCTATTACTATGTTTTATTAAATGCACATTTTTCTCCAGTATAACAAATCTCAAACAAGTGTGTTGAAGCAGGAAATTTTTGGTCAATACAAGTAGTTTAGTTTCAGTTTTTGCCAAAATTTGGTGTGAGATCTATATGATCGGTTCGCATTTCGTTTTACATAATTTTGAACTGAGTTTGGTTGCCTTTCGGTCTAAGTTTAGTCTGAGTTTGGATGAGATCTTTGGACTGGTCTTAGTCTGTTTTTCTTCATCTAATTTCGGTTAATCTACAGACTGGTCTCAAAGTCTGTCTTCGCGTCTTGTGATAGCCCCTCCCAAATCCAATTACTAGTTCCGCCACTGTCTGCATATACACAGGCATCAAAGATTAAGAAATTCCCAATTTAATATTAATAATATTTACTCATTGTTTGATTATATGTCGTCAAATAAGTTCACACATTAACGAAGATAGATCGCAAAAAGAAATGAAATGAACCAATAATGTCTGTCCAGAAAAAGGAGTCGGAGAGAAAAAACAGTGGTTGAAATTTACAACATCCGACGAACATACGATGTGACACAATCGACATACATATCTAACTACCTACATACACACACACAAACAATATAGCTAAAGACACAATAATATGCAGTATCTAATAGTAATAATAATAATTTCAGAAACAACAAATACAAGCTAATAAGCATTATAAAAATAATAATAAAAATATATGCATAGTAGGTAACTCGTACTCACTACAGACTCATATAAATAATGTACGTAATTATGTATGTAGATATGTAAGTATGTGTGTATGTATGTCTTTGATATACGAGCACCTACTATGTATGGTTTGTAGCAGTGCCAACCTACATAACAATCGCTACGTGAAACTGAAACTGGAGGTATCTACTATGAACAAATAAATATGGTAATAAAACAGAAATGAATTTTTACAACACACAATAAAATATATTTTGACATGAATTTTCAATCAGAATTTTAATAGCCTTAATAACAACATGGCTATCAGCGTACTAATCTGCTATCAACAATAACAACAAAACTTTTCGGTGGAGCAGAACCACACACACCAACAATCTTCTAATGGCAATCAGCCAGCCCAACCGTCAATCGTCCCTGTTCACTGCCGTTTGGCCTACCTACCTACCTTCCTAACTACATAAATACCTACCACCGCCGGGCAATGCGGTGGTCACACACACACACACACGCACACACACACTCGCACTAAAAGTTGTAAATAATTTATTTATAACTCTTACTTCAATGTTGATTTAGTGCCTATTCTTCGGCTGCTCATAAGCGAGCGGTAGATTTCTACTTTACATTTTGTTGATGTATTCGTCGTAGTTCCCTTATCTAATCACCGGTCGGCCCTGGTACGTCGCTGCTGCTTAACGTTCAGTTGCCTTGCTGCATGATCGAAGATCACAGATCGTTTTCTTCACATTTCTGGTTACTAGAAACGCAACTTTTATGAGAAGGTACTGGTGATGGTGGATGTTGGTGGTGGTGCAATTGACAGTACATGCAATTTATGTACATAAATCTTAGGTCCGTCGCTTGTTGTGATAGCGCAATTGATAATATTTAGCAGTTGATATTGTCCGCTGGTCGTTGAATTATGTCTTATTGATTCTTCCGGTGGTATTAGTTTGATTGTTTAAAAATGAGTTGCGTTAATCTTTTAATTGCGCTCGCCGACATAATTGGAAAAGCTTCGTGACAAGTAGTGATAGAGTTATTACCACTTAGTTTCTTATCTTATATGGTAAATGATTGAGCTGTGAGTTTTTAGTTATTCATAACGCTGCAGAGTTACGTAATCAGCAGCAAACTGAAATGAGTAAGCTAGTTAAAGTGGCTGTCCTACAGTAGGGCACACTTAGACGAGAACAGCTTAACGGCGGGGTGGCAATTTGTTATCACTTGGGTGTTTTGTCACTGCCTGTCAAGATGTGTCCTTGTACACATTCTTATAAGTAATTTTCATTCACCTCATATCTGTAGGAATGTAATTAAGTTATGAAAGAGAATAGACCTTTAGAATAGGACGGAAATCGAAGCCGAAACCTCACCGATGACAGTCTAGTGCGCTACCCACTAGAGTATCGAAGTTGTCATGTGGAATGGAAACGTTGAATATTTAAACCGTCGCAAAATTCTGCCTCTAGAAACTAATATTTTCTAAGGTTAACCTTCATAAGGCGCGAGCAGTTTCCAGACGTCTACATATATAGAGTTTGGAGAAATCAAATGCTTTAAAGAGCTACCAATAGTTGGAGAATTTGTAAGATTCTTTCTACTATGCTGTAGTGAAACATAGCTGATTTTGAATTGCCTAACATCGACTTCTAAGCGGAAGCGTTCTTACAACATTCAGTTGTTTAACAAACTGTAATTAATTGAAAGCCATCATATTACGGGTTAGTAAGTAATATTAGCCTATTTACTCTGACGTTAAGTGTGTCAATCAGTGGCGTAGGTGCGGGGGGAGGGGGAAGAGATAAAGGGGTTATGGTACCCCTCCCCGCCATTCCAAAATCGTATATACGCCACTCAATCGTAGTATTTTAAGATTTAGGTAGGACTGCCCGTTACTCGTTAATTTTCCCGACAATAACTCTCAAATTGTTCATTTCTACCATACAGGATCTGTTTGCTCGAAAATCGGCTTGTTCCTTTCCGATGGCAGAGCTCATGTAAGAACTTTCGATAGAATTGTCGTTGTATTATTTGCATTGCGACACGTCCTTTTTTCCAGATATTTCGATTGGTTCAAATCCTGGGCAGAGAGTCCTGGCTCCACATTACTTTGAATACCGGAATCAACAGTTTGGCGGCTTTTATCGGGTTGAATTTTAATAGCTCAGAAGAAATATGATCATAGCCTGGAGATTCACTATGTACATATCTCATTTTTTGCTAATTTGACAAAAGCTCACATTGTTTTGTAACATAACTCAAAGTACTGAAGACCATACGACTTAAAGTAAACTGCCATAGGCATTGCATTATTGTATGCGTTGTACTTATTATATTTGTACGTGAATGAAAGAGACCTACAGTTTTATGTCGAATACGAACGTACAAGTGAAAACCTTTTCGTAGGCAATTTTTACTCTTGTATGTTTGCCATTGCCTGCCAAGAGGTAAAGCCGTGTAGAAATTTTGTTGTTTTTCTATTTATTTTGTATTTAAAATTTTTTTTTTGTTTTTAGCCTGTGCGAGATTTTAATCCCGGACACTCTGCGTAACAGGTTAACGCACTACCGCTACGCTACAGCGACAGTTTGAGCATGGTTTGAACTTGTGTCGGGTTTTCTGGACTGAGTTTGTTTTGTGTTTTGGTCTAAATTTATGTCTTTGTCTTGGCCTGGGTTTGGGCTGAGATTTGGCATGAGTTTTGATCTTAATATTGGTCTGAGTTTTAATTCGATATTAGTTGTGTCTGAATTTTGATCTGGTTTTGGTATAAATATTGGTCTTGGTTTTTTCTGGGTTTGGTTTTTATTTTAGTTAAAGTTTTGGTTCGACTTTGGTCGGAGTTTAGGAGTCAGAATTTGAATTGAGTTTTGGTCAGAGTTCGGCCCGAATTTTGGTTTGAATTCTGATTGAATTTTAGTCGATTGTTTTATCTGAATTTTGTTACGATTTGTGGTCTGAGTTTTGGCCTTTATATTTCTATTCTATTTTGGTCTAAATTTCTGTTTAGTCCGAGATTTGGTTCATTTTTTGTTTTGAATATTTCTTCAGATATAGTCTGTATACCATAAGTATATTGTTCTGAAGTTTGGTTTGAGTTTTAGTTTGATTTTTATCGACATGATTTTTGGTCTGAATGTTGGACGATTATTTGATTTGAATTAAAATGTATGATTAGGTTGGAATCTTAAACAGAATTTGGACTCAATTTAGGTTATACTTTAGTAATAATTTTATTCTGAGTTCTGGCTAGAATATTCTAGACTAAGATTTCCAAACATTCAGTCTGAACTTGCGTATGAATTATACATTGTCTGATATTTGGTTTGAATTTGGATTTGGATTTTGGAATTTAATGGCACCATTGTCTGAGTTTTGGTCTGAAATTTGGTGTATATTTTCGGCATGTTTTCATCTGATACTGGTCTGATGTGTGGACTGAATTTTGGTGTAAATTTTTCTCTGAATAAAGATCAAATTTTAGGCCCACTTATTAAACCGAGTTCTTGTCTGAATTAGTTCGATATTGTGATCTGAATTTTGTCCGAATTTCGGTATACATTTTAGCCAGATTATCTAGATTATACAAATTAGTACGAAAGTTGCGACATATCTGTAAAATCTGTGTAAAATGCTGAATGCGAATCTGGATTCAGTTTTTTTCCTGCACGTCTGGTTTATGAGATATTTAATAGAATGTAAAAAATAAAGTTGAGATTGGAAAACATCGGTCAAAAAGTATGTTAAAGAAAAATAATTGGAACGTAAAGAATCTATAGCTAAAGTATAAATTCACCCAAAAAACTCGGTTTTTCTTAAATTTTTTCTAATTTTTTCAACTTCACCAAGAAAATATTGAGAAAAATATTTCCATGGAATTTCCTGAAACAGTGGGGCTTTTTTTTCATTATTTCATACAAATCTCATTTACATTTTCGCTTAAAATGCAATACATTTCGAATTAGCTTGTGAATGGCGAAATTAGAAAAAAAATTATTAAATTTCACTTTGCTCTGTGTCAGAAAATTAGCGATTGCTCCGGTAAAAAAAAATCCGATTAAAACAGTGGGTACCTCAAAATTTTTGGAATTGATTTTTATGTTATTTTTTAAAGAAATAAAGCGACTTATATTGTAGCGAATAAGCTTGGGCCAGGGTCTCTAGTTTCATATAATATAGGATTTCGGTGAAAGGTTCCGATGTTGCTGACCATAAAGTTTTACTAATAATTCATTTCAATTTGACATTTTTTAAGTTTTGGTGAATATCTCAAAAACTGGTAAGAATGTTTTGTTATTACTATGAATGGTAATAAGTAAATATGTCAGAATCTGTGAACAAATATTTCTTAAAAATCTGTAAAGTAGTTTAATTGGTCCGAGCTTTGTTCTAAATTTGTTCGAAATTTTTTGTCCAAATTTCGGCATGAATTTTGGTCACAGTTTTAGTTACATTGTGGTTCGAGTTTTAGTCTGGGATTTGGGCTGAACTCTCTTCTGATTTAATTTGTGATCTGATTGAAATCAGCTTCCCTCCTCTAAACCCAAATCCTCGATCAACCACTGTATGAACTCATTTAATGAGTTCACAAGCTACTTTAATCAACCAGCACATACATAACATGTTTAATAACGATAATAATAAATATTCGTTTTTAAATAAAATGCAAACAATAATTTGAAAAACGAGAAAATAGAAATCTGGCCCCCCTTCCATAATGTTTTAAATTAAACATTAACCATGAAATATGAGAGCACACTTTTGGGCAATATTCGAAGTGTATACTAGCAGATGACCCACTTAAGTTTCGCAACACACGTTCCCAAACACTCCCCAGAACTCCAAGATGTGACCCACACAAATGTCACCGCTTTTCTTCAGTCTTCGCAACTGAAATCTTCTTAAGCTTCTGCATAAATGTCACATGTGCGGTTGTGTTTATTGCTGGGTAAATTTTTTGACAACTTAATAGATTTTTTTTGGATCGTAATGTCTGAGCTTAAGGCACTTACTTGTTGTTGTACTTGCTTGATTTGATGCAATGTAAATATGCGCCACAGATTTACTTCAATTTAATTGAGGGCGACATCGTTTCCATTCTTTCGTATTCGCTTCAACGCAAGAAGCGTTGCTTAATTTTTTTGTTTTATTTAAATTTTTGTTTGTTTTTTATTTGCCACTAAATTTAGTGTGTAATTTCCCCAAATCGTTTTCATATGTCGGCTGACATGACATAATTTCCATTCATATTTTGGGTTCAACAAGGCTGCAAGCAAACAGAAATCTGAAAATATTCCGGTTTTTTTTTGGTGGGGAATTTTGAATTTATTATTATGTTGAAATGAGAACATGCAGTTCTTTGTCGTCTTTAACACTTACGCGTACTTAATTTTAAAGAAAATATTTTCATACATTCACCAATTATAATCTAAATGTACATCAACATATGCGCTTTTAGAATATGACAAGATCATCATTTATCATGAAAGGCTTCCAGAGAAGCTTAAACGCTTTCAAATGTATGTAAGTATTTCTATGCGATATGTAAGTTTAGTTTATGAGTAATTCCACATATGAAATGAAAGCCAGGGAGGGGTTACATGTGATAGATTATATTACGTTTCAAAACAGAGCTAATGGTCACTGAGCTGACCTACACACGATCGGTAACGACCCATAAAATCATGAAGGAAAACTCATGAATTGTTTAGCAACGATGTAAAAGTCAGTTTAAAGTAGCTGGTTTGTCAATTATGTATTTTTAATTTTTAACATTAGTTTTGACTTCGGCTTCTAAAAGATGAACCTCATATAGGGTGTCCCAATAAGAGTACACGATTAAAATTTTGTGCCATTTCTTTTTCTATGAAATTGGCAGCTCTAAAATTTAACAGCTGTCGCCTACGATTGCTCCGATTATTAAAAATGAGGCGCTATGCAATGGAAAAACGCTTTACCATTGCAAAAATTATAAACATTGAAAAATGATAAGGTACAGGAACATCATAACGGAGTTCTTGTGGCCTCAACTGGACGGTTGGGATCTGGACGATATGTGGTTTCCGCAGGATGGCTCCACCTTCCATACCGAACATGAAGCAATCGACGATTTATTGGAGCGACAAATCATCTCCCGAATTTCCGATGTCAACTGCCCCCGAAAGATTGTTCGTTTTAAAACGTGCAATTTCTTTCTTTCGGGGGCCTAGGGCAGAGGACACAAGGTAAAGTTCGTGACAGTCGCAGGTGCGTCCATGTTCTATCCTTGCGCACACAGCCTACTCGTGGCGTCCCCTGGATAGCTATCTGACACCCGTCAGTGAGCTAACTTATCCTAGTTAAATTATTACCCAATAAATCCTCAAACGAAGCCTCGGATAAGGAACCCCTATAATCTTGACAACTCCCGCAAACGCCTAAAGGACAACGACTTACGGATATGCACCTGAATGTTCTACAGGGAAGGTTCCTCTATCCAGCTGGAGGATGTCCTCCAACGATATAGAGCTGAAATCACCACTATACATGAAATGCGATGGACGGGACCGCGTTGCTCCAAAAGAGCATCCTGTGATAACTACTACAGCTGTTATGAGTCAAGACTCGAATTTGTTGTTGGACTTGTGGTTGAGAAGAGACTTCGTCATCTAGTCTCGAGGTTCACGGCCGTGAAGGCAAAATTCTTCAACATCAGCCTAATTTATGTCCATGCCCCGACGTATGAGAAGTATGAAACAACCAAAGATGACTTCTACGAGCTCCTCGACAAAACTTATGAGCATTGCCCCCGCCACGAAATTAAAATCGTTTTATGCGACTTTAATGCCAAGGTTGGCAAGGAGAGCCTCTTTGGTCCGACGATCGGAAAATTCAGTCTCCACGACGGAGCCACCGATAACGGTATGAGACTGATCAATTTCGCCGCAGCACGAAACATGACAGTTAGTAGCACCAGATTCCAACATAAAGATATCTATAAGGCCACTTAGCTGTCCCCTGATCAAAACACACGAAACCAGATTGATCACGTTGTGATCGACGGACGGCACGCTTCCAATGTACTAGACGTACCCACAATACGTGGTGCAAACATCGACTCAGACCACTACTTGGTTGCAGCCATGGTCTGCACGTATATATGTGTAGCCAATCGTGTACGGATAGATACAAGAATGCTGGGTACCGAAAAGCTGCAATCACAACAGACAGCCGAAGTCTTTGCCAACTAACTCACACTCCTCCTATTGCAAAACACCCTCAACTTGATGATATATGCGCGCAGTGGACGCACATTTGCCGCTCTATGCGTAAGGCTGCCGAACAGGTGCTAGGCTTCACTGTCGACCTTAAGCCTTTTAACGAATTGCTTCATATATCCAAGTTTCAAGTGCACAAATGACAAAATAATATTTTCAGGAGCCACGCGTGGAGTCCTTAGTAAGTCCTTCTCACCAATTCGGGATCACTTAAAACATCGGCATAGTTTGCACAGTTACGGGCTTTATAATAGTGCTCGAAAACACTCGTTTGACAGAAGTAGCCATCGACTATTTTGTGGTACAACTGACGATGCAATATCATCGGAACTGAAAATGGGAATCTTGAGTTTTCATCGATTTTCGTTTCAGGTATTTTCAGTTTTAAGGAAAAAGTCAAACAAGCATACTCTGCTTCAACCATTGGCTCTTTACAAATGTTTGATTACAAAATGGTTGTACTTAATTGAAATTATTTTCTTCTGATTTGAACCGATTCTTTTTGTCTTCAAACAAGCAACATTTTTATACCATTTTCACACATAATTACACTGTTTCGCGATCGACCGGCAAAGAAGCAAACACACTGCGTGTAACACTTTAACGAATTGTTATACTCGAGTTATATATGGCTACTCCCTACTCCACATTTTGAGGGTCAATTCAAAATTCTGAGTATGCAGTTTTTCTCTGCTTAAATATATAGCTACAATTTGAGGTATGCATCGAGGAATTAATGTATATTTTAACTGTCACACAGTGTTGCTCTAAAAGCGGTTAGGTTCACGAAAAGAGTAAAAATCGAGATACAAATGATGTAGCTAGGGTGGATTGGTGCGACAATGGTCCATGTAGTTATCACAAAATGAATCCTTACGCTGTTAATAATAATATTTCAGGAAAACTGATAAAAGTTATTCAGATTCGTTGGAATTCAAATTTTAAAATCAAAAGGATCGTTCAGTCCAGTTGAATCGTCACAGTTTTAGTGAAAATGTTCGGAATATTGCTCCCTTTGTACCCTTTTTTTTATTATAATCTTCCTAATTGTGGAGTTGAAAATATTTCCATAATTTTACAGCTTGTAATGCGCCATCTAGTGGTGAGAAAATATTAAAATTAATTTTAGAAATTTCACACATTTTTCAATTTTTACTGAAGTCCAAATTTATTAAGATTCATTAATGCTTTATAGGGCGAAAATTTGATAACCCGAAAAAGTGCTTAACTCTGCTACTTACCCTAGGAAAACTGTGAATGCTTCTTCTTTAACATGATCTTCACATTGTCTGCACCTGTGATATTCGATCTCTTGATCTCCACTCTGACTGATCTCCACCACCTATTTTCGAACGAAGACAATGTTTTATAAACATCAACAAGCAACTGGTAAGCTGTGAGTTTTATGCAATAAGTCATCGCTATTTATGTAATTTATCACATGATCTTCAGATATTTGTCCCAAAATCATCACACGTTATTAGCCATTTCTTCAAAGCTTAACAGGCTCAGTTCAACATCTAACAGGCTTGCTGCCTGTACGAGTACTTGAGTGATTCTTTTCCATAACGGACATTCCGAGTATATTCGTGAACTACAAGAATGTTCTTGCGTGAGATGCGTCGGTTGTTACGGGTTCAGAACAATTCCAAGTCAAGTATATGATAGAGGGAAAAGAAAATCAGGAGGAGAGAAAACACCGAAAGAATAGATCTCTGCAAGGCAACCACCTAAGGTATAAGATTTCCAAATTGTACGAGCTAAACTAATACATACATGGCTCGAAGAAAGGGTGAATTTCAATTTCTATTCATCCCTTCAAAAAGTCATAAAATTCAAAGGCAATAATCACAGAGAGTGAAATACTGGGTTCGTGAAGTGGTTTGGGTTTAACTCTCCACTTCCCATTTGTACTCACTAGTGACCGGAGCATACCAACTCATAAGGTTTAATTAACTTCTTTAAAGGAAGATGTAAAGAAAGATGAACATCATCCCGAAAACAACCAATCTACGAAGCAGAATCAGAAGAAGGCACTAGGTACTTAATGAAATTTATAGTATTTCGTGAATATTCTATGAAATACTAAGGAATTTTTCAAGATAAATCTGTTCAAAAATCTGCATTTCTTGGAAAGGCAAGGGCTTATTTGGTCACTCTATGTGGGTTCTCCTTCTCCAAAAAAGTGTGAAGTCAGGCAGGTAGTAAAAGAGCCTCCTTCTCTAAACATAGAAGAAACAAGCGACCAAGTTTAGTCCTAGTGCCTTTTAATGCACAATTAATTTCATGGTTCTATTTATTATCTAAAATTAACACAGCAATGTAAAGTTCAGTTCAAGTAATAAATTATAAATTCATATTTGTAAATTTCTTTAATCAACGTAATTAACTTACAACAGCGTTAGAGTTTGCCTGGTGAAGTTTTATGGAGATTCAATAATTGAATACATGATGAATAGTAATTTATTTTTTATGAACTCTAAAAGTATTAATTTTTCGGATTCAATTCGTGTAAATGCATGTAAGTGGCGTTGGGGAAATAAAATAAGCCCGTATGAGAAAATTAAGTGATTTATGTGTGTGAAGCAACACAATTCACAATGAGTACCATAGTTAGCTACCTACATACTTGGAAACATCTTTACTGCACGAATACCTAACATGTATGTATGTAGGTAACCATAAATGTTGCTATACAGTTACTGTTTATACAGTACTCGTTTAATTAACCGCCGCTTAGTTGCGTGTCCCGTTTATTAGGAACAGATATTTTACTTCTTTAGTTCAAAATGTACTCAGATTGATCGTCATCCTTTTATTTTCTATTGAGCATTTTCTCTGCAATGTTTTCAGTGATTAAAAATCCAATTTCTAACTTGTAATTCATGTGAGCTAGGGCGTAGCTGCAACCTTATTATCATTTGAGGCACAGTGCCTTTTTTTACTGTTTCGCGCAGTAATATTAGTCGTGATGCCATCTGCATTGCTCTACCACAAAGGTGTTTTATGAAGTTTGGAGCCGCACAATCTGGTTGTAAGTAGTGTTCCAGAGGTTAGGGAAAAAGCCCGTCGGAAGCTTCTATAACAGCAGTAAGTCGTGCCTTCAATAGCCTCTTAAGCAGCTTAAAAGTATTAAAAGTATCAAACAAAAATCAAACAAAAATCTTCCAATCGACAATCACAGCAAATTCAGACTAAAATTCAGATCAAAGCAGATTAACAATCAATCCAAAATCGAACCGAAAGTCACACCAAAAACAGAGCCAAAACAAGCCATTTATTTCTTTAGAAGGTCAGGCTAAGTTCAGACTAGAAATCAAATAAAATTAAATCACACCATAATTAAGATCAAAATCCAGACAAAACGCCGACCAAAATCTAGACTAAAAGTCTAACTGAATGCAGACGTAAATTCAGACCAACAGCCAGATCAAAGGTCATACCAAAATTCAAATTCAGACAACTATTTGCCTAGAGTCAGATCAAATTCAGGTCAGAAATCAGTGCAAGCACAAGACTAAGCTAAGACTAGATTGAAAGACATATCAAATTCGGATGTAAAATTTAATTGGATGACAAACAGTTGGGATGTAAAAATATTTTACAACGTTTTAAGCCTTCATATTTTTATATTATCATAGTCCCAATTTGAATCCATCACCACTCGCTGAATCTAGCTTGCAACATTCGGCCTGTTCGCTGGCGGGGTTTTTGGGTTACCTTTCTCTTTAGTGATGAGAATTAATCGTTGTTTCTTACAAACTTTGGGGAAACTCCTTTTCTCAGGCATGGGTAAGACGGGCAGGTTGTGGCAGACTTGTGGCAGACTTGTGTGTAAACTATTAAAATTTCCAGATTTCCGCTATTCGGATTCGATATAAACTTTTCGAAGAATTTTAGACTGCATTATTCGTCATGACAATTTGATTATTTGGAAAAATATCTAATACTTTATCAGATTAAAAAAGAAGTTATATTTTTTGACAGCACTTGTCACATTACTCCAGATCGGGAATACCGATAATGTGTACATACATGAGTGGAAACTGAGACAAGGAACTTGCACCGCGCTATGCAGGTGAATATTCAAAATTTTTAAAGAAGAAAAATACTCTCATTTTCTTCTCATATATTGATTCTTCGAAACAGCAAAGAATGGGCTAGAAGTAAATGCAAGCAATAACAGAAACGAGTACACTCATATACAATTCATGTATCCTCATTTATTACTACAATAATTATTACCGGAGAAAGAAGTTATTATTTTGATTAGGTCACAAGACATCATGCAATCAAAAACTGACCATTGTTGAACACTGGAATTGATTTGAATCACACCATAATGGACAAGCATTAACCGTTGTGCAGGTAGATAAAATTACTATATCACTAAATAGTATACATAGTCTGAAAGTCTGAAAGCAAATATCGAAGTACTTAATGTGAGTGAGTGACACGTGCTACATTTATGTAGTAAGCACCTGTGTCGCAAATGACAGTAAAAACTTATGGTCACACAACAAAACAGAGCAAAAAGAAAACCAGGGACTTTATTTTAAGATTATTAAGTACTTAAATGAAATGAAACAACTGCATGAATTACAGAAGGCCTCAAAAGCAGCAGAGCAAAGAAATCACTTGAAGGCAATCAAAGCCAGAAGTCAAGCCCACCCATGACAATGGCAAACAACCAAGCAAGTAAAAGTCAGAGGCTCAACAAAGAAATGTCAAAAGACAAATCAGAATAAAGACGAGAAAAAATCAAACATTCAAAAGAAAGTAAAACGAAAACCAAATATTAACTCAAAGGAAAAAGGGCTTGTTTCACACAATCGCACTCGCACATTACACCAGAGAAAGATTTAATTGAATCGTAATGCTATATACTTCAATTACCAACAACAACAACCATAAGTGTTATGGATGAGAAACAAAAATGAGGGGCGGGGCATGTTTACAGCAAGAGGCTAAAAGTGATGTGAAGTTAGCGCTGACTATGTCAGAGTGAAAGATAAACTAAGAATATAGGGGTTAATGTGTATGAGAGACAGATAGAGAGAGAGACAGTGTGTGTGCCCTGGAAGCGGCACACACACTGTGCTGTTTGTGCTGTTTCAATTCCATTTCATTTCGTTCTAAAATTTCATTGTAAACAATTTGAACTGAATCGAAAAAATCTCCTTAACAATCACTGCTAAAAAGCATGTAATGCTTTCGAGACCCTTATCATTACCTTGATAATAACTACTACTACAATAACAACGTAGCTATGACTAGTAAAGCGGTTACTTCTGGTTACAACTTTCATTCTCAGTGTAAAATATTTCCCATACTACAACAACGTTTCCAATAACATATTCCAGAATTCTCTTTCCAAAGTAACCACCATTTCAAACTTGATGTACAACAAAACACAATCACATTCCAGCTTACTACTACTTCATAAGTAAGAAAGCAATAGCTGCTTTGTCGAATATGCAATTGTTTCAGTCGCACTCACACGCATTAACCATTGAGGGTGCCTCTCGTCAGCCCAAGTAAATCTAGTTAATCATTCGTTTTTTACTTGTGTGTTGGTGGTGGCAACTGCTGCTTTTGTGTGTTGGGTTGTAATAATTATCTGCTATTGTGTGTGAACAGTGTGAATCAATTGTGAATCGGAACAGCAACACAATGGCTCATAGCACCACGCAACAAACGAACAGTCAGTCAGTTTATGTTCCGATTCGAACCGGACGCGCAATACAAACAGTAATATACTCGTAGCACACGGTTGTATAGAATTACGAAAGTAGTGGAGGAAAAAGATGTAACGGCATTTTAGTCGTAGATTCGCAGAATCGCAGTGTGTTGAGACATACGAGTACAATAACAACAACAACAAGAATATTCAGTCAGTGCAGATATAAATTTTGCGTAGATTTTTTGGTAGATTGCCGTATTGAGTTAGTTACTCTCACAACAACAACTACAGAATCAGTTACCAGCAGAGAGCACTCATACTCCAGATTTCGCTCTCTCGCTCTTTCGTTCGCGGTGCTCATTCGTGTGCTCTATTGAACTCTCGGCGCCGTCGTCGTCGTCGTCGTCGTCGTTACCGTTAGTTGGCTAACTTGATTTCATTTTTTTCCAATCCAAGCTTGGAAAATCGCATCAATTGGAATTGTCGGATTGATGTTTGCTTTCTTGCTTGAGTGTTTGTTGGGTGGGTAAAAACAAAGGCTACAAGCTGCTGCTACTGTGGTTTCTCATCTCTCGTGAATGCTAAGGAACACCACCATCCACCCACCCTTCTATATATGTGTGTGTGTGTTGTTGTGAAACACCCAAATACAAAATGTGCGCTGCTGCCGCTGATGGTGGCTGCTGCTAGTTTTGCTTCTGCTGATGAAACGAGTCAAGAGTAGTCAGTTAAAAAAGTTCGTAGTAGTCTCAATCAGAAATCAAATCTATTCAGTTCGCAGTGCTGCAGATGGTGGCCAGTGAAGCAGTGATTAATTTTACAGTTAGTCCGTTAGATGACGCTGAAGCAACAATACACAGGAAATCAACCAAAAAACTTGCCCAAAAAACCCGTCGCGTGTGCAAAAAAAGGAGCAAACTAAACAAACCAAAAGAAAATCTCCAGCGTTTACATTTCTGAATGAACTAATAAAAAAACACAATGAATAAAAAATTTTCCAAAAAATAAATAAAGATATATCGTAATTAAATCGCTTCAAAATTATGTGCGCTTAATTTTCTTTAACTTGCTAAAGCACCACACTTCAATTCTTATTGTTATTCTGTGATATTAAAAAAAAAACAAAAAAAAAAAACTAAAAACTTAAAATTTATTATTAAAAATAAAATTTTTATTATTATTGTATTTAAAAATGGATATTTTAAAATCTGTTACAAATCTTCATCATCAAAATCATCATTCTCATCATCAACCGCCCCCACCGCCACCACCCTCGTCCGCGCTGCAAACCCAATCGCATCACGCATTACCGCTCGATTACAGTCTCGGCAATTTTAAGCCTGCAATTGCTGCTGATTTCCCCGGTGGTGGGCCAACGCCTCAACAGTCTTCATTGCTTACACTGCGTGATATTAACGTTTTGACCACAATGGCCGCAACTATACCGTCACCAACGCACTTGCTGCAACAGCGTGTCCAGCAGCAGCAAAATGGTGATACCTCCGATCATCATCACCAACAGGATTACCAACCTGTAGTATCGGCATTCAAAGCGGTGTTGCCAAAGAAGAAAACCACCGACGGTAAGTGTTACAAAATTGTAAGAGTTCAAGGATTAAAGAGGAAGGGAAAAAAACAATTATGTGCTGAAAACTTTTGAGAAAGTGTGAACAGTTAGAGTTGGTGGTACTAGAACTCCCTGGGCGAGTCTAAAAGGGTCTTCAGAAAAAAATGTGTTCAACCGACGGTAGTCGATAAAGTTTTATTTCCATAACTTAAGTTCCAGTGGCTTTAATAACAAGATGAACAGAGCATTGCTTCGTAAAGTCCAAGGATCATAGTAACTCCTAGAAATCAAGAATCCAAGTGTAACTGAAGTTAAGCCAATTTAACATTTTAATATTTCGCCTGTTTCTTGCGGTTGGTTTGATAATCACAAACAAATTCTTTAAATGAATCAAGAATCAGAGTCAGAGAAAATGGGATTTGTAGAATGTCTCGTGAAGAGTTTTGTAAATTTCCAACATTGTATGAATTTGAAAAACCCCTGAAATTACAACAATTAAGTTAAAGAGATTTTATTTAAGTATTTCTCGATAGAAAAAGTGGACCTGAAGTTATGACAGTTTTAGAATTCGCCAAGTGTAAAAGTTGTGCTGAAATGAGATTGAAGTTTTAGAGATTTAAATTTTGCTAATAGTAAATTCTGTGACATTGAAGAAATATATAAATTAGAACAAAAGAACACACGAGTCTTATCTAAGAGAATTGAAAGGCGATCAAAGCCTGACCAAAATTAAGATAGAAATTCGGAGCAGGGGGAAAAACAGGCTTTGACGATGCTAAATTCTTATTAAAATTGATATAAGAATCTAGGCAAAAAATATGACTAAAAGAAGCCATAAATAAGATGAAAAGGAGACCAAAGTAAGATAAAAATAAAGATAGACATTCGGATCAAAAAGAAACCATGAATAAAACCGAAAGTATACCACAAATCAGACTATGAACATACCAAAGTCTGAGAAAAATTTACCCTAGATAGAAATTTAAATGAAAAGTCAGTCCAAAAGGAGACCACAAATCAGACCTAAAGTCTGCCCAACAAGACCAAAAACTACAATTCATATATCAAAATCAAACAAGAATTAATCAAAAATACGGATCAGAAATATTTTTAAAGGTAATTATCTTTCACATCTAACCACACTCTGACACAGATTATCATTTCAATTTGTGTGAAAATATTAGGCAAACAACTCTGAATTATTCTTCTCCTGTATAAACTTCATATGTATGTGCAATGTACATATGTATGTATATGTCATTGATTGCGTGCCAGATATACCATCTGGGGTACAAGGTAATGCGCTGAGGTAACCACCGAATATTTTGTTTTCAGATTTATTCTTGAACTTTTCGTGTAAGAATTTCATCTTATAAGCAACATTTTACTAAATATTCTGCCAGTTGTTGCCGAAGCGTCGTAGATAGCGTGCTGAACTGTTTCATAGGGTGTCCAGTTTCAAAACTTGGCGAGGTGCAGTTTAATCAGGCATTGGCAAACTTGCAAAAGTAAAAATTTAAAAAAAGATTTTCACTGATTCGAAATTAAACTGTAGGCCACTTTCCTACATATACAAATTTAACTCAAACATCATGCGCTGCCTAGAAAAAATCTCTTCGTGACGTTTTATGCCAGTAAAGAAAAAGGAGATTCTTTTGCCGTACTCTGAATTTTTTGCCACATATATTTTATGAATTTTTCAACCACATCTGAGGTTCTCTTCGTGGGGTTTTATACTAGTGAAGAAAAAGGAGATTCTTTTGCCGAACTCTGAATTTCTTACCAGATATATTTTATGAATTTTTCAGGTTCTAATTCAGGAAATGTAACCAAAACATGGATAATATAATATCTTGAGTTTTTTGAGTGGAAAAGTTATGAAAAAGTATCAGGAATAAGAAACTGATGTTGTGAGAAGTAAAAGCCCAAATTAATAACACAAACTGAAAAAACGAAACTGAATTCATAAGGAATTTTCATTGGCTTACCAGTTCAGAGAAATTTAGTAATTTAACCCTATACTGCACGCATTATTAACCTGATGGAAAAGCAGATTTTAGTTCTTGTGGCATATTTTGATTAGCCGTGACTAAGATGATTTTGCAAAACTAAATTGAAAATATTGTTTTCGTGATTTTTAAGAGGTTTTTTTTCAAAAAATATAATAAAATTTGTGTTTAGTACCATAATATTATAAATTTTATCTTAAAATATGGTTAATTTTACAAATAATTTGCGAAAATACGAGCTTTAATATTTGCCAATTTTTTTACTTGTTACTTTTTGCAGAGCAGCCGACGAATCAAAGCTATTTTAGTAAATATCTTATGTATAAGTATACTTCTATGCCTTCAAAAAATAATTAAATAAGCTACTACATACTACATGAAAATCCATATATGGTTTTGTATGCAGTAGAGGGTTAAGATTTTCATTTAAACCGGGAATTTAATGCCATATAGTATATCCTTTAAATCAATTCGATACCGGTCAAAAAAACTTATCTCAATAGGGGAAAAATTTAAAAATATAGCTACCTAAAATAATGGAAAAAAATTGTCTAGCATCAAAACATAAAGCCGAAATACTTGAATATTTAAGACCCTACTTCCCGACATTGTAATATCACATCCCACCCACAAATCTCTTAAATCAACTGAATGTAACTGATATATTATATCAGCCTAGTTACATATATAGGTACTTATACCGACACCGAGACAAGTACAATATTCTCAGTCCACCACTCACTCACAAAAACAACAAAAAGAAGAACATTTCACGTTAAAATTAATTATTACAAAAGTCCATTCGAATGAATTAAGCAAAAACAAAGAATACCAAAAAAATATAAATAAAGAAAAGAAAAGTGGAAAACATATTTCACCTGATGAATTTTATCATGACCTCCGCCCTTCCTTCCCTCTGCTACATGCAAACGGACTAGTACTCCCCAGTTAATTAAAAAAAAACCTGCCAGTGATGACAGCTCGAACAAAGTCACACAGAAGCAACGAAGAAGCAGAGCAGTGTAAAGCAAATATACATATATAAAACATTTGAAAATAAATTTGAATAATGTGTGATTTTAAAAAGCGGAGGGAGACAGAGAGGGAGATACAGACGGAGAGAGAAGGATGAATAAAGAAGAGCATAAGCACATATCAGCACACGACAGGGCTTCAGCGAGCAAAAAAATTAAGTGCAAAAACTGAAAACAGAAATCCAAAAATCCATTATTCCGTTTGTGAAGTTTAACGTGCAAATCTCCCATGCGGACACAACAGGACATGGAGGATTTTTGCGAATTTTGTGAAAAATCCATACTGCTGCAATAATGTACATACAACACAGACACATACCGCTGCCTCAGTTTGCAAAAACCCTAACATGCATTTTTAAAATTTTTCAGAGAAACAGAAAACATTTTTTATATTTGATAAATAGCTATATGTTCAGTAATGATTTCAAAACATTGTAATTAAAAGTTTGAAGTAAGATGTAAGTTTTTGGTGCATGTACCTATAGAGATGCAGCTCTTCAACTTATTCTTTTAGCACAACAGCCCATGGAGAGCCTAGAGCGAGCGTCTCGCAGATCGATGCACTTAAACGTAATCCACCAAAAACTTGATTTTGAAAAATTTGATTTTGGGCTTTTGCAAATTAAGGCTACGATATATAGTTATCCTTGTTCAGTACTAACGACTGTGCCCAGCAAAAAGTTTAAAAGAGTAATTCAGTTTTTATAATCAATATAAGAACAAGTTAAGATTCTAGGATTGTTATTAGAATGCATATAACCATCGTTAGAGACCAAAGTTGGTTAAGGTTTCTGAGACCTGAAGAAGGAGACCTCGGAATCTGGAGTGAAATTTTACTATCGTCTCAGGTTTTGAATCAATGTGACGGCTGATATTGATTTTCTAGATTTAAAATCAAGAGTTCTGGGAGGTCACAGGTGTTTGGCACACTCAGAGCCCGTTTTACTTCACATCTCAACCGATTGTGCACAAATTTAAAAGGGGTCTTATAAGTATTTCAACCAACAAATTTAATATTGAAAGAGAAATAAATCAAAACAATTTTCCATGGTTCCAATTTAAAACAAATTTTTTCGTCTTCTTACTTCTGCACTACTTCAAATCTTCTGATAATGTTGTAATAATTTGACAGGGAGTTCATGAGGATCGAGAGGGGTCGATAAAACGAAAAAATTACATTTTAAATTTAACAATTTTGATGTTTGAATCGCCGTGTTCCTTCGTATGTACAAGGTGTGGCCAGAGTTGAGTCATTATAAAATTGGGATCTGTTTTCCTGAAAAGTTGATTGGAAGATGTAAATTTTATGACATTATGTAAGTTTAAAAAATAATATCAGTCAAATGACCACCTCCTGAGTTGATGCACATTTTGAATTGCTCCTCGCGAAACATCTGATTTCTTCTTCAACGTTGTCTTTCTAGACTGGCAAGGTTTGTGGTTTGTTGTAGTAAACGTAAGATTTCAAAAGGCTTCAAAGGAAGAAGCTCCAAATCGTTAAAAAGGGAGATAACATGGCCCTAAAATGCATGTTTCAAAATCTCCATCGTTGCTCGAGTTATGTATCTTTCCTAAGCTTGTTGTCAACTAATTCTCTATCCGACCATACACAATAATGGTATATAGACAATCGGTTGAGTTGAGTTTTTAAGTAAAATGGTCGCCATCTTGAATTTAATCATTTTGAGGTTAGAATCACCATACCATACCATACCAAAAACCACATCCAGGTTAAGAAATGGTAAATGCATAATAACTTTCATAATTTACTCCAAAAATAATATACCATATACTCGTAGGTACATAATAAATTGTTTTTTAATAGAAAGATTCCCCTGCTATCCTATCATACTTGAATTCAAAAATTACAGGAATCTCCTACTCTGGTCGCGTGAAATATGGATTACATTGCGGAGATATTTTGTCCCCCAAACTTAAAGGCAAGACCAAAATTTGAAAAACGAGACTGAGTTTCTAACAAAAACACGCAAAGATTTAATTTTCAAATTAGTCTTCACTTCTCCTTTTAATGACACAGCAGCCTAAAGAGGGCTGAACTAGGCCGAACTTTACTCACGTAGCAGTCAAGCACACTACCAACTACGCCACAGTGACCACTTTTTCTAAGCTTATTTCATCTGAGAAATGCTTCTGTGGTCCTGTAAAAATGGACTGTGACTATTGGAACCGAGCAATCTACACACTAAAATATTTGTGTACCCCAGACTAGGTTCCATTACAAGCAATGGACAATTAAACTTTTTCTAATATTTTCCAGTCGTCCACATATAGTGTGCTCTAGTTCTTCTTCAGAGGGGATTCCGACATTTGATCGCTTCGTTTATTAATTAATTAATAATTACAGATGACTAAAAAGCGTAAGATTTTTGATTTGTAGAATTTGAATTTTCTTGAACCTGAAAGCCACTTTAGCCATTATTAAAGGTTCAGTTTTTCTCAGAAGATATTCTGAACTTCTGCTTATCTCAAAGTGAATTCCATTTTAGAGTGCAAATATTTTTAATATTTTAAACCTACACAACACTTTAGTGAATTCTGAACCTTTAAATTGGATCTTTAACTATGAAACTAGGTTTTTAGACTTGCCTAACTTAATATCTGCAAAAATTGCGAGACCAATTACTAATAAATCCGAAGAGGCTCGAGTTAATAATTTAACAGCTTTATAACCTTATCATCTCCCCTGAATTGAATTAAATCGAAGGAAGTACTCTTTAAAGAGCCTGAAGTAAATCAGGATCTCAACTATATTCGGAAATGTTGGTGGCTAAATGACCTTAACTTTAAGATATTATCGAAGTTTATCCTAGCGGCTACTGGATCCTTAAGTTTGAAGTGATCAGAGCAATGTTTGGGTAGCTTGAAATTGAACAATGAGAAAGGCTCCTCAGGCTTGAAAAATATCAAAGCACTCCTTCACTCCTACATATTTCTTGCTGGGGATATATTCGCAATCAGTTAGTGGTACAAAAATTCAACACACATTCACACACACACACACATAAAAAAACGGCGGACGCCATTATGTGTTGAGCTAAAATGTTCGAATTGCATGAATGAAAAAATCGCAAAGCATGGCGCTGTATTACACACACACATACACACACATCCATACATCCATACATACATACATACATACATACATACATACATACATACATATATATGTATATCTGTGTATGTATGTTTATATATATGGTGTATGTAAATACATAACTGATTTCATTTACTGTTGTTACAAGCACATAGCCAGACACAGGCCGACAGAAAGGCAGAGAAACAGACAGACAGATGAATGTATGGACGGGCAGACAGACAGACAATACAGATACGGAAATGTAAATATTTCACACACACACACACACACACAAACACACACACACACACACACACACATATCCATATGTAGATATGTATGTACATACAAATACAACGGATTTTCAATTCCGTTTGCCAGCGTATAGATTTTCTCGTTATTCGTTTCTATTTTGTTTTTTGCAATTTCTGTTCTGGTAAAATGATTTTCACATTGTTTTGCTGCAATATATTCGCAATATTCATCTACTAGATTCTTACATATAGCATATATGTAAGTACATACATACATATTTGTATACGAACGAGTGGGTACGTGTGTGTGTGTTTTTATATGGTATATCAAGTTTCTGCCGCTTGTTGGTTGATGACGCTTTTCATTCGCAGAACTTTAACATGGATTTATTTTTTGGCATTTGTTGGTGTCTTTCTTTCTGTGCCGCTGTTGTTGTTGTTATTTGTTTTGCTTTATTCTTTGTTGTAATGTTATGCGATACTGACATATGAAAATGGGCAAAAATCTTTCTGGCTTAAACTGAAATGTGATTACTTTTGAAATATTTTTTAAACAATTTTTTTATTTTTTTTGTATGGTGACAAAGTACAGAACGTTATGTTTTTGTATTCTTGCTTTAATTTTGTTTTCCTTTTTTTGTGTTGTTGCTGTAATTAGATTTTCAATTTGAAGGTATCGTTTGGCAAGCAATATTTCACAAAAAGACTATCTCTCGATCCTTTGGAACAGATTGTGTGTGGCCACGCCATAGCACGCCGGCGCGAGAGCATTTTAGATTTCACATGCACCAGGTTTATTTCTGTAGAAAAGAGTTCGACTGATCAGCTGTGCATGTGTGGGTGGCCACCACTGGAATACATTCTTTCGATTCACTTTACACTCTGATCGTTTAAATTCATTGATTGTCGCCGTATTAAGCGACTTTAAGCAAGTAGGAGCGAGGTGAAATGAACTATGTACATATGTAAAGCCATACTCGCTTATTCTCAAAATTTCTCATTGAGTTCGAATACAAATTTAAGAATGGATGATTTCAGGTGAGCAAAGTTGTTGAACTTATAAGTTAACAAAATCATGATAGGCGATTTTAATCATTTAAGCACTAGTTTCTTATTATGAAATTCAAGAATTTCTTTTAAAATTAACAAGGCAGTTTCAAGTTCCAGTCCTTCTATGAAATAAGGTCGCCATTTTATTACAAACGTCGAAACAATAAAGGCAAATAATAAAGTGAATTCTGGACTGGGGCAAAAACAAGTGAATATTTGGCTGTGGTACACAGATAAGGTTGGGAAATATACAAAATATGTTTGGATAAAGGATATAGTCCGAATTATGGACTATATCCTCTTATCGCACTTTATCTAGAATTCAAGAACTTCTGTAGAACTAAATGGAAAAATATCATAAGACAATTTGTTGTAGAATTTCTTTGCATGCTAAAAATCTACATTGGTAAACGTATGGGTGGAAAGAGAACTCTATGGCTGATCCCAGGCTTTTGTTTGGAATAATGGAACCTATTTCGGTAAATGCTAAAGGAGAAAATCATCACGAATGTAACTTAAGCTAGCACCATCCTCAGAAAGCATCAAGAGGTGTTGTTGAGCACCGTTGAAGTCCTCAAAACTCTGGCATTGTCTGCTTTGAACATGTATTCATCCTAGGCCTCCTTTAAAATTTGCTCTGAATAGTGCTTAGATTACAGGTGAGGAAGAAAGTGTAGTTTGAAGGTAACTTGGACCAACGTTTTGTTGGTATTGCAGGACCTGAATCAAGTTTTAGTAAATTCTAGAAGTCTATGCTGTATAGAGATGGACGAACATTTTTTTTTTATCGCTCGTGGTCTGTTTTGGGGAATTATGGAACCCATTTCGGTAAATGACACAGTATCTTCCAGCCGATAATCACCCCGAATGTAATTTAAGCTATAACCAACCTCAGACAGCATTGAGCATTGAGGCCGTCCGCGGTTGCTCTGAATAGTGCTTAGATTACAGGTGAGGAAGAAATACTTCTTCCAAATACTTCTCAGAACAAGGCAGGAAGAAAGAGTAGTTTGAGGATAGCCTTGACAAAGATTAAGGAAAGAGGAGGTTCGCCGCTGTGATTCGGCATTCATGTACATACATATAACTCACACAACATTAATGGATGCGAAATGCTCCGCCTGGTGATAATGAAAAAAAGTCTTGATGAATTTAGGTATTAGACTAGCTGAATTGTATTTTGTCAAACAGATATTCTGGAGTCTTAGTCACTATAAGCGTATACAAGTAGTAACAGTTCCGTGCTTTAAAATATTCGACCAAATCACAGCCAAGTAATTGCTTTCTTCTTTCTTAATTCTTCTTGTTTCGAAGGCTAGAAATTATAGGTAGAATTAGTTGCAGTATAAGTTTTTTTTAGTTTCCAGTGGCAGATACTCAGAAGACATTCTTAGACTTCAAAAGGTTAAAAGATCCTGTTTAAGACACTATTTACATGATCGACACAATTTAAGGCCGCGTTTATATGAAACCCAAGATTAACAATTCTATTAACTAACTTTAATGCAGATACACAAACATATAAAGACCAAAGCAAAAGATTATGTAATAATTTACTATAGAGAGGCAGAACGTATAATTTGCTCAGATTTACACACTAGCCATTTCTATTACTCAGCTTAGTTTGAGGATTAGGTCCATAATTTTCCATGGATAAGCAAAATAACATTTCTGATCGATCCTTTTAAAATAAAGGACAAGGTAGTGGAAATTCTTGAATCTTATGCATATATAATTGGACCATTTTTAACCTATGTGTGCCATAATGGGAAACCCCTAGAGATCCTTAGTCTAGAGCAGCTGTGGGTAATTCAATACCCTCGAGCAAAATAAATTTTAACCTTCCTTAGTAGGATCCCTTGGAGAGTTTAGTCCGAGGCCGAGTTGTCACATCGATTGCTCAGCTAGTTATATTTGTACATTAAGAAAAGTGGCTCCAGTTTTGTGGCGAGGCTGAACGGCGAAGTAATAAACTTTTCTTGAGAAGCTTTTACTTTTTGGCTGTGCAACTCTTTTTGTAAGGTTAAGCAGACTTGAATTGGATTAATTTTGGTGGGAATTACGTGACGAGTTGCACATTCACGGATCAGATGACTTGACACCAGATTGGGTAATATTGAAGCAATTTCTGAGAACTTTTAAAGTCAGACAATGCTTCTTTTATGACACTTGTTTGGCAAATTTATTTATGCAAGGCATTTTATTTACATATGAACAATTATTTAGAACTAGGAGTGCAAGAGTAGGTAAACCATTATTACATAATTACTTACTTATTTGGCCCTATAAAACTTCGGCAGTCGCCTCTGCTATACACGCGCTGGGCCAGTTGGTAAGGTCAAGTGTAGTGAGGTCCCCCCTGTACCTGGTCTTTCCAACGGAGAAACCGCTGGATTTTTATGCGCTTGACTATGTCAGTGTCGGCGTATAGTTCAAACAGCTCATGGTTCCATCTTATTCGGTACACGTCGCCCACGCATTCTGGACCGTAGATCTTACGGATTATCTTCCTCTCGAACGCTCCTAGTAGCCTCTCATCATTGATTTTCAATGTGCACGTCTCGGCGCCATATATTAGGACGGGGACGATGAGAGACTTAACAAGCGTTATTTTCGTTGGTGGAGAGAGGGCTCTGCTTCTCAATTGCCTACTGAGCCCGTAGTAACACCTGTCTAAGGGCTACACACTAGACCCACTCGACGAGGCTCCCTTTCCAGATTGGAGAATGCTGCACTGACTGCTCGAGCGTTTTTGCCAATGATGTCAATATAATCAGCGTATGCTAGCAGCGTGACACTCTTGTAGAAGATATAGATTCTTGTAGAAGAGTTCGCAGCTCGAATTATTTCCTCCAGTTGTCTGAACCCTCTTTTGGTATCAAATGGCGCGGAGAGGTCTGTCTCATTTTTACTGCGCTGGTGGTGTTGGTCAGTGTACAAGTGATCCTTAATGGTGCTGTCGAAGGCGGCTTTATAATCGGCGAATAGATGGTGGGTGTCGATATGTTTTCCTCTGGTCTTTTCCAGGATTTGGCGTAGTGTGAATATCTGGTCGGTGATGGATTTACCAGCCTAAAGCAAGCAGACGCGCCATCTTCACCTGCAGTGTTATTGTTTTTCAGCGGAGTGATGGGAAAACAATCGTCATAGTCGGACAGCGGTACTTCAGTGATTGGGGCTTCCGGAGCAGATTCCGGCAGATTAAGCAGCCGCGAGAAGTGCTTCCTCTATAACCTCTTAAGATAGGTAAACCACTCTCGATAAAAAAGGGTTTTAGCCAAACTTTATCTAATAAAAATGAGAAAATTTGTAATTTCATCAAAATCTGTAGATGAATTACAGTGTCGTTGATACTAATTTGAGTGCTGTTGGCTTTCCGATCTCTAATCACATTACAATGTAATTCATAAGTAAGTTGTTTTACCTATTAATTCCGTTCGTGCCACAAAGACTTTTCTAGTTAATTGTCGTTAATGGACTCGTTCAAATTTAGATAAAAACCAACACGTACAAGTACCTCGCAGACAATTTAAAATTGAATCGCTGAAACTAGTGACGAGCGATGATTTTATTTAGTAGTTAAAGCAGCATGTAAATAATTAGAATTCTTCAAAGATAATGACTAACAATTGCCAACATAAAACAAATTACTTAAAAATAGTTAAAAACATTTTATTCCAACAATCAAAGGCACAGAGAAACAAATGACAAATCACGCGTTCATTAACACAAACGACAAATCGATCATAAAACTGTCAAAATGAATGTGCAGCATTCACGTTTAAACTAACATTAAAACTTCTTTCTAATAATAATAGTATTCGTTTATACATTTTTTATGATTTTTATCATAGTGACTAAATCAAACACAAAACAATTTACGCTCAATTCAAACACTGTTACTCATAAATTATTGTTTGAGAAATGAAGAACTAAGAAAGAAAAAACACTTAATTTATAAATGAAACTTTGACTTGAACGACTCGAGCAACGATTTATGATTGGCATATATGCAAGTACCATATTTTGTAAGTCGTACGTTTATAGTTGAGGGTACAATCAGTTCTTACTTAGTTATAAGTAATTTCAATTATAGGACCTGAATAATATCAAGAACGCTGGAGGGACAATAAGTTTTGACTCAGTTTTCCCAAGGACTATTTAATAGAAACTTAAAGGCGGTAACTTTTTTTATTATCCATGAGCTACGGTTTTCATCTAATACATAATGTTTTCGAGAGTCACCGCCAGAGAATTTTCTTCGCCTCCAAACAGCTTAGCTGACACCCCGTGATTTCTGGCAAATCAAGTGAAGTTGATAAGTTTATTGCCTTATCTCAGTATTGGCCTCAGAACACTCCAAATATTTGCTTGCTTCTCTGATTACATTCTAGAACAATCTGCAATCAATAAGTTTTCATTTAATTTTCGCAAAGAATATTTACTACCTATAGAAAATTATAGGGAGGCAACTTTCTTTGACTCATCCATGATATAATCATCTCCCATACTAATGTTTTCGAGACCCTTTACCTCCAGACTTATTTCTCCACCTTCATAAGCTTAATGATATACCACGATTGTTGCTTTAGAATTCTTTCGCTGGTCTGTTTCATAGCTGTTCTCTCCCACACTTTTATTGATTCTGGAACCTCATGCAATAACTTGCATAGCCAACAAATGTAGGTCGTCTCTAAGCCATCAATACCAAATTCTAAGGTCAGAACTCACTAACTCGTGTGGGCAACTAATCTCTTGCCAAATTTCATAAGCAAATTAACCATAAATATATGTTATTATGTATTTTAAATCACACCGCTCGATTCAACTTACAATTAATAGTAATCGATGATATACCAACCGACCAAAAAAAATCCGAGATAGCTAAGTAAGTTAGTAAGATTTGCTGCTATACCTTCGTCGATATGTGAAAGAAAATTTATTTGTTCTTAAATGCAATTGACGTCGTCAACACGATTGCTATTGTAAATTATTTGTAGCAGCAGAATCCGAATTTAACTCATACGGAAGAATTCGATTCCGAAATCTGGGCCATAATTATGTATATTTTTTATTATACCTATGTGCATCATTACAATTACATAATGTATAAGAATTTTAAGAATACATTTCTAGCTATAGGTGAGACTTTCAAGAAATTATTAATAATGAAGTTTGGATATACTAGAGCCCTTAATTTGATAAGGTTTTAAAGGTGGGAGTAGATGGGGACGGGGTGGGAGTAGATGGCCCCACCTCCCCATTTTTTGGTTTACACATCTGTTTGTCGAACCTCATAAATTAAGGGTTAAATCGATGCACTACTTCATTGCAATTGTACCTACCTAACTTTTCCAGGTTTGCTAGGTACAATATATTATTTGATAGACCAAATAATAGGCCAAAAAGCTTCACCGTAGCCGTCTCCACTTATACTCTATGGAATATCCCAGTTACCTCTTAGAAGCCTTATAGTTTCCGCTAGTATATGGTGCATCCATATACTCATTCCCTAAAGGTAAGAATCTTTAAGAATATAGTATTTTTAACAAAGTAGAGAAATAATTTGATGTATTCGTAAGATTCTAGTGTATTTTTTAAAAATATCTCTTAAATTTATATTTTAATTCAAAAATATGTAGAAATGTGTAAATAAGTAATACATCAGAAACGTTTGTGTATTGGCATCGTAAAATGGGAGTGTGAAAGTCAACTGGCTTAGTGATCGCTAGATTGCTAAATAACACTAAATATTTTGTAATAAAAAACACGATAATCCTAGCTCAAAAGTTTCTCTTTCAACACAAAATTACATACATACAATTTAATTTGTGAACTGTTCACAAAAAAATTAATCATATCCCAGCTAGGGTACTGATGCTTGGGTATGAACCCTTTCCATTACATAAGGAAACGAGAGATGAAGTTGAAATTTGTTGCATAGCGTTATTTATATTCTGAATACTTGTTGAACATTGAAATATAATTTTTCTTTTGTAACTAGTGGTAAGAGAAATTTGATTTCTGCTCTCAAAAACCAACTGCTATTATTAAACAAAATGTCTGCGTTAAAGTCGATAAATGAAAAAGGGTTCCAGACTAATTCGGTAGCCAAAAATCAAAAATAGAAACACAGCACCCACCTTTGTGGGTTGTTGGTCCCGTACATTCGTATATAAAATACTGTTTTACCTCATAGAACATGAATGGATGCGAAAAGGCTAGACCCTCTATGGGATGTCAAAAGAAGAAGAGGGTTCTTCAGTGATGCTGATATCCAGGATATTTATTTGCATATCAATTTGAGTTTTGAGTTTTATAAAAATAAATGAAGACCTCCCTGGCACTCAGCTATTGGTAACTACCCTTAAGCTTAAAAAGTAAAAAATTTCATCCTTTTTTAATTTAACTTTACAATCAGTAGTCGTAAAATTTACGAGGTCTACCCTTAACGCTACTTCTAGAAGGGCTACTTTTCTGTGGATAATATTCAGATACCCTTAATTAATATTACTTTTAGTTATGAGCCGATAGTTTTGTAGGCACAATTGTCAAATATAATACAAATATTCAATTGATACTATTCGTTTTCCTAACATTCTACACTTACGAGAAAAGAGTTAGCGAAAGTGCAATCGTTGTACGAGTATACGAGTATGTAGTGATTGATTTATGATATGATAGTTACGTAGTTACAAATGCAACATGCATTTGTATGACGGTATGACTCTACTGCATTATGTCATAAACTAAGTATACAAATAAATAGAGCAGTAAATAATAAAGACTCGCTGCTCTCATAATATTACATCGGTACTATTACTACTAATATTTACCTTTAAAGGTTCAAAGACTAGTTCAAACAATTATACCTACTCGTGTGTATGTGAGCATTCTTATTCATACCATATATGGTATCTCGAAAGTCTAAATCAACCGATTGTCGTTGCGCTACAATTTTACACACATTCCAATTTTATGAGCCATCCACATCCACACAGTCCGTGGTCTACAAACATCGCGTTTCACTTTTTATAGCTCGACGAACCAACCGAACCAACAAAACTTTTTTATTAGATTTATGACTTTTTATCGCATTATTTTCGTATTTTCTTTTATTTCTATTTTTTATTATTATTTTTCCTCGTAAGCAAATTATATAGAAAAATAAATCAATGTTGATATTAAAACTCTTTAAGATCGATAATTCTCTCTATACTTGTCCCGACTTTTATGTGATTTTTTTAATTTTTGCTATTGCTGTTGATTGTCGTTGTCGTTGATATTATTTATGGTATCTAAGTATTTAATAATAAATATTAATATTTACAAGCTTAAAAAAGATGTTCATATTGATCCGTCGTTAAGTCTTGTAAAAATTGTTGTAAATAATATTATCTATAACTATCTCGGTATCTGTTATAGTTTACTTTCTTTACTTCACACAAAGTTTGAATTCCTCTAATAGAGTGTTTTTTTAATGATTATTTTTGAGTTAATTTCGAGGATTAAATTCTCGTTAATTCTCTCACTCTTCCGGAGAAAGGAGGGGCAAGGTCAGAAGGCATAGTGCACTTGATAGAGAGAGTTTGAGAGAGATTTAAATCAACCAATCACAGCCGCTAGTTATCGTTGAGTTGAGATTTTCTCCAGCTCATGTGGGCTTTTATATCTTCAGAAAAGGCATTTTGGGCCATGCCAATAGTCTTCTTTCTTTATATGACAATTAATTTTTGCAAACAAGTATTTAATTTTTATTTATTTGTCTTCATTAGCTCAGTCAGACTTAAGCGTGCATAAGTCTAGTTTAGCTACAATAATAATTTAAATTAAAGTTAATTACTAACTAATTATTACTGGTTATGTACAATTCATACACAAAATGCATTTGTTGCTTTTCCAATTATTATTTTCTAATATTTCGGGGGACTAACTATTGGCAATTTAAATAGTGTAGGATTTTATAGATTAGATTTAGTATTTATAAAGAAATTCAAATCACATTTGTAATTGGAGAGAGAATTTTGTGAATTTAATGAGTATGACTAAAATGAAGACGAAGAAAATCACGCATTGATATGAGAAAGCTAGAATACAAGTCTCTAACTAAATAGCATCTAACTAACTAAATTCAACAGTCAGAAAACTAGAATAATGAGAAATTACAACGGTGAGAGTAATTTTAGAAATAGAACCAACATATCAAAGTGATTTAAAATTTTTTGCTCAAGGTTTAACATACGATAGTAACTTGATTTATCACGAAAGGTTATTATTCCTGAACGAGTCCATCCTATGACGATTTCAAAATGATTGCAGCTCAATGCAAGATTGAACAATTATTAGAAAGCTGATCGCACTGAAAGCTAGAGGTTTCATATCAATAAAAGGAGAATAAAATGGTGGAAGTAACTTGGATTGGGCTCTCAAAAGCAAATCAATAAAGAAAGGATAATGTGCAATGCTATGATGATTTTAAATCAATTGAAACTTCTACTTTCTGAAAAGAGAAAAATCAAATGGAGAGACTATCTTCGATGTGTTCTCTTAAAAATCAAAATAAGTAAGAAGAGTTTCTCCGAGTGTGACGATTTCCATCAATTGTTCCACTGTTTCTTACCTTCCTGAGAATAAGTAGAACATTCAAGTCAGTAGTTAAAAAGTAGAGAGAACCATGTTTATCCTCTCAGAAAGTAAACATTTCAAGTAAATCATTTTTATACCCATCACAGTATCATCACGCCCACAATTAGGCGTCGTAGATATTAATGATAAGAAATTATCAGCGTGCATAGCGGAGTCAGCGGGACCAAGCCAAGCCTAACCGTTCGCAAGTCCGTCTGTCTGTGGTTGCGACAACTCAAGTTAATAAATTAATCCAATAAATTAAAGCACGACCGAGAGAGATTTTGGATGGTAAATACTTGGGGCGAAGAGCAAAACTTCTGGAGAGCTGATAAATAGTACTGCAAGGTAGATGGTTTATTTCAACAATGAGTCTAGAACTCCACTTCCTTTGAAAAAAAATTGACAGATAAGACAGATACCCTACCTTAATACTCCACTTCAGCCCCTCCCCCAAGTACAAGCTATTTCCTTTTCTTCGAAGAGTTGGATTACATTGGTAAACATTTTTCAAATGTAAATCCATAGGCTTATAAATTAATACTTACTATAATAAAATAAAATATGTACTCAACATGTACTATGGACATTCTACGATTATTATTGCTGCCGCTGTTGTTGTTGGCAATGGTTCAATTACCATTGAAATGCGGCACTTTTGAACACTCTCTACTTTAACTAGTTTGATTATGTTTCAACATCACAGTTGAAATCGCAATTTTTACACCGAATCAATAAAAAATACAACAAGTATGCACTTAGTGAATATATATAGAACCTTATTGCAATAAGCTTTCGCGTAACCTTATCATCAGCATATGCCCGGCAATAGGTAGGCAGGTGGTAACTCATAAATCAGAAGGCTACTATCTAAACTTTACACTTTTTTACTGATAAATGACATCCACTAATTGCCTCTCCTTAGCCGGGCGCTCATTTCAATTCCGTGGGACTTACAAACACATTTCTTTTTTTTTTTGTAAGTTCTCTGGTCATCGTCTTCTACTTTATCCTCTTCTGCTCTTTTCTACAGTTTTGTTTTATTGTTTTTCCTTTCCCCTACTGCTTGGTTCTTTCTCTTCGCCAACATCACAGTGGAAAGCACATGCGATTTTATCATGCAAATAATAATAAAAATATAATAATAATACGATTCTATTGTCGTGTGATAAGTTTCTGTTTATATAAGTAGATTTTTGCACCTTGAGTTTGTATGTGTGTTTCTATGTATGTTTATATGTGTGTGAGTGTGTGTGTGATTTTACGATCGTATTCGCGCATTATTTACAGTAGAAGCTCCTTTATTTGCTTAAAAATTTTGTGATTTTTTGGTAAAACTATTGCAAGGCACAAACAAACAAAACTTTATGACTTTCGCGTTTCTTTTTTATTAATACATTTTTTTTTATCGAAATTATAGTTGGACATTGTGTCTAGATATCATAAAATTCGAGTACAAAGTTTAAAGAAATTCACGTGTTATTATTGGTATTTAAAGAGAAAACGAATTCAACTTTAAAGTGAATTTCCGAAATATGGCACTAGTACTATTACGAGTAGTGATAGTAAGTAGTCACGGCCTGGGGGAGAAAGGAGGATATTCAACTTCCGGGCCTCTTATTTTTAGTTGTGCACATTAAGCTGAGTCTCCAAGCTTTATCCATTTAAGCCCATTGTAGACATATCGCTCGTTTCCTGCATATAGAGATTGATATAGGAACTTGATTCATAAAGGGCGCTGAGTATGAATCGCACTCGACTGTTAGAGTTTCTACTCAAAATGACATTTTAAACAAAAATTTAACATTTCAAACAAAAATTGATAGAAATTTCTAGAGCTAAACGCTCATTCGTATAGACTGAAAAAAAAAAAACAAATAGCGAATATTTTGATGGAGATGATGATTTTGCAGAGGGCCTTGCACGCATTGGAAATGCAAATGATCAAAATGAAGTTAATCCAGATGTAGCACACCTGGGATCAGAGAATTATCAAACAGAACTACACAAGGTTTATCATTTGCATAAATCAGCACAATTTCAAAACATGTTCGTTAGAAATTCCTTTGGCCACGCTTGTAATGTCTGCGATAGACTCTGGTTTTTACCAGTTTACTAAACTTAACCTGAAGACCCAAAACGCAAACGTTCTGTAGCGCGTCCCACAGACGCACATAAAAATTTTCTCCTTTTTTTTGATTTTGCCTGCGCCGAGGTTCGAACATCGGACACTCTGCCTAACAGTCCAACGCATTATTACTGTACTGGCTTTAAAATTTTATTTACATAATTTAAAATTATTCAGTCTAGCCTTGCTAAAAATGAAAAGTAAGGTTGTTGCTAGGTTGTTGTTACGAAATTCGACAAAAAATTTAAATTTTTTAACATCGATAAGGTGAAGAAACATAATAAATGGTGTTTGTTTTAGAAGTGTGATTTTCAATCTGGCAATACTTTTTTAGGAATTGGTCTTTTTGACAGCTGTCACTTGATTTATGCTCAGTTTGGTTTGCCATTTCTTAATGAATGAGACTTACTCCTGAACAACGTTTGCAAATCGTGCAAATTTATTAACACAATAATGGTTCGGTTCGCGCGACGTATCGCGCGCTGCGTCCAATATTCGGTAGACATAATCGCGCAGCAGAGTCGGTAATTCGAGCAACCATGGATCGGTTTCGCACAACGTTTACTCTAGTGGATAATGCGCATCCTCAGAGACGCCGTGCAGTGCGCACTGAAGACGCTATTGCTGTTGTGGAGCAGAGTATCGAAGAAGACCCGAATGAGTCCATCCGCCTTCGCGTGCAACAGTTGGAGCTGTGCCCATCCACTTTATGGAAGATTTTGCGGAAGGATCTTGGTTTGCGATCTTACAAAATCCAACTCGTGCAAGAATTGAATCCGAACGACCATCAAGCGCGTTGCACGTTCGGTGAATGGGCCCAAAACGAGATGGCCACCGATCCCGATTTTCAGAAGAAAATTTTATTCAGCGATGAAGCTCACTTTTGGTTGAATGGGTACGTTAATAAGAACAATTGTCGCATTTGGAGTGATCATAATCTACAAGCCATTGTTGAGACGCCGTTACATCTTCAAAAAGTCGCTGTTTGATGTGCTCTATAGGCAGAGGGAATCATTGGTCCATATTTCTTCAAAAATGAAGCCGGTCATAATGTTACAGTCAATGGGGAACGCTATAGAGCCATAATTAATGACTTTTTTGTGCCTGAATTGTGAATTGGGGGATGTCGATGTGGACGACCTTTAGTTCTAACAAGACGGCGCTACATGCCATACAGCCAACGAAACAATCACAATCAATTTATTGAAGGAAACTTTTGGTGAGCGCATTATCTCGCGTCGTGGAACTGTGGCGTGGCCTCGTGCGCTTTAACACCGCTGGACATTTTTTTGAGGGGTTATGTGAAATCGCTTGTCTACGCAGATAAGCCCGAGACGATTGACGCCTTGGAAGAGAATACTAGGCGCGTTATTACTGACATACGGCCCCAATTGCTGCAAAAAGTGGTCGAAAATTGGGCCTCTCGGCTGGAATTTATTCGAACCAGTCGTGGCGGCCACTTGCCCGAAATCGTTTTAAAACATAATGACAAATCCTTATCTTTATAATAAAGCTAAATTCTTGGACATAACATTAAATTATATGTGTTTTATTTCTTCTTGAAAACCACACTTCTAAAAAAAAACACCCTGTATATCAGTGGTTTCAACAAACTACGGCAGACGGCCAGAAAGCATTTAGGGCATATCCTTTTCGAGCCCCTCACATATGTATATTAAGGCGCCTCATTAAATGCAATCAACAGCAAATGTCATCAATAATTTAAAAAAGGCCAAAGTGACATTTTGGTTTTTTTTACAGGAGAAGACAAGTATTGAAACCAGTAACTTTTTAGATGTGGTTTCGATACAAAGACGATAATAAATTAAATTTTGAATCATGCTTTTGAATGCTTTTTTATTTCTAACAAAATTATTTCACGTATTTGGTTCTCGGTAAAAAATAAACAAAAAATTTCATTTAAGGATTTTCTAAATAATGATTTAATTTTTTCTAAAAATTAACCTCAGTCCATTTTCCCAATTTTTCAACTCAGTTCGTGGGTTAAAGTGTTTTGAAAAAACTTGGCATTAAGTATCACAAGTCAAGGAGCAGATTTATCAAAAATTTCCGTATAATGCCTAATTGTTCTTCAATTTCTTAAACTTGTGATATTTTTTAGTTGAAAATAATTTCAGTTCTTGCGATAATTATCGCTTAAGTATAAACGAATATAGTCGTTCGAAATGGAAAGCGGAATTAGAATCAGAAGTCTATTTTGTACCTTTTTTCTAATCGATATCATCATTAAGAAAGGGCATGAATGGTATATTTGTGTTTTTATAGGAGAAACAAGAAGCTCTAAATTTACGACAAAGGCACCAACAAATTCAATTCTGAACCATAAAATGCTTTTCTTACATATAATTAACAAAATTGTATAATTTTTTTCTTCTCTGTGTAAAAATAAACAAAAATGGTATTAAGGGATTTTCTAAATGATGATGGTGATATTTAAAATGCTTCCATAAGTCGTCATTATGTACATAAAATCTATTTTGGCTCTTGGCAAATCAGTTGGACTTTTTAGTTGACGAGGCTTAAGCAATGAACAGTGTGGCTCTGAGTCAGTTTTTTGGAAAGTAGGAAACATTCCGACGATTCACTAACATTATTTCAAGGTTTGCCCCTAATTTTAGGGTCCCAAGAAGTGATTTTTCTCAAAATCTAAAGGAGATTTAGGGAAGGAATTATAAAAAAAAGAAACTTCTATTAAAGACGGATACAGAAGGATCAAAGAGGTTCTGAGAACTGAAAATTACATGAGCCTGAGAGCAGTTTTAGGATCTTCTTACAATAAAAAATATTTAATTCCAAGTGATAATTTGTCATTAATTTAAATACAAATTAAATTAATATCTTGAAAGAACAAATTAATGAAAAACCCCAATGCTGATAACGTAATATATGTCAACGGTTTAACCCTTTTCCGCTAACAATGAGCAACACTTGTTACACAAAAGCAATAACAATAAAGTAAAGGGATACGAGCAAATCAAACACAACCACCAAAGAACCAACAACTGCATCATCATCATGCAGACTCGTTATTGGGTTCTGTTAGTTTAAAATATTTGGAACTTTTGTTGCTACCCTCTAATAAATAAACACAGTTGTAAAATAATAACAACTCAACTTTCGTATCAGAAAACTCGCAAGGCGCAAAGTTAACTGTACAAATTTATTCCAGACCATACTCAGGTACAGATCACAAATAGCATCAGAAATTGTGTTAAGTAGTAGATAGTGGTTGGATTCGTTTATGTAAATGATAATAGCGAGCTTGTGGATTTCAAGTGTTTGTACCTAACGAATGAAGATGGTCAATTCAAAGAGAGAGTGCAAAGAACTCTCAAAATATTGACGATACAATAGAAGCTGATGCTTCTTCCTTACTTACTTTACTTCGACACCCTTGCGCCAAATCCATAACTGCGACAACATCAACAAAACGCCCTCATTGTTGGCCCTGGCCTTATGCTTTTTTGTGCGCTGTTACTGCTCGGCATAAAGTCACAAATTTGTACGCATTTAGACACACAGTGTTTTCTAAATTCTTTCTCCCTTCTCCCTTCCTCGATTCCCACTCAATCCCATCCCACCCCATCCACTTGTCTCTACTTATACTTTATCCGCCCGGGAGCAATATTTACGCATACCGAACACTTGTTCACAAACAGAGCTACCACCTCTGGTTTTCCCCCTGTTTTCCATTACTACCACCAAAATAATATTTTGTACCTAGCCAGAATAATTATTCGTCATTTGCACGATGGCAATTGAAATTATTATGTTATCTGCTGCTGCTGCTGCTGCTTTTTTCTTGGTACGTGAATATTGAAAGCGTTTAAGGAGATTATTATTGTTTCATCGGTGATAAGTGGAAAAGTTTAATGCTTTGCAATATTCACACTTATGCAAATAGAAAATGTTTTTAATTATTTAGTGCCCGCAAAATGATTAATGTAAATTAAAGGGGGTTCGGTGAGAGACAACCTGAGTTGTCCGAAAGCTGCCATATAAATCTGGTTGATGCCAGAAAGAGAAGGAATGAATTAACTGAAGCCTCTGTCTTATTATTATGACGTGCCGTTGACAATGGGGCATCGGTTTTTGGGCTAACAAAGACGTGATTCTCTTCGACACACGACCGAGGGTTAGTTGACCTATATTTGTTTCGTTCTCCGCATTAAAATATAATAATTTCTAAGCTGACACATTTTCATCCACAAGTTCAACCAGACCTAACCACTTATCAACGTGACCCAGCCACCAACGAATAAAGTCAACAGCTGTGGGATACCGACTTATAAGGATAGGATTCAAATATGATATAGTTGCTCTCTGGCAATCTTCTTGAAAAGTTCCTGTCAAAGCAAACTGAACTCGACAAAAATACAATATTTTAAAAGATTTATCGACTTTCAATCAGTTTTCAGTCAATTTCTTTAAATCACGATTGATCAATTTTATTCACATTTCAACCAAATTAAATAAAATTTTTAATTAATCCTTTTTAACTGCAAATACACACCTTATAACAAGAGAGTCAAAGGCCTTTGTAGCTACCTAGTACTCCTTGCTTACATAAGTCGAATAATAATTATATTAGTTTTCTTGTAATAAATGAAAAAAATTAATTATAAGTTTGGTTTGATCTGTTTAACTAATAATATAAATCAATTTTCAGTCAGTATAGGTTTTTTTTAAAAAATTCAAATCCACGTTAAATCCATTTTGATCAATATTGAACAAATTTCAATCAGTTTTAAATCCAACCATAAAGCAGTTTTAACTATTTCAAATCAATATAGCTCCAAATAAAAGTCCAGTTTGATATATTTGAAATCAATTTCAACCAGTTTGAATAAATTTTTTGATATGTTTTGAACCATTTGAAATTATTTTCGCACATTTCAATCTTGCTTAAATTGAGTTTGATCTAAATCTAAATCTAAAATCAACTTTTACCGCTTCTTACTAAATCCAGTTAGATCAATTTTAAATCAGCTTTTACCTAATCAAATTTGATAAATTCCAAAGCTAAGGTTGCTTAAATCAATTGTATGTAAATTTTGATCAATATTGAAGTAATCAATCAATCAATATGGAAGAAAAGACCAAAAAAAGCATAACAGAAGATAGACCAAAAAATGAGTGGTTGAGATCGTAGAATAAAGAAATTCACGATTCGGGTATGTGGTAGAAGGAAGTGAAAGTCAGTGACAGAAAATTTTGAAACAAAAAGTGGAAAAGTTAAACTTTCAAAATCATTCAAACTTAATACGTGGAATCTTACAAAGAACTTTTAACTGCACTTTTTCAGTGACCGATTCTTTGGAGCTAATTCACACCACCGGCATGAAATCGACACCACAAGGTCACTTTCGTGGATGCAATGGAGCCTCTTGAAGCATATGTGGGTTTGTTGCTTATTGGAAAGGCCATTAAACCAAATTATGACTCAGAATTTCGGTGGTAATTTTTAATAATTTACAATGGTTGCTCATTTCTGAACAATTTGTCAAATTAAAAAAAAGTCAAATGGTGCGTTTGCATTTCAATACAAAATGGTTATGTCCCTGTACAACCCCTTCACATGCCTATATCACATGACTTCCAAGTTATTGAATATACTGAAAGCAAGAAAATTATTTCAGAACATTGCGGGAAATCTTCACGTTTACTGGACATTTGAAATTAAAGTTTCTCCTTCTTGTAGCCCCTAGCTGAATTCAGAATCTATGCTCTGGAGCCCCCATAAATACTCTCATGAAAGCACTTATTGAAGATAGAAATTTCATTACTATACCTACATTGAAATTAGCTTAAATTCCAATCAGACATCAGGCTTTCAATATGTGTACCTAAGTACATGCATAGATCTCAAAAGCTTCTCGCTTTTTAACTCCGTTACAAAGTATTTGCCGATATCTGCCAAAGTACGAGTATATTGCATTCACACAATATACGGAATAATTATACTTATTCAATTTACTGGCTCATTCCAGAGTAAGTAATTGCATAAATTTCTAGGTTAATTATAGAGCGAATTGCAGCGTAAACACATAAACACACACCAACTGCCAGCCGCCCCATTTAAATGCTCCTTCTGTTCCGTATTCTAATGTTCTCTATTTCATCAGCACGAGCGAAAATCTAATGATTTATTTTGTGTAAATTATCGGCTAAATTAAGGGGGACGAACGGAATACGGACACGGGCACGGTATACAGAGACAGAGACAGAGACACCCTAGCTAAGAGACAAGTAAACAGACAGACCTAGAGAGAGGCAGCCAGGCAGCAGGCAATGCGTTGTAACATCAGTCAGTCAGGCAGGCATGCATCATCTGCTTCTTTCCTTTCCTCCTCCCTAATAATTACGAGTATGTACATACATACATACATACATACATACATACATACATATGGTATATACTGGGCAGAGTTGGCAAAATTGTGAAATTGTGCTTGAGCGCATGGCAAAATATACGCAGCTACGTTAATCATAATTTGACAATCTGTTCGTTTGTGCTCATTGCTGCTGCTGCTGTTGCTATTATTCTGGTAGACAATGTGGCGAATGATGCTGTTGCTGCTTCTGCTGCCCGATGAGTTGTACTGATTCGAAGGCATGAGGCGTGGGCTCAAGTGTGCGTGTGTGCCAGAGAAATGTTAGCAATAGATAAAACTAAACAAAAGAGGTGCGTAAATGAGTCGCATGGCCTTACTCGTTGCTGGAACGATTTCAAAGATTCGATTCGTTTAGTATTTGGAACTCAAGCTTCTTAGGGTAAAAATAATTTGAGCGGAGAAGCGAGCGTAAGTAAAATTCGGTCACGAATTCCTATATGCATTCAATACAGTAGAAACATGTACATTTAATGCTAAATTAAGCTAAGGACTACAAATCAACTCTTTCCGTGAACGTTTTTTTGAAATTTTGTTTTTATTTTCGATACGAATATTCCGTAACAAACAGGAGCAGTGTTTCCTCTTCACCTAGTGGGAATAAAAAATTCAAATACGATTTGGCTTCAATTCTTTATTCCATACTTCACTTCTTTGAACAACTTGTTAGCATCGTGAATTTCGTCCTGCTTTCTGGGAAGAGCTTGAGCCTCAAGCCTTCCTATGCATCCAAGTAACCAATCGAGGACTGGTCCTCTCATTTGATTACCCTGTAACCGTGGGCGACCTCAGCCGCTTCGAAGCCGACCATTTATTTGTTTCCTGGCTAGAAACCGTAGTTGTTTTTCGGGTTGGGATAAAGAAAAGAACTGCCATGGCAACGGTCCATTCCATTTCTTGGCCCATACTGCCATCAGGACACTCAATTACGCCACGTACCCACCTTATTTTCCACCTATCCCGCATTCATCTAGCTTTCACTGAATGACAAATAACCCCAAATAAGGGCACTATAATGAATCATATTTAACCTTCGTCTAGGAGAGGTATAGGGTGAATTCTCGTTTTTTAAACAAATTTGTGGATTTATGACTTAGGAACTATGCACATCGGTGACGTTACTCATGAAAATGTCATTCTCCACATGAAATAGTCAGAGTTGCTTTTAACTGACAGGTCTTCGAAATTCTTTTGGTAACATGTTGAGGACATTTTCGTCTGGGATATATAGGGTGGTCCATCTAGCAATTTTAATTTGAATTACTGCTTATTTGAAGTGTAGCAACTCTAATTTCATTCGTATTTTGACGGCAAATTTAATTTGCGGTTTACGAAATTCACTTATCAATATACACTATCAATATACTTAGAAAATACTAAAAATTACTTACAACATGGTGAATCTTCTACAGAAAGTGTGAGAAAATTACGTTCAAAAGTCCACGCAATTTGTGAATCACTTTGAGAAACGTGTACGTGAAACTGGATCTTTATTGGATAAAACAACACGCTCTTGTACGCCTACAGTGCGCATAGCCGAAAAAAGTGCTGCTGTTGCTCAGAGGAAGGAAGATGCGTTACAGTGAATGGTGTACGCAACCGCACAATGATAACTGGAAGGCCAGCCGAGGAAGTCATTGAATGCAGCAGTGTTCCAAATTATTCGTTCCTTATTTACATCAAACTCAAATTCCAAATTATTAATGGTCCACCCTTTCGTAGTTTAAATATAGCATTAACACACATATTCCAGTAGCAGGCAAATATTGATTGCATTACAAATTTTCACTTTGCAGATTTCTATTGTTCGCCTTCATTGTATGTGGAAGTTGCTCAATGATTCTTATTGCTCTGAACTAAAGCGCTTGCGGTTGTTGCCTGTCTGCCTCAGTGAGTGCAATCAAAGTGTTACCAAAGTCGCCGTTGTCGTCGTCTTTGTTTTTTATATGCGTTGCGAATTAGAATTTTGTCAAATTGTTATTTTGTGAGCGAGGCGTGTACGCTTGGATGTGAACTTGTGTGTTTGTGTGTTTGTGTATTTTGTGTATTTTGTGTTTTGTCATGCTCCATTTATCCGGGTGTGGATGAACAGATGTTCTCTTTAAACGCGTGTTATTATTATTTTATTTGGAATTGAAAGGAAGATGACGGCGAACGACGACGCGGACGAGACTGAGGTCGATGATGATGTTGGTGTCTGGTGATTCGTTGAAGGTGGCAGTAGCGGTTGATTAGGGTGAATTAATGGTCGTGTAAGGTGGATTATGCGATTGAATACGAAAATAATTATATATTGTGGATGTAAGTTTGAAATTCGATACAGCCAGAATGTTGTTTGATGATGATGAGAGCACACATACAGGTGGACGTTAGGGCCGAGGGTTGCTGAAATTGATTTATGATGCGCTTTGTTGTGTGATATAAGGCAAAAGTGGGGTGGATTAATTGTCAATGGGTGTCAAGTTGTCGTTGATATGAAAATATAATCGAGTTGTGATTTCTTCGCTCAAACCTGATTTCTCCTCTTCTCTTTGCAGATGAGCTCGCCTTCGGTATCAATAGGCTGGTCAAGACTGAACAACAACCACAGCAACAACACCTTAGTACGTCCTCAATATCAACACTCCAACACAACAATAACAACGGCAGCAGTCAACAGCCACCCACAGTTCCTGCTCCTCTATCCGCAAACTCATCGTCGTCCTCGTCTTCGTTAACCAAACATCATATAGAAGATAACAACAATTCCATCTGTGTGCTAAGTAAAAATCAGATACTCCAATGGAAACTACAGCCACAACAACACACCACAAGGGAGGAGGAAGAACGCTTGTGCGGCAGCCGAAACGGCAATGATTACAAACGTGAGTCACGATCACGTTCACGCTCCCGCTCACGGACCTCATCGTCGCAAATCGATTTGGATGATGACAGCAATTGCCGGCGTTCGCTACAGTCACGTTCACGCTCGCGTTCAAGTTCACTTGAGTTGGAAGTTGATTCACCGCCTCCCGCTTCGCATACGCGCTGTTCTAGTCCCATCAGCACACCACCTTCTGCATCAGAGCTGCTGATAAGCTCAGCGAGTCCTAAAAAGTCTGAAATGTTTTCGGTGTCGGCGCTGCTAAGACGAGATGAACCACAGCGCGACCGGTGTCATAAGTCAGCGACAGTGGCCGCTGGTAGTTTGGCGTCGCACAACACTTCCACACCCTCCAACGTAACGACGCCGACGCCGACGACAACGCCAACGAATCCTTTTGAAGCCTTCCGCAATGCATACCCCGCCAATTATGATCCGCCGTTGTTTCAACGTCCGTTAATATCGCCAGGATTTCCATTTCTTGCTGCCATTGCATTCCACCAGGGACAACAATCTGGTTTGGCGTCGAGGTAAGTGGCTCAATTGTAATGTTGCGTAGGTAGGTTGGATGGTGAGCTTGTGGTTTATACACACACACACACACACACACACACACAGCAGCTCAGTCCAGCTAAGCCAAGCAAAACTTAATTAAATGTTGTGTTAAATGCAAGTTTTAATTACATAGTCTCCACTCCCTTACACTCCATTTCTTTTCTCCTCCTCTTTCAGTTACCATCCCGCTTCACAGGAAGATCTCTTTCGTTTGCGCAGCTTAATGGTACCTTTGCAAGCGGGCGGCGGCGGCGGTGGTGTTGGCCAAAATGGCGTATCTGGTGTGCCGCCAAATTCTCATTTAGGATTGCCGCATCCGTCGCATCTGCACTTTACCCACATGGCCAAGTGGCCGGGCTTACCACAATTTAGTGACCTTTACTCGTGCATGAAGTGTGAGAAAATGTTCAGTACGCCACATGGTCTCGAAGTTCATTCACGGCGTACACATCACGGCAAGAAGCCGTACGCCTGCGAGCTGTGCAACAAGACTTTCGGCCATGAAGTTAGTTTGAGTCAACACAGGTATGTGAAAGTACACCGAGTAAGTCGTACTCGCATGTGTGTGTTCGTCCTGGACAGTCATTTTACATGCAAAAAGCCACGAAAGGCTTTCTCTCTTGTTATCTACTTTTAACATTTTTAATGAGCGCTTTGCCTTTGGTGGGGCACGAAATTATTTAATTTAGCGAATTAGTCCGCATGACTTTTTCGTTTGCCTTGTGCGATTTCGCGGTTTTATGCAAAAATTTTAAAATTTGGAACTTTATCGGTTTTTTTTCCTTTTTTCTAAGTCTCTCGTTAGACTAACGCTGTTGTTGTTTTTTTTCATTTTGATTTTTATTACAAACTTATCCTTAGTATTCTTGCCATTTTTAGAGCGGTACATAATGTCGAAAAAGTATTTGAATGCAAGCAATGTGGTAAGCGTTTTAAACGCTCTAGTACATTATCAACACATTTACTCATACACAGCGATACGAGACCATATCCGTGCAGTTATTGTGGCAAGCGTTTCCATCAGAAGAGCGACATGAAGAAGCACACTTATATTCACACAGGTGAGTTTAAACTATGTTTCAATTCTGTTATTGAGTATTCTTAAGATTAGAAAGGGTCGAAGCCTGAAGTAGTCCAGCATTCCCGGGTTCACTCACTTTATCCTCTGAAATGCAAAAATATAAACATCAAACCAATGTTCGTAGTTCAAATTAGTTCGCAGCAATAGAAACCAGAGAAAGATTTTTGGGGAAAAATAATTTCACAACACCTGAAGCCATATAAAGACTTCTACATAAAGTTAGATCGGTAGAAAAAGAATCTTGGTGATTTTTTTATACTGTGGATGTAAGTTCGTAGAACCCAAAACTGACTTAAGATTATTATACTTTATATAGCTGTGTTGAGAACAAGATTAGGGAGTAATTTTTACTAGGCTGGGAATAAAATCTTGGGAACTGGTATCGGAAGCCAGAGAACGAATGAACTAAGTAAATTAGAAGCTAAGGACGGAAATTCATAACATCTGAAGCCAGATAAAGACTACTACAGAATCTTTGGCTCAGATCTAAAGAAGTTAAGATGATATTTTCCAAGGCTGAGGATAAGAGTGTGCAGGAACCGAGTAAGTATGCTACAGAAATGTGAATGGGCACTAAAATTATTAAGACTAGGTTTTGCTAACGAGACGCTAAAGTCGTCTTTACTTTTATTAAGAGATGGTCAAAGGAATTTAACGATCCTTATATCACTAAAATATTGTATATTTCACTTGTCTGACCTATTTTGGAAATTGCTGCAAATGTTTGGTGTCCTCAATATAGTTGCCTTGGGTATAATAGACTGACTGGATTCGTTTAGTTGTAATCGATTGTATGACCATAGCTTGTGAACTATTAACATAATCAGTTTTCCTGATTTTGAATGATACATAAACTGTGTACGCAACTCAATCTTGCTTATAGGTCAGTATTTGAGACGTATCTGTATAGATTTGTTGAGATAAATGTGGATAGTATTAGTGAAAATTAACAGCCTGCTTCATTTATTGCATTCGATCTTGATAGGATGGTAGAGTACTTGCGACTGATTTGATTCGAAACGAACGAAAATTACACTACCAATCAGGTATGGTCATACATCGGAACTTTTACCTGAATGATGGTAAAATCAGGTATAACTGTTATCCGTTAATACCACATGACTACCTACCTATTTGGCTTGCCAGGATACCGAGAAAGTTGGATTACCTCAGCAGTTGTACTCGATCAACTGAAAATGGGTATAGTTGGTCAAGTTCCCATAAAATTACGAAAAGGTCATTCCAATTTACTCTGGTTCGGTACAGTGCTCCACCCTAGAAACAGTACCAATGTTATCAGAGTAGGTGGTCTACTGTTAGTCTTGCAACTGAACCAAAGCTTAAATAGTGAATAATTAATACGGAACAGGATTGGCATTTCACTTTTTCCGTTAACTTCTCAAAAGTTCTCAAAAAGCAATTATGGCATACTTAGATCGATTTTAAACATAAGGAAGTTTGGCGCAGGTTGAACTGAATCAGTGGAGGTTTAGTATGTGTGTTTGATATTTTCTTAAGATAATTCACTTAACGAAAAGGGATCGTTAAAATGGTTGTCGTTTTGAGTTGGAAACAGCAAAACTATCGAAAAAGTACTGCAAAGTCAATAGCCGCTGGCAAATATTTCGGCTATCTGAATCTTCGATAAAGAGAAGTATGTCCCTGAGAGCGTGTACTAACTCTGGCCTCCCTCAATAAATCAGAGTCTGCAACACTGAACATTTGCCACTTATACTGATTTGTTAACTAAAAGCGCCTCCAACAGTGGAAATCAGCATCAGTTTCACCGTCTCGGATTAATTGTGGAATGTGGCAGTTGAAACACCGTCTGATTTGAAACATATTCCCCCATAAATTTGGAAACAAAGTGCTACAGCTCAAACCTCTTAAATCGGAGTAACAACCCTATATCTCGTGTGCATTTTTCTCCTGTGAAAATTTCACGAAATGTGCTTGAAATATCTATTCCGCAATATGCATTTAAAGCATGGAAAATAATGCACCAAATTACCAAACATAACATTACAAAAATCATTTTCAGAAAATTCAATTTTAAAAAATGAGAAAATCCTAGCGAGCACACAATGAAAAAGTTGGCTCCCATGTGAATGACGATGACACTTATTTGTAAAGTACACCAGATTCCTTGCCCTTCTTCAGTTTTCTCATTCCACTTAGCTCCCCACTCTTTCCCCTCATTCCGAATACCGCCTCCACAGCACACAGCCGAAAAGAGCGCCATTGTCAAAACAAACTACAATACCCAGCGGACCTGATTGTCAGCAGCTCGCCTAAGGAGTAAAAGGTCAGCACTTGTTGTTTTTGTTTTGTTAACGAACACTCAATCGTTAACGAAAATCAATAGTTGGAGATGCGAAAGACGGCACAGATCACTGTATTTTCTAAAGCAGAGTAGAGCAAAGAAGAATGAATTGTTGATGCAAAGATTTCGTGACAGGTCTTTTGGAGCACTTTAAAAAAGAAATAAAGACAAATAGTGTTGAGTACTTAGAAAAAAAAAGAAAAACTGCGAAAAAAAAGAGCGTAAAAGGATTACTTTCATCCAATGGCATACAATACTGAAAACGTAATGGTGTGACACACTTAAAGTCAGCGCCTACAGCGAAAGGCCTTTTGGAGTGCTTTTCTTCCCGTTGGGTAAAGTTACACGTACATGTACAGAGACAAGGGTATACAAGTAAGTGTATGTGTGGGGTGGCATCCACTATATTTGCAACGAGAGCTATACCTTCTAACTAAAAATCTGGTAGCCTTACGCATTCGCGCTGGAAATGTCGTGGAAATACATACAAAATATACATACACAATACAAATGCAATTAAATTCATTCTCATGTGTGTATGTATGTATTTGTCACCAAGGCGCGCAAAGAGCGAGCGCAAGCAAATCACAGCCAACCAATGAAAAATTTAGTCAAGGGATTTTGATTTTCTATTATATTCTTGGAAATTTACGCTCCCTGCTACTACTATAAACAAACAAAACAAAAAACACTCATCCATACAAGCGCGCGCACATTTAAAATTTAACACTCGCTCTCAAACACACACACACACACTCAACTGAGTGAACACACCCCCATTCATTTAGTAGGTATATGAAAAAGTGCACTCATTTCTCTGTTATCTCCCCACCCCCACCCATTTCGGGCAGCCATTTCATGCACCCACACACTATAGGTGTCCCCATATCAGCGTGTTTTTTTTTTTTTTTTTTTTTTTTGTCAGCCTTTTCCATTAAAACTCAGTCGCTGCTGCTCTACTGTTGTAATATAACAGCTGGCTGCCATATTGGATGTACACTTTTATTGTTGTTGTTATTGTTGTTGTTGTTGCTGCTGCTGCTGTAAATCTGAGCACAATAGCACCGACGGCGACGACGACGTCAACGGCAACGGCACTGGAATGTTCAGTGCATATATTGGCGGTGATGAAGGCGACAACGTCGAGAGCATAAAATTGGAGCATGAGTTTAATTCAGTCCTTGAGATATTTGTGTGAGTGTCTGACTATGTTTGTGTATTTGAGCATATGGTCCAAGCTTTCGTTCTCTTCCTCATGCTCGCTCTTGCTCTATGTTCTCACCCCACCTCACCTCAACTCACCTCACCTTATCACACCTAACCTCTCAACATTTTCCGTAAATCAGTTTAGCAAATGGCAAGGATAATAACTTTAACTCTAAGTGCTCGGAGCAAATCAGAAACACTTCGCACAGATATTCCAGACATTTTTATCGTTTTTGTCTTCGATTTAGAATTTTCGTTGTTGTTGTGCTTTTTCTGTTTTTCTTCGTTTGCTTCTACTTCTGATTTTCTTCGTTTTTGTGTAGCTTAGCTTGACTTGGCGTAAAGATTAAAGTTTGTATTTGTTCGTCGCTGTTTGTTTGTTTGTTTGTTTTTAACCAAATTTAAGGTGGGAAAATATTTAAACCTTAAATCTCCTGCACAATAATTTTCACTACACGATGAGACGTTGGCATTTATGCCCTTCTTTGCTTTGCAGCTCCAAATGTCCGTAGTTTTCTCTTCAGCAGCAGCAGCAGCACCAAATTTTTTCACCATTTAAGTGATTTCTTTTCTCTTTTTCCTTTTGAATTTAATTTTTTCTTTTTTTATGTATTTATATTTATGTATATTATGCTTATGTGTGTATATGTGTGTGTGTATGTATGCACACGTTTGAGGTTATAAAAGATTACTTTTTTTTATTCCCGCTTTCGTGCTCACAGATTTATTTGTGATTGCTATGTTGTTGGATTTTGAAAAAAGCGCGACGGTTACAAAAAATAATCAATATTCAGATTTATTTTCAATTTTAAGTTAGCAACGGCACTAAATTGAGAAGAATTGGGCTGGAAAAGCTTTGAAATGTTTTTCTTCCTTATCGGACTCAATTTGTTTAAGTTTAATATTAGGTATAGGTAATAGGTGATCCAGAGGGGCTTTAACCTTTAGGATATTTAAATTTCTTTGAAGATCAATATGTTGTGGGTGAAGTTTATCAGGAAGGAGGGGAGTTCCCTGGGCTCCTGGAATTTGCTAATGAGTTCACATATTTGCACTAGCGGATCTAGGGATTGCGGAAGGCACGATCTTAATTTTTTCCTCTTTTATTTAAATACATAAAAAACGTTCACTCATTTGAAAGGACTAGCTAGCCAGCGAATTCAGATATCACGGAAGGGGACGGACTTTAACTTTTCATCCCTGTATTATTATGTATTTTAATATTCATATACAACGATCAAATTGTGCAATATAATAAATTCAAAAGTCAAGAGTAGGGTTTCAGCTTCCCTTAGCACCCGCTAGGACTAATTACTTACTAATTTAAGTATGTATTATTAATCAGATGACAAAGGAACCACTTATATAATTTCCTACTTCAACTTCGGAAGTTCCTTCACCATCTCTTCTAACAGATGGAAAGATTGGGAATACATATGGAAATTAATTTAACCTCCTAAAGCCATCGTTGCCTTAAAATAAGTCAAACTTATTGGGACCGAATTTTTACCAAATAAACCCAACTTCGAAACTGAAGTTTATACTGAACTTCTATCCAATCCGTAGTAGTAGTTGCGAATTCGAAACTTCTTTTATAAATCAGCTCAAAATAAGAAAACTATCTGTTTTTAATGATTCCAACCAACCAATAACTTGAATTTGTTCGAATTAGTACTGTTACGATGTAACTGTTACGCCTTAACAGTAACCTTGTCATTGGCAACAGTGAAAGCAGTGAAAAATATAATGAATTAGCGTAATGATCGTTCCGAAAAGATAAAATGTTATTGTTCTTAAATCAAGATGGCCGAGATTGGTCGTGATCTTTTTGCCACAGAGGTGCACCGGAGTTAAGAACAATATTTGCCTCTTGTGGGCTTCTTTTTGAAGTACTTTCCCCAAAAGCATTGCGCGATAAAATACTTAGAAATGGTCTAATGACTGCTGTGTAAAACCAGTGAACAATACGAAGTTCAATACCCCATTTTTGCCTTCCGCTAAACCCTTAACAGAACATCAGCTTTCCAGTTTGATTTCCCGTAGATGACCGAGTTATTACCTATGTCCATTTAATTAAGTAAGCTCAAACAGTTTTACTTTGATTTGGAGGCAAGTCAAAACAGTTCAAAACGATACATTCTCAAGTCAATAGGCCTTCTGGTGATGGTATATTTTAACTTCTCTCGACATTGCTGCGAAGCTTTTTAATCGTCTTATTCATCGATGCACAACGAACGCATCGAAGCACCAAGGCAAACGAAGTCTCAAATAAATTCTGGCATATCATTTGATTCATAGAAGCTGACATTTCAGGGTGGAAACATGATTCTAGGTTAGGAGTCAGCAGGCCGTCACACTACTGTAGTGGGGTAAGTAAATGGGACAAAGAATTCATCACACTTCTGTAAAGCCTTTCTCATTGATTTTTCTTTATTTGGAGTCAGCTCGGAAAAGAGCTTAGGTTCCAAAGGATATACAGAATATTCAACGGAATCTGCTCCTAAATATAAGTCATAAGAAATTCGTTTATTATTCAGTGATTTACGCAGAGAGCGTAAATTCAGCTTGCCCTCGCATACATTCCTTTTGCGATTCTAAATTCAAACCAAAAACAGCATGAATTCACTCAACACCAATTATTTAAAACAATTCTTACCAAATAAAATCTACGAAATTCACATACTCATCAGAACGTAGTACGTACCTGTGTATGAGAATCAGTTAGTTGTGATTTTAGTATAACGATTTTTGATTTTCTTTACTAGTAGCAGAATACAGAATACAGAAATCGAAATATACTCCAAAGATTACATATGAAGGTACAAATTCACCCAAAAAATACCAATAACAATGAAAACAGTATTTAAATACATACATTACCATGTATGTGCGCTCATTATGTATATACTGCATATATACCGTATACATATGTACCTAAATACATACATGTAGCCTTATATACTCGCACAAAACACAAATGCAGAAACAAAGTAGGAAGAAATTGTTACTACCAAACTACAAATTATACGATTCTTACCTACTTCAAGTTCAAACCATAAACTTAGCTCCCGTTTACCCACTCTAAGAATGTTACTCTACACTTACCCTAGCAAAAAAATAAAAATAAAATACATAATGGAATTGCAGCGACGTGATTGTGAAACATTCAACCATTGGGATGTGTTCTGATTCAACTTTCTTTTCTTCCTCTTCTGCTTATTGTCCCTTAGTTTTTTGCTTTTACTCTACACGGAGAGAGACAGGGAGAGAGGGAGGGAGAGCTATGGAGGAGACACAAACAAGAACGCATACTAAATTTGCAGACATTCAGAAGCCAAGATTCGTTGAAAGCAAATGTTGTTGCTGTTCTTCCAGCTTCTCCACTCAGGGTTGCCGCTGAAAAGCTTTTGCACGTACCCAATTTCTTCAAAAACATACCAAAATTGCTACAAATCTACCAACATTTTTCATATTGAAAAGGAGAGTCTTAAAAAATTCGATTGGTTTACTCTGCTAATGAGGCCTTTTTTGGCAGATGTATAAAAATATCACCGAAACTATTCTCTAATTTTAATTGAGATTACTTTTCCCAAAATATTATACCATATATCAATATTTACATAAGTCTGTTGAGATATTTACAATAAGTTAAACTGTGTCGTAATAAGGCCATTGTTGCAGTCTACGAGATTGGGACATTTTAAAATTAGGGGCAATATTAGTAAATCCTCATTGGGAAGCACTTTAGCTGGTGTAAATGGTTGGAAAAGTCTTTTGTTATCGCCAATTCTGATAAAAATTACAATACAAAATCCGATTTAACCTACAGACCTACCAAAAGAAAATGAAACTATCAAATTTGGTATAAAATGCAAAAAAAGGCAACACTGGTAGTGGTAGTATTTAGTAGTAGTGGTGAGAGTAAGAAAGATCACCCCTTTTGTTGTTGCTGTCTAACTGTACATTTGGTGTACTCTGGGCACGTTCGTGCACTATCGGAACAAATAACGTCACGTAGTCGCAGAGATTATAGAGCAGCTTTTATTATTTATCACAGCAACGAAACGAGAACTAACGAGCTCCTCGCACACACATACACACATACCGTTGTACAAGCACTCATTCATATACACACACACATCTACACATTGCTCCCGGTTACCCCCGCTCCTCCCCCTCCATTACTTTGCAAATTTGCCTTGCCTTGCCATGCCACGTCATTACTTCTTCTGATGCTAAACAAGGATGAGACTGGGATATTAAAAGAGTAAAAGTTGTGGAAGGAGCAGCAGAAACGTTTCAAGGATTTTTATGGCATCACATTGTGGAAATTCTTTTAAATCTTTGCTTTCTTCTGCGCTGCTTTCTTTTCTTCTTATGCTTTTTTCTTATGGATTTTTTGTATATATTATTTGTTGTTGCATACTTTTTATGCTCAACTTTTCTCTGAGTGGATGTACGAGTTGTATATGTATGTAAGTATATGTTTGAATGCGTGATTGGAAGTGTAGAGGCTCTCTCCTCTCGCCCTCTACTACACACATACATATTCTATCTTAAATATATGTATGCATACATACGAGTACATAAGTATGTGTATGTACATACATATGGTGTTTATGTACGTACTGTATATATAGGGAATCCTCGTTTTATGCTTTACGAGCATACGAATTTGTTATTTTCGCTCCATTTTTTCGCAAAAGTTGAGTAAATTTTTAGCTACTGTTGTTTTTGTTTCGAAACGAAAACACAACAACAACTAGTGAGTGCAAAAACAAACAAAATGGTTTGCAAACAAAAATGTATGGAAAAATCACATTAAATTGATTTAGACGCTTTTATTCCCAAAAGACACATTACCCGCTCTATCTCTCTCTCAGCATGATTATTATCTGTGATGATGGCTGATTTTGATTTTTCTTGCTTTCATGCATATTAAAAATGATGGAAACAAATGGAAATAACGAAATAAAAAGAATCATATTGTATTAATGAAATCGATAGAAATATTATACCATATTATAAATGTGCCAAATTTTTGTCAATAGCATCTCACTCAAAGGGCGGATTGGTTGTTTATCTGAAAACTCTGGCCCAAAATTCGCTAAATGGCTCCAAAATCCAGTTAATGCTGCCTCCAAAAATACTCCGTTGCTTTTACCACGTCTTTCGTTTTCTTAGCCAAAGTCGCTAATGCCGTCTCAAATTCCCTATGGTGTTAGTCGAACTTCGAAGAAGGCAACCGAAGCTTGTGCTTATATTTGGTTGGAAGCCATAATTTTGATTCATTTAGCCGAAATTCGGATTATGCAGTTGAAACTTTAGTTCATAATCGGTTGACTGCATTAAATTTGTTTATTTAAGTGGTTTCACGAAATTCAGTTTATTCAGTTTCCAGCGTCTGAATCCATTCAGTTATCTCGGTTAATTTACGGCTGATCAACTAAAATTTCATACGGTTAGCTGAAATTTGGTGAAAGGTTAGTCCCGGCCTAAGTGGACCCAATGTGGATAATGTGTTATCACTTTGCCGTTGGTCATAGTGAACAGCCAGCACATAGGGGCATCATAATAGGCGAATTAGGTGGACGCCCAGATACTTCTGAGCTCTTTCCTCCAACCTTATAGCGAACCTCAGATTGCATACGTTAAGCCAAATCTTGGTTTATATTCGGACGACAGCCTGAAATTTCATAATTTTGTTAAAGCAGTCCAAACTTCAGTGCATATTGATTAAGGTTGATAGCCTCAAATTCCATGTGGTTAATGCTGCCAAAGCCTCTATAGCAAGCCACGAATTTCATTTGGAATTCCCGAATTCGAAATATTCAGGTACTTCCGGTCATTCCCACCAATTTTGGTGGGGCTGCTATGGAATTATAAGGCCACTGCGAAACTTTCAGGCACCTTCGGAATAAAATAATTTCGTAGCCCTTGTGGTCGCTGTGACGTACCGGTAGTGCCTTGCACTGCTACGCAGAGTTGCCGGGGTCCGATTATCGGCATATGCAAAATCAAAAAGTAGAAAAAACTATTTTTCTACATCAGCAGCACCTCTTGGCAGGTAATGGCAAACCTACACGAGTAAAAATTGGCTATGAAAAGCTTTTCCCTTCCATTCATGTACAAACCACAACCACGACTGTTGTGCCATTAAAAGAAAAAGAAAACAGAAAACAATTTCTAAGACCATCTCAAAATTTCCGGGGATTTCATTGGTTTGGTTCAATGATTGAACCATTCAAAGTTCAAAGTTCTCAGTCATGTGAACGTTGTCATTGAATTAAAAACGAATAGGCCAACTTACTATAAAATTTACGAGTAGATTTTGGGCTATCGAATTTATGTATGTAAATTTTTGTATCTTACTCTGGAATGTTTGCAGCAAGCCCTCATCGTTAGTTGGTTACCGTTACAGCGATTGACAATTTCTTCTTCTTCTTTGTAATCGGGGGAAAAGTCATTAAGCGCATATCTGCACATAAATTTCAAAACAAAAAAGCCAAGAAAAACAAATCAAAATCTTCAAGAAATAATGCTTGAATATAGATTAAATTCTGATTACTTTAAGCAGCTAACTAATCTCATAGATTGCAGGCAAATACAGAAACGATTTGATTTTAGAATTTTAATCAGACGCGTGTGTTTTTAGAGCTCAAAAAGACAAAAAATATTAAGAAAACTGCAAACTGATTGGATTTTTTTTAGGTATTTTGTGTGTAAAAATGTAAAAATTAAAGTGAGATGCAGAAAACTCTTAAAGTAGAAAATTTTATGTATTACGAGCTTGAGTGGCAAAGCAAAATCTACTCAAATCCTTAAAAGATTCACAAAGATATTCCGAGAGTTTATTTTATACAGGTTGCTTCTTTTTTTTTGGCTTGCTTGGATAGTAACAACCGCAAACCGCAGATGATCCGCATGGTGAAATTAAACACCTACGGAATTTAGATGAGATGCGGGGGGTGGTTGATTTGAAGCGAAAGGAAGGAAGGGACATTATTTTTGTGGAGATATAAAATGGCTGGCAATGCTTGGTGTCGATGGTGGGTGGATGCTGAGTAGCATGGATAAAAGATTGAATGAATGCATGAATGAATGGTGTGTGTTTTCCAACACAATTATGAGCATATTTTTTGGTTGCTGGGAGAAGGAAGAAGTAAACTGGTGTAAGCTGGAGCGCTAGTCAGAAGGAAAACTAAGCTGAATTGAGAATTTTGTGTGCTGATTTCATGTGATGTCTTTATTGATTTTTTTCCACATTTTCCCTGAGATTTCTCCTTCACTTTAAATGCCACTGCTTTGAATTCTCTACTTAAATTTGTATACGTACTAATATTTATTCTTCTTATTTCTCCTTTTTTCTCGCGCAGGTGAGAAACCACACAAGTGCCAAGTTTGCGGTAAAGCTTTCAGTCAAAGTTCCAACCTCATTACCCATTCCCGGAAGCATACCGGCTATAAGCCATTCTCGTGCAAGCTCTGCCACAAGGCATTCCAGCGTAAGGTCGATTTGCGAAGGCACAAGGAAACGCAGCACACCGATCTACGACCGTTGATCGAACGTAATTTGGGTAAGGAATTCATGACAGCCGCTGAACAGCAACAAAATGGTCATAATTCTGCAGTGGCAGCTGCTGCGGCAGCTGCTTCAAATATAAATGCGCAGCTAACGTCGATGAATTGTCAGAAGGTATCGTTATTGGTATAACAGCAACAACAACAACAACATCAGCAGCAACAACAACATCAGCAGCAACAGCATCAACATCAACATCAACAATTGCAATTGCTGTGATATCAGCAGCAGCAGAAGCAGCAGCAACACATCAGCAGCAGCTGGTCCAAGGACGTCTGAGCAGTGGGCAATGTGCAATGCTAACAAACCGAAATCCGGATTGAGTATCAACGATATTGTTTTCTTTTTATTTCTGTTTTAATTTGTTATTCTTTTTTTCTCTGTCTTGCTCTCTCCATCATTAAAAGTTCTAAATCCACTAGAATTAATGTCGAAATTTATACCAAAAAAAAAAAAAAACAAAATTTAAAAAATGTTTCCATTGTTGCCAAAAATTGTATCAAATATTGTTTTTATGAATATATCAAATTATGTTTTTATTTAGTTCTTTAGATTTTTGACAATTTTTCATAGTATGTAATACTTATGTTTTCGTGTAGTGTGCCCCAGGTGGGGAGTTGGGGGGAGGATGAACAAAAAATTGCTTTATTTACTTACCTTTGAAATGGATATTCCAGTTTAAAGCTCACTTTCGACGGAGAACTGAAAACCTTTGAGCTAAGCACAGCTGCTTTACCACTTCCCTATCTGAGCTTGTGTGGGTTGCTTACTGCCTTCTTTTATTAATTTAAATCGAGGTTTGCGCATTAAGTACCTAACTTGAAAGTTAAAAGCCTTACCTGAACTGAACTGAAGACCCTTCCCCCACCCTTCCCTTTGTAGCCGGCCTTCCGCAGGTTGTCCGTTGTCTTCAATTATGGTTTAGAATCATCCCAGTTGATACCGAGACTTATCAGATGAAATTAACAAGCCCAGATGCTCTACCTAAACCGCCCACTTTAGCTGCCATATAAAAAACTGATAGACTTACCAAATAGAAAAGAATATTCTCCAATAGTTTCTGAATTATATTTACTCCCAGGATCCCTCATCCCACTGTGGGCGCCATACAAAAATACAAAGTAAACGCAACAATTCGGCGGTTATAAGAAAACCTATTTCCTCACTTTAGGTTTTTCCTTTATTTTTTTTTTGTTTAAAATATTACTGTCCAACGGTGTAGTATAAAAATAATAATAATATAAACCAAATTTCATATTGAATGTAAATTTAAACGAAAACAGAAAAGTTAAGAAAACTAAACTATTTGTAATTCCAATTCTCGCTTCTAGTTAGCAGTGAATTTTTAAATGCTATATTATTACATGAAATTTTTTGATATTATTGTCATTCCAAAGATTTTTAGACTAATTAACAATTTATATAATAAATAATAATTACATTAAATTATGTTTTCACTTTAATGTTAAATAATTCTAATACATTTTAAGAGATTTTTATGTTTTAAATATAATATACCATAACAATAAAAATAATATTAATGAAAAATGATATGAATTTATTGATTAAAGAAATAAAAGAAAACGGAAACAAATACTCAAAAACACAAGTTTAATGGAATCTTAGCATTTTTGATTCAGAGTGGAAAGCGACGTTCACCGGTTTATAATAAGCCAGAACCCCAGAATATGTAATAATATCGAATATTCAAAATTAATTATTATCTAGAGTTAACGACTATTAACGCACTTCAACCCATTTAAGGCCAAGGTCCAGCTGTTCCCGAACTGTGTCGAATATGCCGAATGTGTCGAATAACATGTAAAACTTTTATATTTCATATTTCCACTCAAAATATCATGAATCAAAAGGTTGGAGACTGAAAAACATTGTCGTCAACTGTTTAAAGGTTTTACACCGGAAATGATTCTACATCCAAATGCCTCCACTCCTTGGATCCTCCAGTGATTCGACAAAAATGAACCATATCTCTTAGTAGCCTATAACGCCTGGACTATTGTTCACTTAATCGTATATTTCCCTAGTCTAGTTTAATTTCAATTTGATCTAGTAAAAGGTCCAACATGAACCGTGTTAATTTCTTAACTCTTCATCTTCCGATTTCCTTTTCTTTCTCAGTTAAGGTTGCCAAATGTTGGGGATTCGCCTGGATTGTCCAAATTTTTATTCCTGTGTACAGAGTCCCGAATTACAGAAATATGTCCAGATATGTATAATTTTTACTGAAAAGTTTGAATAAACACATTAAAAAAGTTAAAAATACATATAGCAGAAGTCTCAGGCGTCGAAAAGATTCATGCATCGGCTGCGAAATTGAACGATTAAAAGCTCTGCAATACTGATTATCAACAGAAAAAGAGTGAAATTCTTAATGTCTGGAAAAAACACTAGCATTATTTTATATAATGTCCAGGCGAAACTTGAAAAATTTCGATAATTAATTTTTTTTTTTTATAAAAACCCAGTGTACTTATTTAATTTTTTAAAATCCTGTTCTCAGTATATATAGTACCATATATGTGCATATTATATCGCTGTAGCAAAAAAAAGAGCTAGTGAGGTCTCAGTTTTTTTTTTGACTGAAATATACAACGTAATTCAGGCCTGTCCCTTAAAACACTCTATGTAGTCGCCACTGCAGTATAACAGGCAATGGGGCCACTGATGAGCTATGTATCAGGAAGCAGGAAACCCATGAACCCTCATCTGGTATTTACAGTAGATGTCAATGACATGAATGTGCGAAGGTTCCAACCTTCTATTAACTGTTCTCGAATAATATTCTCATCTTTTTTTCTTCTGCTGAGTTATCCACTCTTTGTAATCAGAAAAATGCTTTGCTTTCATCCCTAACTACGAATTTTCGGATTTCATTCCTGTCACCAAACATCTCGATATTTCCGCACTAACATCTGATGTCAATGCCTTGAAACTGCGAAGGTCATAACCTTCTATTAACTGTAATCCAGAAGAGAACGTCCTAATCTTCGTTAGAAAGACCAGGTACAGGGGAACCGATCATCGGTTGTAGTGCCAACTAAGTACGTAGGTAAAAGAATGTGACGTAACGTTAAATGAACTAATGAACCACAATCGGTTCAATACATTCTAAAACCTGCTAGAAGGTTTCCTGGTTTTAAATGCAGTGTTTGAATATGCTCGTATATCGCCTAAATAAATTGAAATTTCCTCCACATCGAAGATATTAATACAACATTAACCCGTTCCAAGCCTTCAATGAAATTCAATATTCTTCGGTAAGAATGTTCTTTCTAGTCTTAACTGGCATAGCCAAACATCTTTTATCATAAGTAATTGTTCGTTTAGTGCCAAGTTCGTAGCTGCTTGACAGCTGGTTTCTTGGGTTTTCGAGATATATATATATATATGAATTTCTTTAAAAAAATAATAAAGTTGAATCCAGAAACTGCCATTGGTTTTACCGACGCTGAGCAAAACAAAAAAAAAGTAGACCGACTTGAGATATGCACAAGTGAGGAAATACTTACATAGGAGGAGAAGAGTTATGAAGACCCAATTCTGCGGTCACTATAATTTCACAACAACCAGCCATTGGTAAAGAGTGTTAAAAGGTTGTATTAATTTGTAGCCTGTGGTAACATAACATCTTCCTAGCCAACTATCTACAACCCTTGCACTCACCCTCGCCATCTCTTTTCAATCATTTTAAATGCGCAATTAAATTTCATCTATAAAAATAGCATCTTTTTAAGTAGGTATCACATAGAAATAAACGAACCCTTGTTAAGTTTTATGAAATCCCATTGGGAAAGAGAAAAAGAAAGAAGATTGTATGGAATCGTCTTGAGAGAAAGGATTGCCCTGCTGCTACTGTCACACACGTCTCCAATTCAATCCAATTGTCGTATGGAATTTTTCACCTGCACCATTCATGTATTTATGAATATATCTGCTATTTCCTTCAATTCAATCCATTTGCGATAAACAGTTGCAAATACAACGTGACTGAATCTATTTCCGAATGAATACCTCAATTACAAGCAGGGGCGGCCCTAGATGGAAGCAGCCCTTCTCAAAAAAGTTAATAGCTTTCTCAATTACTCTGTTTTCTAAATACACTTTCGCTACTTTAATTTTAAAGCTTTACAGGATCAGTATGTCCTATATTTAGGTCTGGTTTTTAGGTCTACATTCGGTCTGCATTTTGGTCCGAACTTTGTTTAAATATTGAATATATTTTTAAGTTTTTTGGTCTGAATATTGGTATGAGTTTGGTCAATATTTCGAAATGAGTTTTGTACCGATTTTTGCCTTGAATTTTGTCTGAAAATTGATATGACTTTTGGAGTGTGCGTTTGCACCAACTTTTGGTTTGATCAGAACTTGGGCGATATCTTGATTTAAATTTTGGTCTGATTTTTGTTCTTAGCTTGCGTCTGCAGTCAGTCTAAACTTTAGTCCGAGTTATGACATGCCGTGGACATTGCTTGATTTTACGACTGATTGAAATCAGTCCCCCTAAAATCAATTCCTAGATCCACCGCTGATTTCATCCCTTACTCACGTCCTTATATGACCATCATTCGCTATACAGCCATTCATTCATATTTTAGCGCCAAAGTCACCTTGTCATATTTTATAATATGCAAAAATTTGTTTTGCAAAAAACACAAAATATCTTCTCTCCTACGTTAGCATATTGATGAAATTGTTGTGGTTGTTTTTCGCCGTTCGTCGTTTTATCTAATAGATAGCTAGCTATAAAGTATATGCAGATAGATATATGGTAGATTCGTGTGTACCTTCGCACAAAGTATCTCCGGAATGCATGTAGCCGTTCGCCGTGCGAATGTGGGTGTGCGCCAAACCTGGCTAGTAAGGTGGAAAACATAGAGTACGTTTTTGCACTCCTTCTATGAAAGTGCAGACGTGGGATTTACATTCGCATAAAAAATATTTTTATTGTAAAATGTTTTTCTTTTTTCATTTTTTGTTAGAAAATTGCGACACAAACGAAACGAGTGAGTTGTGAGTTGAGGCGACAGACATCTTCAATACCAAACGTGAACCGAGAACTCTGACACCCTCGTCTTGTTTTTGTGTTATTTGATATCGTGTTTGTTGTTGTTTTTTGGATAGCTACATTTTCTTTAAACGTATGTCAACCGGACACATTGGGGAATTTACGTAGTCGCTTTTCTACGTACCTAATACTGATATACCTATGTGTATATGTACGAGTATGTATGTTTTCTTCATCTCCTTTTTTTCTTTTTTGGCTTGTCTTTAGCGTAAAAACATTTCAAATTGCAATTTTCCCTGGACAGTTTGAAAACAATATTTATGATTAGTATTTTATATTCTTATTTCTCACGTAAATTTCTGTGTTAGGGTTAATATTCCCTTTTTTGTTAACAAAAGTTGATTGAAATGCTTCTAGTTTTTATGATCATGATTTTTTTCTCCCATTAGTTTTGAGGTAATTTAAAGTAAATAAATAAATTTTTGTAATTGTACCATATTTATTTTATTATTTTTTATTGTGCAATGGGGGCGTTTTACTCATGGTAAAGAGTGATGGTCCCAGAAAACGTTCCTTGCGCTTCTCGCCATGCGCCCTGGATAGCCTTCTAGCACCCGTCAGTGAGCTAACTAATGTGTGCGGTGGGTTTCCCGTGGCCTTGAATGAACGGTTGTACGTCGTGCTTGGAAGCCACCATGTTAAAATATCTCCCAATGAATCCTAAAAAAAGCCTCGTATAAATAGACTCCCTTATGTTGATGACCCTTGCAAACGCGGGGGTCGGACCATCTACAGGGAATTTCGTGTTGAATTTGTGGTTGGGAAGAAACTGCGCCACCTAGTCTCGAGCTACTAGCCACTATCCATATCAAGGCGAAATTCTTCAACATCAACCTAATTTAAATCCATGTCCCGAAAGATGAGAAGCACGAAACGACCAAAGATGTCTTCTACGAGCTCCTCGACAAAACTAACGAGCATTACCCCCGCCACGATATTAAAATTGTCTTATGCGACCTTAAGGTCAAGGTGGGCATGGGGAGTCTCTTTGGTCCGACGATCGTAAAATTCATTCTTCACGATAATTGACTTCGCTGTCGTACGGAACATGACAGTTAGTAGCACGAGTTTTCAACATCTAAGTAGATATCCATAAGGCCATTTGCCGGTCCCCTGATACACACACATGAAACCAGATGGATCACGTTGTGATCGCCGGAAGACACGCTTCTATAGTCATCCTGCAGTCTTTTGCAACACAAGCTGCTAAGGAGTTATACAGAAAGTTGAGGATGTGACGACACAGAGAGTAAAAGACGTGAATGATATGATGATATCGAGATGTTGGAGGATAAGAATGAGGTCCAAATATTGTTCGCAAGAATAAGACGCCTGACTAACGGTTGGAAGACGGAGGCCTCTTCTTGCAAGGACTAAGACGGAAATCTGGTGACAGATATCAAAGGTATTGTGAGGTTATTTAAGGAGAATTTCGTAATCAACCCAATTTTTTATACTTTCAAGTGAAGTAAAGCGTATTCCTGTAAGGAGATTCTGCATTGTTCGAAATAAGTAATAGTAAGGCAAAGGAAGATCTGGTGAATACGGCTCTTCAAAAAAATCAATTATTTTCGATATAGCTCTCCCGTAATAGTTTCACCAGGATTTAACAGCTCCTAATAGATGACACCTTTCTGATCTCACCATATACAGAGCATTAGCTTGACGCCAAAATCTTCACTTTGAAAGCGTCGAAACCAGAATTCGCATGTTTTAATCGGTGGAGTATATTCATCGTAAGCTTCCAACAGCAATCAATCACTTTCAGCAAAAAACTTCAAAATTTCCCGCAACTACTGTTTATTTGGCACGTAAGCTGACATGTTTGTACCACAAAAAGTTTATGTTGTTTACACTTCGGCAAATTGATATATAATCAAAACAAAATTTATATCACGTAGCTACTGTAAAACATGAAGGTAGTTACAGTATTGCCAGATACAAGTTAGTACAAGTTACGCCATCAATTGTGAGTCGAGGGGGCTGGGATCCAAACCAGCTGATTAAGTACAAATTCACTTAGTCTTCTAAGAATTAATTGATCGATTCCTCAAAAAGTTCCAGCTCCCCACAGCTATCGATAAAACCGGAAAATTGTGAGAATCCTTATCAAGTAAACTAAGATTATTATTTTGGAGGTTTAACACATTTTTCCTCCGTGAGGAAACCACAAGTCCAACTTTCTTTAATACAATTAACAAACAATCAACAAACAATCTTTGAAAAAAAAAAATGGAAATGTAGTGGGGCCACTGGAAGGCAAAACCACCCAAGTCCACATTTTTTAAATAAATACTCGTAGTTATGAAAATCCAAAAAATATTAAAATACAAAAATAGTAATATTTTCTTTATAGAAGATGAACTGTTAGAAATTACAACAAAAAAATATTTATTTAAATTTCTCCACATTGAAATATACATTCTTGGAGTCACTAAAGGTTAAAACCAACTAAGACATCAGTCCTAGAAAGTCCACAATTATGAATTTTTACAATAATTTTATACTGCATTTATTAAATGCTCCCTAGATTTAAAATCAGCTGTGTCCATGCGGTACACAGCCATGCGAACAAATCCGTTGATACTTGACAAAAAGTTTTGAGCTTGAAGATACAACGCATTGGAAAAAGCTGATGCAGGCCCCTAAGTTCTAACTGGGAATACAACAATTATATATATGTATATGTATAGCAAACTAGCTGACTCGGCAAACTTCGAACCACCTAAAATTGATTTGATTGTAACTCTTCTCGCAATCAACCTTCCATCTCAAATTCATTGTGATCAGAAATAAAAATATTGACCGCACTGTGTAGTGTTTGAGTTTCGTTTGGTATTAAATAAATTTAGTTCGCAATACATGAATTTTAATTATTTTAATGGAATGGAAAAGAAATAACGTTAACATTCAAGTCAAAGCATGGAGAATTGGTTTCACAGATTTTAGGTCAGTGCAGCGCTTTATGATAGACAAAGTTGTTTGTTTTGTTGTCCGGTGCGTAGACAAGCAATGCAGACGGCTTTCCGAAAGGCGAGCATGCCACTTACAACGATTGTCATTGAGATTTGTTGATCGTCATTTCGAATGCGAATCGAACGGGGAAGTGAATGCGCTTGAACTCGAAAGGCAAGTTAGTGGTATCATAGGGGTCCTCGGAATGAGCACTTCCTCGCCGCGACTACGTACTTCTTCTTCTGGTAATGGCACAACAGCCCATGGAGCGCCTAGTCCGAGTTCTTCACATTCACTCAAGTTATGCAGATATTGATGGTCAATTTTTGTTTACTTAGATATCGTTAGTATAGTACTGTACTGTAAGCGTGATTAATTCAGTCTGGTATGCGACAGGCTTATTGAAACTATAAACTCAGAATACATTCTGGTGAAAAAGTATCCGGAGACTACAATTAAAAAGCCTGCTAAAAGAGATTCTATTCGTCGCTAAGTTGGCACCACTGCCCTCTACCCGCAGTTAAGTTTGAGCGCGATCTGTAATTTATTTTGTTCCCATAGCTCAATTTTGTCAGTTTATCTCAAGTGTGTTTTGCGAATTTAGCAAGAATAAAAATATCGAACAAAGAATTTATATGAAATTTTATATTGCAATGGAATTTAGTGTGCTGAATCGCTGAAAAAGTTACAAAACGCTTAACGACTTAATCGACTTTATCAAAAACACGTGTCTATGAGTGGTACAGTGCATTCAGACGCGGTCGAGAAAACAGGAAAAAGTCAATCAAAAGTTAAGGAAATGTTGACTGTTTTCTTTGATTATCGCAGTGTTGTGTACTCAGAATTCTTGCCAGAAGATCAGACGGTAAATAAAGAATATTATCTGGGCGTTATGCGGTGTTTGAGAGAGCAAATTCGACGAAAAGTTTGTGGAAAACTCATGGATTTTGCACCACGATAACGCACCATCTCACAAGGCTATAACTGTGAACGAATTTCTGGCTAAAAACTCAACAAATATCATCGAACAAACACCGTATTCGCCTGATATGGCTCCGACTGACGTTTTTTCTTTCCAAAACTTAAATTACCACTTCGAGTGTTTATTGACCAATAGCACGAAAATGCAGAACACTTTTGAAATTCCAATAGAGATAATTGTAATTGTTTAGAAACTGTGGCAGATACAGTGCAGTCAGTCGCATTTTAATTTTCTGGACTAAGTTTGGTATAACCTTCAGTCGAATGTTTGGTATAAAAGTCGGTCTAAGTTTTGGTTAGAATTTGATACGATTTTTGTTCCGTTGTTTGATTTGATTTTTTCGAGTGTGATTTTTTTGTATATGTTGTTGTTGGTTTACATAAATTAGGTGTGACTCCCATATTAAATTTTGTTCTAAAGTTGATATCTCTTTCGATCTACGTAAAGAGATCTACGCACTTGCAGTCAGACTTTTATCTAAGTAGAACAAGTTTATCACTCACACCGAACCATAGTAAAGGGAAAGAATCAACTAAATAACTTTTGTTAGTCCTCTACGCTGGTGACGTATTCTTTCTTAAGCTTTCGATTTGCCAGTAAGTAAGTAATTTTATCCGGTCGAATCTCTGAACTCAGGAATCATAGGTAATTACTCAATTTGGAAGTAGGTACAGAGAAAAAGAATGGGCCAGTGCTCCCTCCAGCCACCTCTTGCATAACCAAGACAAGAACTTTTCCACAACCATTAGAAAAACTACAACTGCACCGCATCCTAAATCAATTTCTAGACATAAACTAATAACAATTTCTTCAAACTAATTGAAGAAGAAACACAATAGGTTATAATAAATTTGACCTTTCTTCTTGCAGTTCAATTAAATTTTCATTATTTTCTTCAACGAATTTTCGCTATTAATGTTAAGCCAGCCAGTTAAGATACATGCAAGTTGTAAATAATTTAAACCAAGAAACATAATTACTGCTGTAGCAATAAAGAGAAGAGAGAAAGTTAATAATGGAAACCTCATCGATATTCATGTTCAAGACAACTGAAAAACAAAAGTGGAATATTAATTTATGTGCAATATTTACATGCAACGATGATCGATAACATCCTGTGCGATTTAATTAACAAGCTTTGCCGCCAACGAGCGACCGATCAAGAAGCAGAACAAGTCAAATCAAACGAGAGTAAATAAGTAAAAAGAATACAACATTGCAACAGCCCACACACTTCCACAAGTTCTCCTAAATTACAAGACAAAAGGAAATAAAATAAATAAATAAATAGAAATCGAAGGAAATTAAGCGCCTCAGTCGCTGTCTTCAATCAATCTTATTATTTATTGCTCGAAGTTTGTAGCAGAAAGCTTCAAGAAATCAGCAACATCCGGCAGGGTAACAAAAATAAACAACAGCAACAGCAACCAAACTAACTGAGTGAGGCCCTTATGTAGCTATGTATGGTACATATGTACATATGTATGTGTGACACTATCGATGACGTACACTGACGCTCCACCGAGTCACTCCGAGATCGCATGTCGATTTGTATCCTTTGTAGTTTTTACGTAGTTCATAAGTATATGGTAATAGTTACTGCTGGCATCAATTAGTTACATATGTTCAGGCAATTTAGAAACACAGGCGCAAGCACACTCGTAAAACAAAAACCGGGAACTATTTATATTGCCTACAAATGCGGGTTCTTTTGTACGAATTAAGCGTAATTATGGTAGCGAAGGTATCAGTGAACTCTCGCGCTAACACTCTGCCTTCGGTAATTGTTCATTTTGTTCTGTCACTCTTTTCGAAAAATATGAGAGTTTTCTAATAATTTTAATGCGAATTTATTGCTGTGAAGAGTCAAGAAATTATGAAGATGACTTTAAGAAATTATTTTCTTTTTGTTTAATTGGCACCCTTTCTATCTAGTTTCTTCGAGTATGTGGGCTTGGCTTGTAGTTTATATTTTCATCTATTTCCTTTTTCACATGATCACTCAATTTGTTGTAGCATTCGAGCGAATTGAGTATAGAAACAAAAGGAAAATTAATTGCATTTTATTACTTTACATTACATGACGAGAGGCATTTTTAATGTTTCTCTTAAGTGCTAAATTATTCCTAGACCTTCATAAATGAGACATAAGGGATTTTTGATCATTACTCCTCTTGATTGTTTTCAAGGAAAAGTATGCCATGTTTCATTGGAAATGGAATTGTTATGGTAGAGAATTTTGCATATGAAAATAAGTACCTAAATCATTTTTTGGAATCCATCATTGGCTGCGTTTTATTCACCACTTGCTAGTTATATATAGAACAGAAATCCTGCCTGCTTTCCTTCCTTTAATGGCCTAAACGCCATGGAGGGCCTAGGCTGAGCTTTGCGCATCCACAAATGTTGTGCGTTTTATATGCTTATATGCATGGCAGAACAAGTACGCCTAAATAAGAAACGAAGAAACTTAAATAATTTCTATTCTGGAATCAAAATCGTTCAAATATCGTTCCAGAATATGATTTTTTTCGATTTATATGGTAAATCGAACTAAGAATACGTCACAGGGAAGACGGATTTTGCAATAAGTGTGAAGGAATTTCTGTCTTGTAGTGATCTAAAGTTCTAGACTTCACGATATTCCCAATTCCCAATAAATTGGCTCGAAGAGGATTAGATAAATTTAGGGGATGTCTTATGGATGCTTGGGCCTGGGTTGCAGGTGGAGGGTAAGAATGCTTTTAAGCTTCTTCTTTCTTTCCTAATGAAGCAGATTGCATGCGCCACTCACAGGACATGCGGTCAGGCTCTGGAACATACATACATTACACAGAATAAGGAAACTCTCTTGCTTCACTTTTTCCATAATTGTTTCCAATTTGAACACATTTTATAAAACCTTTCCGGACGATCAAAATGAGGTTATCAGGGAAGAGAATTTCGAAATTGAAAAGTTTCTCAAATACCCCACTCAGTGGCAAATTGCCTTTATTCTCCTATCTCCTTTTCCAGGCCTCCGTGAATTTTTTGCTCAATCTACACACTAAAAGAAAACCCATGCATAAAGGTCATTAAAAAGTCGTTTAGCTATTAATACAACTGGTTTCGAAAAATGCTCTAAATGTCAATCTCTAAATGTCATGATTTCTTATCTATTATCATGATTATCCGACGCTGAAAGCGTTTATTTTACCCAAATCTACTTTTTATTCACTTATAAGTGTTTATGAATACAAAATGCACCATATCTCTCACCGAATGCACTTTCAATCGTTTTGAGTCCTCAATAAATATGGCATATGATTGCCTGAAGAGCTCGAGTACTGCAAAGGCAAGCATGAACTGTTCAAAGTTTTGCCACCCTGCAAAGGATTACCGACAAAAAGCCCCAGCAGTCGAAAGCATTTCCTATACCCCATTTATAACAGCGACGAAAACGACACCGGGAATGGCTAACAAGCTCTTCAGCATTTAAATGAAAGAAAAGGTGTTTTCAAATTCCTGAGAATATCAGCGATTGTCTATGAAGGATACACAAGTCGTAATGCTAGGGCGATTTTCAGTAGTTCAGTTCACAACGCAGGTGACTGCCAAGTGGGAAATGAGGAATACATAGTAAAAAGAAGTACTACATGATAAAAATAACTACTGCTTTTTATGCGGCGACCCTCGATTATGCGTTCACTATAGCGTTTCAAGAAACCGGAGAAGTTATTACAAATAATCGCAGAATATATTTAATATAAAAGAGAGATTTTTCACGACACGGCCACTTCGCTGACTTCACGGCACAATATTTCGAAACGATTCCTCGAGCTCTATTCTTGTTATAAAGTTATGATGATAGTCGACCAACAACTGGGCTCACTACACACTGCATGTAACTTTGAAACGATGAGGGTAAGTACGTGACAGAATAGCAGAACGTTGAAGTTGTACGAAAAGCTCATCTGAGCCAACCAAAATAAGTTATTCTAATTTTTCCAAGTCCTCTCCATATGTACAAATCATCATTTAATAAAAAATATCGGATACAATCCGATCTTGAAATTTAACGATTTGGAACATAGAGCATAAGAACACAGCTGAAGCCATCACGCTTAACACAAATATGCAAGGAATTTCTTAACTACAATAAGTATGGACAGACTGAAACAAAGGGAAATCACCACGAAAGACGGTCTGACCTTTTTATACTCTGGGAAACATAAAGATCGACCCAGAGCGAGTGGAGTGGGTTTCTTACTTTCAAAGGAGCCACATCAAACATCAAACGTTAATGGATTGGAAATCGCACTCAGACCGGATTAGAGTGCGAGTTTTCGTTCCAGCGACAGAACACGCCAACCGAAGAATCGGATTATTCTGACAAAGAAACTTTCTACAGTCTTTTGGAAAGAGTAACCTCCAATGTTAGCAAAGGCGATATTATGCAACTAATTGGCGACTTCAATGCTCAAGTTGGCCCCAATACTGTGCTTCAGCAAACACCTCGTGATTGGGTACCATCTTTTCTCACAAAAACGAACACAAAGTAACTTTGGTGTCGACCACATCGCTATTACAGAAAATGGCGCAGATCCTTACTAAATGTCTGAAATAAAAGAGGCGCCAACTGCTTCTTGGGGAAATACGACTCCCATCGCTAAAAAAACATATAACAGAAATTAAATATGACATCTGTAAGCTACAAGATCCTTCAGTGAACCAACAATTCATTGACTGTGCAAGACCTGGAGGATATAACGCTGCTAAGCACAATCAAAATATAACAAACATACGAGTAATGCTATCTACAATACTGCAACCAGAGCTAAGGCAAGAACTGGCGAGTTTCAGAGCAAGTCGCTCGTGCATCAACAACGTAAATAGCATTCGAGTTATTGTTCAGCAGTCAGTCGAATGGAAGGCGCCAATATACCTTGTATTCATTGCTTTCCAAAAAACTTTCGATACTATACACCACGATGCTTAATCGAACTAATTGAAGCGCTACACACTAATGCAGAACTTTTGAGCAACAGGATAAGGGTAACGACCGATGTGCGGCAAGGATGTGTACTTCCACGCTACTATTTAACATCGCATTGGGCATTATCAGGTAAAACGCAACGAAATCCGGAAGTGGCGTTTCTTGGGGCCTGCATGACCGTTTGGCGGACCTCATCTATGTGGACGACATCTGTTTGCTGTCACACGCACACTCTGACATGGCAGCGAAGCTGCAACTGATGCACGAATCAGCCGCGGAAGCTGAAATGGCAATCGACATTTCAAAGAACAAATCAATGCGGCGTATCAACACACATAATCGGCGGAAGTTTGCGATCAATGGGACAGACTTGGATGAGTCTTGGTGCAGTCGTTCTATTATCTGGGCAGCTTCATTTCATCGACAGCCGGCTCAAGTGAAGATATAAAAAGCCGCATCAGAAGGCAATGGCAGCTTTCGGTTCCGATCTGGAACACATGAAGCGTCTCGCAGCGCACAAAATTAAAAATATTCAACTCCAATGTCGAGAGACTGGTGCAAGATAGATCTGAATGGAACAATTTTGTTATAGCCCTTTGTTCCTCCCTGGAACTTTAACAGTTATGTTGCACTTTTTGGCTAAGTCTCGCAGTATTTCATTCCCAAAGCCACACAAATCACTATCGCATCCTTACTAAAGTGTAAAAGTTTGAAATTTGAAAACTTTGCTTTTCTGGAATCCAAAATATGCTGAACTTATGACAACGTACATCTTCGAACAGTTAATACTATGTATAATTAGCAGCTTCAATCAATCATTACTCGCTTATAGTATTGCATTTTTATACATTTTCACCGTCTCCAGTTAGCCAAAGTAATCGCTCTATTTGACATTTTGTAAATTTTATATATTTATAGATGTTATGCTACAAGGACAGTTCAATCACCAGATGCATGTGTTGCATGCAACACACTCTCTATCACTTAGCTACAATTGCATTTTTATTGTATATGCTAAACAATAAAAATAATAATGCACCCCTGTATGTATGCGGGTGGGTGTACAATATGTACCGTTAGAACACACTGCCATATAACGGAGCCACCAGCACTTAATTGCTGCTGCTGTGTATCCTTAACGAAAATATTGTCATCGTTAATTTAACGTTTTAGCAACATTCAATCGAATCGAATCGAATCGAATCGAAATTGAATTGCTGTTTTTATTTATCGAAATTTTTATGTACAATGTGTTGCATAAATAGCAATTGTTGTTTTTCTTTCACTGCTGCACTTTTTGTTGCTGCTGTTGTTGCAAAGCACCTGCTGACAATTTCAAGTGCAAACGCACTTTACCACTTGAATGAAATAAAACAACAACTACAAATACAACGAAGGCGAAGAAGAGGAGTTCGCAGCAGGAGAAATAACAACTGCAGCAGCAAAAGTTTATATCATTATTACTACTTATTTATAAAGCGTAGAAAATTCATCCCTTGAGCTTATCGTGTAAGAGTATTGATGAAACTAAAAAGCGATTACTTTGTATTATCGGCTACCCGGTTATCGGTGACCTGGTTACTTCCGAGAGAAAAACATCTCATGGGAAACTTATGGCAGAATCTGATGGAATGCAGCTTTCGAAAAGAAAATTCATGAAATGCTTTCAAGAACCTGACTTTGTTTGACGGTATAAAAATGTAAATCTACTGAGGAAACTCTTCATGAGACCCCAAAAGCTTTGTCGACATTGACTGCATAAAATTTCAAGCTGATCATCTGGATGTGATACTGGGAACCTTCATATCGAAACTTTTTCGTAAGATTTGTAAGTCCTGTGTACCCTAAGTTTGTGCAGTATCTGACAGGAGCTGATCAGGCAAGTTCTTCGTAAAATTCATACTAATTGTCTTGGTTGACTGTGAAAAATTTCTTATTTGCTGAAACGAGTCGTTTAAGCAAGTTCAAGGTGAAGAATTTTTGTGAAATCCTTAGGTATTGTGTTTTAAGTTGCTGACGAACAGCTCATGAATTAAATTCTGGTCCTGTCTACATTAATCGTGTAAAGTTGTTCATCTACTGAAATGAATCTAAGATCTAAAAGTCCTGTCTGCACTAACTCTGTGTAGTATCTAACAAAAATTTATCAAACAGTTTTTAACTACAGTGGCGAATCTGGAGCCTTTTTAAAGGCAAAGCCCTTGTAAGATCTCTAAGCGTGGACTACACAGTATTTGAACAAATATAACCAGCAAACAAATATAACAGACATTTGACGAGGAGATTTGTTTGTAATATATCTACACCCTGACTCTCATTTACAAAGAAGAATCTGGAACTTTTCAAAGAGACAATTTTTCTTAATATTTCTTAGTCTTGTCCGCAATCCGAGCCTTAAGATTCTGGCGAATCATCTAATGCCTTTCAACTGCATTAACTGTTGAGTTTCTTTCGAAATCTATTCAATCAATCGAGGAGAATATTCACCCAAGATTTCTAAACTCTGCTCACACTCACACTCACTCGTGTCAAACGAACTGTGTATCGAACGAAATCTAATCAGGCAAATCTAGGACATACTTCATTTCACAAGTATCCGGTACCTCATCTAAATACACATAACATCTTCCCAAACACTGACGCAGCGAACCACAACGAACCGCAATAATAATTTACGAATGAGCAACATGAATTGTCTGCACTGTGTGCGTGTGTTTGTGTGTGTTACAATTAAACATATTCCTTAAAAAGGCAATCGACTCATCAATACATACGTCTGGAAGGTAGAGGAGGGGAGGGGAGGGAGAAGTAGATCTTCCCAAGCGCCATTCGCTATTAACTCCTGCATTGCTCAAGCATTACAATCTGCTGTGATGATGAACTTTAACTACTCGCATGTACAATGTCTCAATTGCAAGTAAATCCCCTTGATTTCATGTATTTCGCTTGGCCGCAGCAAGCCAGTAAAGATCAAGCACAAAAATAACAACAAAAGCAATAGCAACCCTCCTCACCAGCATCATCATTCCCACTGGGAGTAATTCGTTGTGAACGCTGTTGCGACAATTGAAAACACGGCACGGCAGCATCAACAAACAAAGTACAGCGGTGCCGTGCGCGTAACCCACCCGCCCTTCCATCCTCGTTACTGCTGCATCGCCTTGTACACATTTTGTAAATTGAGCAGTTAAGTATTTTTGGTGTCATAAGCGCAAATGCCTTTTTGCCTGCCTTGCTCTGCCCGCCTAGCCACCCTTCGGTAATTATTTGCTTTTCTCATTTCTTGGTATTTCTTATTCATATTTATTTTATTTGTTGTTGCATTTTATTTCAGCGGTGAAGTAAAGAAAGGGAAAGAATGAAAGGGGTTTCTCTAAATGCATTCTTCCATTTTTCAGTTCAAATATGATATTTTCATTATTACGAAAAATATTTTCTCACACAATTATTAGGGTTAGAAATATTAATCAAATACGAAAATAGATAAATATTTTATCTATTTTTAGTGAGAAAGATTTGGATTACATTCTTCCAAATGGATTTGTGAAACAGAAATTCGTAATAGAGTTTGAGGACTTCGTCCACTTTGGATACTCACTATAACAAATTACTATTTTACAGAAAATTTAGTGCTGAGCTAAATGAGCGATGACCTGGGGAAAAGATGTATCTGAATTCATAAGTTAACCGTGGAATGATTGCCCCTGCCAACCTAAACAATGTTGCTGACGAAATCCAGATAGAGAGATATAAACTGTGGAATTGAGACTTGAAGTTTCGTGGGGTTACCCCTGCTTGACTAGTATGTATTTATATAATTTTATTCGCATTTTGGAGGCCCAAGCTTAGGTGGGACTAGAAGTTTGGTCAAGAAGGGATGTTGGCGGATAACATTATCGTGAATGAATTCGTTATTGTATTCGTTGGCCTAAGCTTTTTCTATAAAGAAAGTCAGTGCATTTAAAATGTCTGATTCTTAGAAGAATAGCTTCGGGAAATAAACGAATAGCATTGAGAGGAATAAATTATGTGAAGTAGTCACAATCCTGTAGACTCTTAGAAGAGGCATGTCTCTTAAATACTATTTTCATCTTGAAATAATGACCTACAATGGAGACCCAGAGCTGGTGAGCAGCATACTACAGCAACAAAGGTCCAAATGTACTGTAAACGCTCTTAATAAATATGCTAAGCATTCAATGCAGTAGAACAACGCACTTAGAACATCAGAAACAAACTTGTGATGAGGAACGCAAAGCTGTTGGTGTTCATATTATCCACAACAGGGGAAGCATGACATGAACAAAAACAAAAACCTCAAAAATTATTCAAGCGAAAGGTTTCGTTTGGAATATTCGCGGTGTTTTCAAGGATCCACCCACAAAAAGACTAACAAAATCTTGAATTGTAGCAGATCCAATAGCCAAAGTAGCCATTTCCTAAGTATTAAACTTCCGATGCTGAATCTGAAACTAATTATATTTTAATCACGCAAAGATTCCTTTTCACCATCTATAAAATGGTCCCCGTGATGTACACTGGACTCCTACACAAGGTCCCTGGCTTCAAATTTCAGCCCAGTCAAAAAATCAGAAGGCAGAAAATGTTTCTATAAAGCTGAGACAACACGAATTGATGCCAAATGCTCGGCTTGGAAAAAGGAAAAAAATATTTACACATTTCTCAACGCTTTTATTGTAAAATATAAATAACTAGACCAAAAATAAAGAATTCCATCAGCATTTTTCGGTTTTTATAGTGTTCTTACAAAGAGAAAATAGAACTCCGGGAAGGTTTTATTGAAAACGAAACAAAGTTAAGAAAAAGTGTTTATTCAAAATACTTAAAATAACTCATTTTACTTACTTACTTACTTAACTGGCACTACAACCGATGATCGGTCTTGGCCGCCTCTACAAACCTTCGCCAGTCGCCTCCGCTATGCGCGCGCTGGCGCCAGTTGATAAGGCCAAGTGCAGTCAGGTTGCCTTACACCTGGTCTTTCCACCGGAGATTAGGACATCCCCTTCTGCGTGTTCCTCCACCGTGGTTCGAATAAAACACCTTTCTAGCCGGAACACTTTCTTCCATTCGTTCAACATGACCCAGCCAACGAAGCCCCTGGTTTTTTATACGCTTGCCTATGTCAATGTCGGCGTACAGCTCATACAGCTCATCGTTCCATCTTATTCGATACACGTCGTCTACGCATACTGTACCGTAGATATTACGGAGTATCTTCCTCTCGAATGCTCCTAACAGCCTCTCATCATTGATCGTCAATGTCCACGTCTCCGCGCCATACATTATCAATTGCCTACTGAGCCCGTAGTAACACCTGTTGGCAAGATCTAATCTCCGCTTGATCTCAAGGCTGACATTATTGTTGGTGTTTATGCTGGATCCTAGATATACGAAATCCTTGACGACTTCAAAAGTATAGTTGTCAACAGTGAGTCTAAGACGCCGTGACTCTTTGTTTGTTGACACAAGGTATTTCGTTTTGTCCTCGTTCACCACTAGACCCACTAAACGAGACTTACTTTCCAAATTGGAGAATGCTGCACTGACTATTCGAGCGTTTTTGCCAATGATGTCAATATCATCAGCGTATGTTAGCAGCATGACACTCTTGTAGAAGATAGTGCCAGAGATGTCGATGTTCGCAGCTCGAATTATTTTCTCGGTTATTTTACGGGTTAATAAAACTCGTTTTTTTCTTTTCCTAAGTTTTGAAGAGTCTTTCTAACCCCGTAAAGAGTTGAGTTAAAACGCCTCAGAGAGTAAGAGAATCCTTTCAATGTTTCAATCACAGATTTGGAAAAGTATTGTAGTTTTGCAGTTTTGAAGTAATGTTTTTTCACGACTTACCTTTTGAAGAGTAAGATTTAACTTGGAAATATAAACAAGCATACATTTTTTTTCATTTTCTGACGATTTTACTTGACTTGTGTCTCAACCTACATACATTGACTCCGCATAGGCTTGTTATTAACTCACTGCGGAGTAAATGTTACTTTTTAAAACAGTTGCATCAACACATGTTGCTTGCTTGAGGAGTAAACTTGACTATAAAAAAGTATATCGAACAGTAATGAGGAGTTAATCGAATTGAAACAACCATAAAAGAGTAAAATTTATTCAGAAGAACGTCAATTGAGGTTCTCTCTTTTTTAGGTTTTTTTACTTTATTACTGAAAAGGTTATACCAACTTATCAGAAAACTTATATTAAATACGCATATTTTTTTGAGTACACCTGCCATAAAATATCAATTAACAGAAGATCTAAAACGTGTAGCCGGTAACACTAAAGAAGTGAACCGTCTTTAGGTCTGTCTTTTATAACTGCACTTTCTCTCTTAGCTGATCTGTATACCATTGCATGCTAAAAGCGCAGCTCGATTCTCAGATACATAACTATTATATTTCTTTTGCGTTGAATGAAAGATTTGAAAGGTTTTGTGACGGAATTTCCGTTTCGCTCGCTCACCTCAAAAATTCTGCACGTAAACACCCTTATTCCAGAATCCATCGTAGAAGTTACGAAATCGTAGCTGTTTTACTAGCTGGATTTATATTTTTTTTCGAATTTTCAATACAAAATTTTCAATTCGTAACTGTAGCGACGAGCTTCTTGGTCTTAGTCGTACAAACCTTTTTCGCAGTTATAAACACAATAAACACACAAAACATTCAGTACTATGTAGTGTATTTGATACCAGCAAATAATCGAACACTACCAAGTAGTACTTCAAATCAATTTTCGATTCGTACCGAATTTAATTTAATTAAAAAAAGAGATAGAAAACGTAAATTAATTTTGCATGACTGATTTATGTATATGCTGAAGGATATACGGTGGAATTATAACATTATTGTAGTAAATCACGTGAATACCCACACAAACTACACACACAAAAAATAACCCATAGAAAAGTAAGAGAACGCTTAAAATTAAGTTGCACCAAATAAAGTGACTACATCTACTCTCTACAAGAATACATTCGTACATCATGAAATGAAGAAGGAAAGAAAGAAGGAAAATGTATGCATTGGAGAATTATTTGTGAACCTGTTTATTAGCTTCCTAATATACAACAATATAAATAATGCTTAATGCCAAGAGGGTAGCAAAAATTATTCCTGGTCCTACGGGAATACGCACCGTTAACAAGATACAGAGAGAGAGAGAGGGAGGGAGAGAGAGATAGAGAGAGAGATAGAGAGAGAGATAGAGAGCGAGGGAGACAGGAGATGGAGAGCATCTGTAGTCCTCGTCCAAAACAGAACACAAATGTGACCTTTGTTGTTTAGTTACACTTTATATATTGCATACACGGAATACGTAAACGTACTTACTTTGGAATAATATTGTGGCACTCTGGCTCTGGCTCGAGTAATATATTAAATTACACACTGCACGTCTCGACTTTCATAAAGCTGCCAAGGAGACATTTGTCGTTTTCCAGCCATACTTTGAGTTAATTTGTGCGTTGACGATGTTGACGTCTTCCCTGCTTGCCTGACATTTTTACATAAACCATTCGAGCAGACAGAGGAAAATGCTCGGAAGGAAATACGAAATACATTCATAAATAAATCACATTTGCGCATTGCCCGTAATCAGTTCATTCACAATTTTATTTTATAATGTTTTTGGTACTGTTTGATTTTTATTAAAACGAAATGCAAGTAGATGTTTTCCTATGTGTGTGTGTGTGTGAGTGTGTGTGTACCTATTTGGAATATGATACATCGAAAAACACAAATTAGATTTGGCCATCATCGGTTAAGTGAAATTGTGTGTGTTTGGTGGCAACCACAAAACTTTTTGATGCAGGGTTGAGAAGGTGTCGAATTCAGTCATTTTATATGTTTCCGATTCTTCCAATAGGAAGGATTATTAGTATTGCTATTGCTTAGAAATAAGTAGACGAAATCATTTTTAAGTTATAATTTTTGGGATGTCATGAATGTGCTTGGTCTAAACTGACAGTATTCTGTGGAATTCTTACAGTGATCGTTCTCCACTTTTTTTTATTATTTCAACAAAAGCAGACAGTATATTGTCCTCCATTTCCAACATGAAACAAACTGATGAAACATTTTTACAAAACCCAACTGCCCACGATCGTCCAGCCAAAAGACCAAATTAAAATTCTGTATGTTCACATTTGGAGATAATTAGAGTCTGTTACACATTGGTTGTGCTTGAAGTTTGGTGTTGCGAAAACGCAACGTTGGGCCTTGTATTGCGTTGTTTTTGGTATATATCTGTGTTCTCGACAAGGAAAATTTTTGTTTTTGGTACTTTTCTTATGTAGAAAAATGTCAAAACGAATATTTCTGAAAGTATATATTTATATATGTAAATTAAAGTTTTATTATAAATATTGTTTTATTTGGAATATTTAATACAATTTAACAATTTTAATGTAAGTTGTTTTATTTGAAATAATGAAATAGATTCTTAAGAACGGTAAATTTAAATATCAATAAGCGAGGTTAATCGACACCGTTGCTGTCAAGAAACTTTAGCTTACTGGACTGAGTTTTTTATATATAATCTACGCTCTGCGCTTAAACCTCTTATACGCTATAGTATAAGAGATTAATATAGAGGTGCAGTCTCTTTAAATCTTTAAATCTTACAAGTTTTAATGAAATTTTAATTTCCTTGTCTCTAATCCTTTACAATTAATGTGTAACATAAAAAATGAAAAATTACTTACTAAATAAAAAAAACTTCTTCGTTTTTTGAATAGACCAAAAATATTATAATATTGCAAAATTAGTCGAATAGTAATTTCAGTTAATTTTCTTTTTTCTTTTAAATTGGTTCTTATATTTTCCAACATTTTGATTTTTAAATTTGACAATATGATGTTCTCCATTTTCTTCGGTTTGAAGTAGCCTACTTTCCTATAAGGGTTACTAATTTTATCTAATCTTTTCCTCGAATTTTCGGCATTTACAAAATTTGTGTCGATATCTTTCTCTTGTCTGTTTTTATTTGCATTATTGATTCTTTGTTCTTTAATAAGGTGAGGATTATATCTTGGTGGATGTTTATTAAAAAATATGTTATACGGAATTTCACCAGTAGCAGAATGAGCAATAACATGGTTGTAAGTATAAAGCGTTTGTTCTACATCCATATGTTTTAATTCTTTATCACCTGATGTGTTAATTATTCTCAGTTTTTCATTCAGAGTTTTATGCAAACGCTCAATGTCACCAATACCAGTTTTTCCTGTTGTTACTTCTACCGTAATGTTTAATTGATCGCACCATTGTCTAATATTTACATTATTTAAGCCTTGATCTTGATCCATTTTTAAAATTTTTGGAGGTCCCATACCATTGAAAACTTTTAGCAACGCCTTTTTTGTTTCAAGCCAATTTAGAGCTTTAACTTTTTCCGCTGTAGCAAATTTGGAGAATAAATCGATACATGTTATCCCACTTCCAAAAATCTATACTAAACTTTTCTCGAATTTCAAAGACCGGAGGCGTAATTTTAAATGGTAATTTGATCGCTTTTGCAGTGATTACACAATTCACAATTCACAATCGTTTATTATTTTAGTAATTTCTTTAAGATAATTGGGATAGTAATATTTTTGTTTAAAACATTTTGAAACCTTTTCTATTCCTTGGTGGAGACCACTTAAATGAATTTCAATTACTTTTGTTTTAAAAGTTGAATACTCTTCAATATTTTCTAACTCCAGAGTTGATCTAGACTTTGTTGCTATTTTTTGTAATTATTGTTTTATAAACCTCTTGGAATTGTAAAAAATCATTATCATTTGGCATAAATACTGTTGCATTATTTTTTAGTAAATACGTTTTAATTTTTCGTTATGTTATTTGAAAAAATTCTTGTTGTAGAAAAATTCTTAGTAGAATTTTGGTTACCTCTTATTAATTTAAGCTGATTTTTAAAAATATTTAATGGACTCTCAGATATTCCGATGTAACTTTCATTATCTTCGCAAGCTGAGTGAATTGTGGCTATGTCAGACGCGATTTGCTCGTTGATATTACACTCTTGAATCTTGACACGAGACAGTGCGTCCGCCACATGGTTTTCTTTACGTGGAATATACTTCACATCATATCAAAATCATATTCGTTAAGCCTGATCTTCCACCTTTGTAATTTGGCATTTGGTTCTCTAAGGTTGTGCAGCCATTGCAATGGCCTGTGATCACTATTTATTAGAAATTTTCTGCCATACAGATATGGTCTGAAATACTTTGTGGCCCAGACCATTGCTAGAAGCTCTTTCTCAGTTGCCAAGTAGTGCAACTCATGTTCATTGAGCGTGCGGCTTGCAAAGCAAATGGGATGGCCTTGTTGGCTTAATACTGCCCCTTGACGCGTCTGTGGTCAATGTAAATAACTTTTCGTAATTAGGGTATACTAAAATTGTATCTTTTGTTATCAAAATTTTTATAGTATTCACAGCTTCTATGTATTCTTTATCAGAATTATTTACCCTGTTGCCCTTTTTAGGCAGCTTGTCAAAGGTTTAGTAATTTTTGAAAAATTTCTAATAAACTTACGGTAGAATCCAGCCAATCCTAAGAATTGTTTTATTTCTTTTTCCATTTTAGGAATTGGGAAATTTAAAATTGCTTTTATTTTGATCGGATTCGGCTTAATTCCTGTTGGCGTTATGAAAACGCTTTAAAAATTCACTCTTATCCAATTGGATTTTCAAATTTGATTCAGCTAATCTTTGAAAAACTTTATCAAGCGAGTTTATATGTTCTTGAAGTGATGTACTGAAAACTACTATATCATCTAAGTAGACCATACAATCTCTTCCTATTAAGCCATCCAAAACTGTGTTCATCAGTCTTTGAAATGTAGCTGGAGCATTCTTGAGCCCGAATGGCATTCGTAAAAACTCAAAATGGCCACCTTGAGTGGAAAAGGCTGTCTTTTTCCTATCAAGAGGATTCATTTCGATTTGGTGAAAACTTTGTGCCAAATCCATGGTGGAAAAATACATACATCTACCTAATTTGTCGAGTATTTCATCTATGTTGGGGATAGGGTATAGGGTAAGTTTTCGAAAATCAATAACGATTCTCAATTTCTCCTTTCCTGAAGCATCCGATTTTTTAGGGGCAACCCAAATTGGTGCAGAGTAAGGAGAGTCACTGTGACAAATGATTTTCTGCTCAAGCATTTCTCTTATTTGCTTATTGACTTCCGCTTTATGTACTTCTGGATTCCTGTAGGATTTGACGTAGATTGGATCTTCATGAAAGGTTTTTATGCTATGTTTTATTTTATGAGTGAAGCTAAGCTTTTCGGCTTCCTTATAAAAAAGACTTTTGTATTTATCTTAAAAAGTTTGTTTAATTTTTCCGATTCTTCCATATTTAAATGGTCAAGCCTGAACTTTTTTTCTTCTAAATCATTTTTTTCATTAATATATAGTTCTGCGTGTAAATTATTAAAATAATTGACTCTGGGTTTGTTATTAAATAAATTGTAAGAGATTCCATTCAAAATTATAGTTTTATTTTCTATGTCGATTTTGGAATTAAGTTGTTGGAGTGAATCGAAACCTATCAGTCCGTCATAATTATCAGAAAAGTTATGCACATAAAACTTTAACTTATGTTCAAAATTTAAGCCAAAAACTTCTTGGATTTTGTCAAGCAAAACTTTTCCTGTAACTGTTGTTAACGTTATAGGTTCAACTTGAATGATATTGTTATAAATTGTTTTTGGTTTTATTAAGCTAACAGACGATCCTGTGTCTATTAAAAACTTTACAGTTTTATTAACAATTGTTAACTCTACTGTGGGTAGTCCGAGGCTTCTAATCGAAAATTTACTGGCTCTTGTTCCATTGGCTCGGGTGTTCCAAAACGTCTAGTTCTTGACTGGTTTTAATTGGTAGTGTTTTGCTGCCTAATTTGTTGTGAGTTTGTTCTCTGTGTATTAGTTAAGTTACTGTTAGTGTAGTTGTTAGCATAATTAAACGGAGAAGTATGATTAAACTGGGGGTTAAATTGGTGAGAATTATTATTTCGCCAATTTGGATTGTAAAAATTGTTAGGATTATTGAAATTGGGATTTTGACGCAATTGATTTCTGTAAGACGTTGAAAAGTGTTCATTGGTAGTTTCATTATTCAAATGAACCTGATTTCTTGAGAATACATTACTTTTTATATTTTGTTTGTTTTGTTTTAACTTTTTATCGTCATCATAAACATTGTTTTCTTTTAATATTTTTATAGCTGATTTCAGATCAGTAACTAGGTTTGCATTCACTAATGCAGTTAAATAATTGGGTAACTCTCTCTTCAAAGTCCTCAGACTTATTTGATCTAATTCTTTGTTTAAAAATGTTTTAGTTGAGCTGCTTTCGTTTTTTGGTATTAATTTCATCACATAATAGTCTTACGTTATTTTTAAATTTAATGTTACTTACCTCTAAAATAAGCGTAGACACCGGGGTATGTTCACCAAATTCGTCGATGAGCAGCTGTCTTAACGTTACCCACCTCGACGGTTGCTCCCTTCTGACGACATCTAAGACAGGACCTCGTAGAGTACGTACAATGCAGTGAAAGTAGAATGCTCTCTCTTCTTGAACTGTTGACTTCGTTTGAGGTATGGTGGCATCAATACTATCGATAATAACGCTAAATAGTTCTGGTCGCCATCAAACGGTTGGATCAGTTTAATATTTTTCATAAAAAGCTCCCTTCTCTCTCTTTCTTCAGCCATTGCAGTGCTTACAGTGTTTATATTTAATGAATTTAATATCGAGTTTATGCTTTCTAATTCTGCTTCCATCAGTCAGAAGCCTTTGTGTTGTTTCAGTTTTATTTCTTACTTTTTCTTTCACCCTACTTTTTGTATTTACAGCAAAAGCTTACGTTATAATTTTATAATGTTATTTATTCATTCTACTTGATAGGCTCTCTCTCTTTTTTTTCACATTCAACTATCGCGCTCTTTTATTTTCTTAATATATGATTCTTATGCATTTATTCCAATGCGCTTTTTTTTTGAAGATCTAAGAAACGGAATCAGTTACACTTATCAAACCACGAAACTGTACTTTTCTTAAGATATTAAAACAACTGTTACATAGTTATAATATGTATGAAAAGTTTTTCTGTTTTTTTTTTTTTTTTTTTTATGAATATTGCTTTGTTATTAAATATATAATTTTCCTTTTAGTTCTTATTATTAGCTTCTTTTATATAATAATTATTTGTTTGTTTGTTTTTAAACGTGTTCACCACTTTTTGTGTATTGCGTTATTGTTAACACCAAGTAGGTCCGTTTTAGGATCTTTTACACAGATCCTATTGGCGCAGTCGGTTTGAAAGTTTTATTATAAATATTGTTTTATTTGGAATATTTAATACAATTTAACAATTTTAATATAAGTTGTTTTATTTGAAATAATGAAATAGATTTTTAAGAACCGTAAATTTAAATATCAATTATAAGCGAGGTTAATCGACACCGTTGCTGTCAAGAAACTTTAGCTTACTGGACTGAGTTTTTTATATATAATCTACGCTCTGCGCTTAAACCTCTTATTCGCTATAGTATAAGAGATGAAGATACAGGTGAACTCTCGAAACAGTGGGACTATGTCACTTGTATATATACATAAGTACATAAGTCCTTTATAAACGATTTCCAAACATAAACCTATTCGGGCTGACCATATGTGTCCTAGCCTAGTGCTTTCCAAGCATATCCCTGTGCAAGTTAGTGATGGACTTGCCTAGAATCGGTTTATATAGTAGGTTAAATATTTGATTGCCAACCTCGAGCCTATGAAGGCTGAATATAGGCGTCCTACATAAGACTTTCCAAACATAAGCCTAATGAAAGTTGAATATAGGTATCGTAACTGGTCTGCCATTTCTATACTATTGAAATCGACACCGCAACGGCTGCGCATGGGGACGAAAGTGACAAGAACAGAATACAAAAAAATATTTTACAACATCTCACCTGGTGGATTAACAAGACTTGGACGGAAACAGGAAAAATCGGAATCGAAATCTTTATTATTTTAAATAATCTATAGGAATTGCATACAAATCTAACTTCAGTAAGCTAATAATTGTTTTGCAAATGTGTTATTTTGTCATTAGTAATAAATATTTACAAAATATTTTTATGACTTTATTTGAAGGCCCAAGCTAACAATCCGGAATTGGTCCTTCATACAAGCTCGATATTGATAAATCGTCAGGATGGGTATAGTCAAAAACTGTATTGCCCAACTTGACCCCAATTAGGAGGGTCACATTGGTCCTACATTGCACAGTGTGACATTTCAATGTCAAGTCAAGTCTGGTGTCATTTGCTGGGTACGGATTAGACCTCCACATGGGTTAAGTCTTTATTTACGTTATTTCTTCTTCTTTCATATATTTATTTGAATAATAGCAATATTCAATGAAAATGCAATTTTACCAATAATAATAATACAGTTTTATAAAATTAATGCTACTACTATGGCCCAACGTTGCGTATTAGCAATACCTTCCTCTTTGAATCCCCTATGCTCGAACTTTGCTAACGTGATTTTTCGTTTTTAGGAAACAGTGTGGAAATGGTGTCACCTGGTAGGTTGTGATGTTAAAATTTAGTAAAATTTTAGTGTGAATATTATTAAATTAAGCTTTTATATCGCAATATGGTGATAACCGCATATTGCGATATAAAAGCTTAATTTAATAATTTTCACAACGCCCTCTAATTAAAAAATATTATAGGATGAAAGTCCTTGACAAGAAGGCCATGCGTTTATTTTTTAACTTTTTAACAGCTGGAAACTCTCCTTAAACTAAAAATGAATGTATTCTTTGATTGTTAAGTTTAACGAACAAGAGCGTATGTGTTGTATTCGTTGCGAGAGACTACAGTGATCTGTAAGCGCAACCTTTTTTTTTGATTGTTTTTATATTTACTGAATTGATCAGATTGTATGATCAGCGAAAAATACCCCTAAGTAAAAATCAATTTTGAGAGAATGCCATGAGGGTGGGTGAATACTGTGCATACTCGTACCTGAAAATATATGAAATATGTATTTCCAAATGTCAAGGCAATGAAAATAACATATATCATCTAGTAGATAACTTCGCTGTGTAGATGTACGCTTAGCTATCGCATTACAAAATACCTAACCTGAGGCTATATTATTAGTAAAGACATACCTTTATTTATCTAAAGCTTATGCGTCATTGCCTTTGAATTGAAAATATGTCACATGTTTACATAAATATTTATTACAAAACTGATTAATTCGCATTTACACTCCTTCCCTCCTTCCTTTCTTCCTTCCTTCCTTCCTTCCTTCCTTCCTTGCTTCCGTCCTTCAATAAAGAACCAAGGAAGCAAATAAACAAACCAGCAAGCAAACACAAACAATTCGGACATATGCTCTAATTATGAGGCAAGCAGGCGGACAGTCAGTCAGCCTAACTAACTGAGGGCAGGTCACCGCAGGCAATGCACACACATCGAAACGACAACAACAACTTGGTCCGCGTAAACTGAAAATCAAACATCGCACAATTCCAAATCAACTAATTATGGTAATTTTCCCCAAGTAGAATGTCAACACAGTAAAATAACAAAAATATTTTTCTGTACCTACTACGACACGAAAACCTAAAATATTATATAAATAGTAGGAAATATGGTATGTAGGAAAAGTAAACCGAACCATGTAAAAGAAGTGAACGGCGAAAAGGAGCGCACGATGTTTACCTACTCAGCTAGAAAGCCGGAACTTTAATTTTTACGAGTTTTCTAGTTTTTATTGGTTGGAATATTTCTTTAAGCCTTTTTTAAACAATTCATCCATCACTTGTTTTGACCAAGTTCTTCCATGTTGTGTGCAGTTAGTTGTAAGTTTATGAAGCGTTACTTGTACATTAATATACATGCATTTCCAGTTGATTGTGTTTGATTTTGGCCACGCGTCACTCAACCAGTCAGGGTTTGGTTAATAATAATAATAATTCATTTTCCATGCCATCACATTTAATTTACCTCTAACTGCCGGCGCCGCACACTCGTAAGCGAAATCTTCACTTCACTTCATATTTACCATAATATTTAAACGCATGCAATGAGCTACTCTTACCTGCGAAACAGGTGTGGCCTTGTTTACTCACTCGTTGAGGTGGCGGTGTTGCTCAAGACGTTTCACCTAAAAAATTGTTGACCCCTTTTTTTGTAAAGAATATTCCAATATATGTAGTCAAGTAGCCACATTAAGTTTGCTGAGAAGTGTAGCCAGTAATAACGTAATAATCGCGTATCATTTGTCATTTTGAATATAAGTAAAGGGTGGACCATTTATAATTTGGAATTTGATTTTGGTGTAAATAACAATTTTTTCGGTTGTGAGCACTATGAGAGTTATGAGTGTTGAGAACGTGTTGTTTTATCCAATCTAGTTTCAAGCGTAGAAGACGCTCCTCTTCCACTTAATTTTGAACGTAATTTTCTTACACTTTCCCAACGTTGTTCAAGCGTATTTCGATCTCTTTCGTTAACCGCAAATATAAAACGAATGACATTAGAGTTGCCACAGAAGGACCACCCTATATGCTAATACTCGTATATTCTTCTACATATATTCTTAATGAAATGCATTTGACAGTTTTAATAGTGGATAAAGCGTCACCTCAACATTGTCAACAATGTTGACATCTCTCAAGGTTCCCATCTACCCACATAAAACAGCAAAACACTTATGAGTTAATTAATTTGAAATGGTGCAGAATTTTATTGATATTCATAGAAATTACTTATGTATGTAGTTAATATTACTTTTTATATGTATATTTTAATTCTTTTTGTGTTACCTTGTTAAAAAGCAATAGTCATAGCTGAGTGCTTAGTGTACCACAGGGAGGCATTAAAACTGTAACGTATAGCCGCTACACACTTGAAAAGAGAAACGTTTAAGGTCTTCTATAACTGCAGTTTTTTTTATCAACCTCCTCTTGACATCTGCTCACTATTGCCATACACACTTCTATTTATGTTTAGAGGAAGTCCTGTTCTATTCGCAACAGGAAGGAAATCACTCCATAAGGCTTTTCGGAGTGTTGGCGAATCAGCTGTAGGCGTTGACTTTCCGTATGTCACACCTTTACGTTTTGGTTGCCTGCCATTGGAAAAAATAACACTACATCCACGCTCCTCTCGGAGTGCTTTGAAAGAACTCTCACGACCTCTTTGTGTCAATGGTTTGTTATTTTTTTCTCTATATACTTTACACTATTCTTCTTCCCTATTTCATTTTTGAAGTTCTTCAAAAAACCTCTCACGAAATCTTTGCGTCCGCAGTTCATTCTTTTTTACTCTACTCCACTTTATAAATTACGATAGTCTTGCCGTCGTTTGATTCGCCAACGATTGATTATCGGTAACGAGTGAGTACTCATTAACAAAACAAAAACAACAAATGCTGACCTATTACTCCTTAGGTGAGCTGTAGACCGGATCTCATAACAGTCTCTGTAAACCAAATTATGCAATGTTTGACCCTGTGCATTTTATGTGCAATGATTTCAATAATCTTTAAAATCATTTGAATTAATACACACTAATGTCCAAATCTGTAGCAGCAATTGGCGTTCCCATCTGATTCGCGGAAAGCACCGCAGTCCGGACTGTGATTGTTTCGGTCACCGGTCCGTGCGGAGGGTCCGCTGGGATCCGTCGTTGTGAGTATGGGCTGTTACTGTATTCTCGGCGTTCGTTCATGAGCTTCATCATGTACGTTGAGCATCACGAAATGTACTAATTTAAGATACCATACAATAACAGTCGAAACTCAAGTGAGCTAAGAAGCACCTTGTTTTCCTCAAGAAATTTATCTTTATTTACAAGAGACACCGAAGTCAAACCATGTAAACTCTTATGAAGTGAAAATTCATTACGCGTGGTAGAGTAAGAATGCGAAATCCTGTTTACTCGCACCACAATACAAATCCAGCGGTTCCGATTGTCTACAGCTTACACGCAGAAGAGGATGTCCTAATCTCGGTTGGAAACACCAGGTACAGGGGGACCTGACTGAACTTGACCTTAACAGCGAGCAAGTAGCAAGTAGCAGAGGCGATTGGCGAAGCTTTATCGAGACGGCCAAGACCGATCATCGGTTGTAGTAAGTAAATAAGTAAGATTAAGTAAAATTTTAGAGTAAGCTAAGATTTAGTCAGAAATATTCGAATAATAACAAAGCGCATACCAAAGTCGCTTTGTGAATGAAAACTACAATGTTTAACTCTCAACTAGGTATTTTTAATATTTACCTGAACTTGTTTTCATCTATGGTTTCTTATAAGTTTGACGTTATAAAAATGGAATATTTCAAAAAAATTTTAAGTTTTCAATTTCAGGTTACAATTCTCGTCTGGTAATCGCAATGTAATTTCTGATTCCTGTTATCACTTTGCAGCACTCTAAGCGATCATTCAAAAATGTAGTTGTTGTTTGTTAAACTGTCTCGCTTTTGTAAATTACAGAAATGTTAGGCAACGAAGAGTCATGCTTAGCACACTCGACAATTCTGCAGTAGTGCAGTAGTGATTTAATCACTTGAAGTCATTTGAAGACTGGCTTTACATGCCAATCTTTTCAAGGCTCCGCCACAGAATCATATTTCTTGCAGCCGGAATGTTCGACTTTTTATCTCCAAAACTTTAATCATAACTTGAAAATTAAAAACATCACATTAAAATAAAAAATTCACGAAAGCAAGTTTGGGCGTAGCTGAGCTTTATGTTCCCTACACAACCTAGGAAATAAAACAACCTTTTTCATTCAACGGTGGGTTAAATTTTAATGGTTTTTGCGTAGAATTTTTTTTATCACTGACCCTATATATAAAATTTTTACGGAAGGTAGATCTGACAATGATAATTTTTACATCAATTATTTTTTGGTGTTATTTTAACCTTGTTTACCAAATTAGTTCCACTTACCATACTTCATTATTTCCTGTGATATTTCACTTGTATAGAGAGTAAGCGTGGCTTTTGCCCAAAGTTGAAACTTTTTGGAAGAAAATGGCAAGTTCAAGTTCTGACAATAACAAACTTTTGTACCGAGTTTAGTTGGGATTGCTTAAGTTTTACTCGATTTATTGCGCACATAGGCCGAAGAATAACAGACGGACGGATATACTGAGCTATATCGACTTCACTATGTACGCAGATCATACCTACGACGCCTAATTGTGGCCATTGCAAACAACTTTTGAGCGTTTGAATGAAATTTGAGTGTTTTAATTAATGAAATTAATTGAATGAAAATATATACCATATATAAAGTTTTCTCATCGACAATATAAATCAAACATAGTGTAAGTATTAAATATTTTACAATATATTTGAGTGTTTCTGCCTACAGTGTCTTAACAATTCTTTGTAGGTAAGTGCAGAGAATTGGTCTATACCCGCCTAGTTTGACGGTAGGGTTGTCACCTTAAGGCTGATTTATAAATATGAAACTTATGACCTCAGATCTTGCCTAGGTCTTCGATGTTGCTTCAGATATTTCCGTGCTCTACCGTCGTAGCCTCAGTTGGTGGTAACAAGGATCACCGGGGGAAGATTGAGGTCGGCATTAACCCAAAACGGCTATTTGTGATGCACCATGGACCTTAATCCCTATCAACTGTTTCTCTGTTTACTGTTCTCTTAAGGAAATGAAATACAATATGAAAATAGCTACGACGGCAATGTCTAAGTAGGGTTTCAACGGCTTCCGAGCCACATGACTTACTTACTTTACTTAGCTGGCACTACAACCGATGATCGGTCTTGGCCGCCTCCACAAACCTTCGCCAGTCGCCTCCGCTATGCGCGCGCTGGCGCCAGTTGATAAGGCCAAGTGCAGTCAGGTTGCCTTACACCTGGTCTTTCCACCGGAGATTAGGACATTCCCTTCTGCGTGTTCCTCCACCGTGGTTCGAATAAAACACCTTTCTAGCCGGAGCGCTTTCTTCCATTCGCTCAATATAACCCAGCCAGCGAAGCCGCTGGAGTTTTATACGCTTGACTATGTCAGTGTCGGCGTACAGCTCATACAGCTCATCGTTCCATCTTATTCGATACACGTCGTCCACGCATACTGGACCGTAGATCTTACGGGAGTATCTTCCTCTCGAACGCTCCTAACAGCCTCTCATCATTGATGGTCAATGTCCACGTCTCTGCGCCATACATTAGGACGGGAAGGATGAGGGACTTATAGAGCGTTATTTTCGTCGGTCGAGAGAGGGCTCTACTTCTCAATTGCCTACTGAGCCCGTAGACCCACACGACGAGACTCCCTTTCCAGGTTGGAGAATGCTGCACTGACTACTCGAGCGTTTTTGCCAATGATGTCAATATCATCAGCGTATGCTAGCAGCAAGACACTCTTGTAGAAGATAGTGCCAGAGATGTCGATGTTCGCAGCTCGAATTATTTTCTCCAGCATAAGGTTAAAGAAGTCGCACGATAGGGGGTCACCTTGTCTGAAACCTCTTTTGGTATCAAATGGTGCGGAGAGGTCTGCCCCAATTTTCACTGCACTGGTGGTGTTGGTCAGTGTCATTTTGCAAAGACGAATGAGCTTTGCAGGGATACCCAAATCAGACATTGCGGCGTACAAGTGATCCCTAATCGTGCTGTCGAAGGCGGCTTTATAATCGACGAACAGATGGTGGGTGTCGATCTGTTTTTCTCGGGTCTTTTCCAGGATTTGGCGTAGTGTGAATATTTGGTCGATGGTGGATTTACCAGGCCTGAAGCCACACTGATAAGGTCCAATCAGTTTGTTGACGATGGGCTTCAGTCTTTCGCACAGTATTATATGCAATATTAAGAAGACTTATCCCACGGTAGTTGGCGCGGATCGTCGAATCATCTTTCTTATGGATTAAGCAGAGTATGCTGAGATTCCAATCACTTGGGATTCTTTCAACCATATTCTGCATAGAAGCTCATGCATGCGTTTTTTGAGCTCTTCGCCTCCGGTCTTAAACAACTCAGCAGGCAGGCCATCTGCACCTGCAGCCTTATTGTTTTTCAGCCGAGCAATGGCTGTTAAGACCTCCTCATAGTCAGGCGGCGGTACTTCAACGCCGTCAGTGATTGGGGTTTCCGGAGTGGGTTCCGCAGTGGCGGGATTATTGCCGTCATCGCTATTAATCAGCTGCGAAAAGTGCTCCCTCCATAATCTCATTATGCCCTGGATATCTGTCACCAGATTTCCGTCTTCATCCTTGCAGGAAGGGGCCCCGGTCTTCAAACCAAGAGTCAGGCGTTTTACTCTTTCAAAAAATTTTTTAGGACCTCGTTCCTGTCCCGCAACATTTCGATATCATTGAACTGGCGTCTTTCTTCATCTCTTTTCTTGCGCCTGAAAAGACGTTTCTCCTCCCTCCTCAACTTTCTGTATCGCTCCTTAGCAGCTCGCGTTGCAACTGACTGCAGGGTGGCTCTGTAGACTGCGTTTTTTGCTTCAGTAGCATCGCGACACTCTTGGTCGTACCACATATTTCTCCGTCGACGGTGGTAGCCTAGCACCTCTTCGGCAGCCGTACGCATAGAGCGTGAAATGTGCGTCCACTGCGCGCATATATCGTCAAGTTGAGGGGTGTTTTGCGGAAGGAGAAGTGCAAGTTGGCAAAGACTTTGGCTGTCTGTTGTGATTGCAGCTTTTCGACATCCATCTTTCTCTTTGTACCTATCCGTACGCGATTTGCTACACATATACGTGTGCAGACCTTGGCTGCAACCAAGTAGTGGTCTGAGTCGATGTTTGCACCACGTATTGTGCGTACGTCTAGTACATTGGAAGCGTGCCTTCCGTCGATCACAACAACGATCACGGCAGCGAAGTCTATCAGTCTCATACCGTTATCGGTGGCTTCGTCGTGGAGACTGAATTTTCCGATCGTCGGACTAAAGAGACCCTCCTTGCCCACCTTGGCATTAAAGTCGCCTAACACGATTTTGACATCGTGGCGGGGGCAATGCTCATAAGTTTTGTCAAGGAGCTCATAGAAGTTATCTTTGGTCGTTTCATCCTTCTCATCCGTCGGGGCATGGACACAAATTAGGCTGATGTTAAAGAATATTGCCTTGATGCAGATAGTGGCTAGGCGCTCGTTCACGGCCGTGAACCTCGAGACTAGATGACGCAGTCTCTTCCCAACCACAAATCCAACACCAAATTCGTGTCTCGACTCATGACAGCTGTAGTAGATATCACAGGATGATCTTTTGGAGCAACCCTGTCCCGTCCATCGCATTCCCTGTATAGCGGTGATGTCAGCTCTATATTGTTGGAGGACATCCACCAGCTGGATAGAGGCACCTTCCCTGTAGAGGGTTCGGATATTCCAGGTGCATATCCGTAAATCGTTGTCCTTTGGGCGTTTGCGGGAGTCGTCAACATTAGAGGGGTTCGTTATCCGAGGCTTGTTTTGAGGATTCATTGGTGGGTATTTTAACGCGGTGGGTTCCAAGCCCGACACACAACCATTCATTCAAGGCCATGGAGAAGCCCGCCGCACACATTAGTTAACTCACTGACGGTTGTCAGATCGCTATCCAAGGGACGCCACGAGGAGGCTATGTGTCGACTTGAAACGTAGAAGCGCAAGGATCGACCATGGACGCACCTGCGACTGTCACGAACTTTACCTTGTGTCCTACGCCCCAGGCCCCCCCTGACAGCTAACCGGAAATTTGAGTCACGTGACGGGTACGTTAAAAAATGTTAAGTCTCGCGACAGCTTCAGTCGAAATTTCTAATTTCGCGCGGCAGCTACAGCTGCAATTTTTAAGTAGCACGACGGAAATTTGTCGATCGCACGATAGTCCCAGCTGCGATTTCTCGTTTCTCGTTTCAGGAAAAAAATAGAATAGTTAGATTTGTCTCTTTTAACGTCCACTTTCAAATGAAAAACAATTTCATCCTCTACCTACCCAAATTTTCACATATAGTATTTTTGAATAAATCTGAGATATATTTTGAGTCTGAGCTGCGAAATATCTAAGCACTTTCTAACAGTTTTATCAAGACTGAGTTCAAAGGTTATCATCAGTGTTAAAGTTAAAAACCTAAATATTTGAAATTATAATAAAATACGCTTCAAAATATCAATACTTATGCGCGATTTGTAAACGCTACACCACCGTCATGGTTCACTAAATTTTGTGGCTGAATTTTATGAGCTCAACAAATACTCGTAAATGTGGGCCACACCACACGATACACAAATCAACCAAATGCGTACTATACATACGAAAAGTACCTAAGTACAAATGCATATAAAAACATCAGGCAAGTAACACAAGTAACATATGTTCAAATAGAGGCTATTAAGAGTGAACTATGTAATGCCTCTATTCCTGTGCATGCAACATTTTGATGGCTCAACAGCAACATACAAAAGAAATGCCAAATTCTATGAGCCCAAGTAGGGAGAATTTATTGCTGTGTGCACACGTGAGCAATGCAAAGGGGTTTTAATTAGAATTTAGTGCATTTCCTGCCCGCTCTCCCCTAACTATGTACCAGAAAAAAGATAAATAATTGATACTAAGTGTAGGGTTTTGCCTCTTTCTCTCTCTCTCAGTTTCCACGCACGTTTGTGTCTCCTCCCAATTTTTTTCCTCTTTCACAAATCATTTATCTTGTTTTTCAAATATCCTTAAGAGTTAAAAAATGATGTGTCCTCAAAATGAAATTCGCAAATGTTTTGTTCATGTGCTGTGAATATGAAATGAGCTGGTGACAATGACACCTTAAGCACGCAATTATTGCAGGTTCTCTTCTTGTTAAACTGACAGGCAGCAGTTGGGCAACCCTTTTCTTTTTTTGCAGGTTTTTCTATGTAAATGTCACACCGCACTTTTGTTTAGGGTTTTTTTTTTTAATTTTACATTTTTTATTTCAGTACATTTTAAATTAAAAAAAATTCAAATGATTAATTTACATTTATTTGTGCACAGAGTTGACCTTTTTCGTTTGTGTAATTTGTCGGCGTTGGTCCACGGTTGATTCTTTGACAAATTATTTGTATGCACTTGCTAGTCATTTTTAAATTCAAAGAGCGCTACTACTTACTTTTTTTTAAAAAATTGTTACATTTAAATAATTGTTTTATGTAGAACGTTTTGCACTTAATTCTTATAGAGCAATGTTTTCGAAGGGTTTGTCAGCCCATCGAACTACTGGCAGGTATATTTTTTCTTAAAGCTAGAAGTTTGAAACCTCAGGGATTACTTGTCGCGGAGCTGTGTATTGTTAATTATAATCATTAGCGTCTAATGTTCGGAACAACTATTTTTACATTTGCATTTTGCCAAGAAGAGATCAATGAGTAGTTAGAAAAACACATTTTTTGGAATGAATAATGGTTTGAACCATTTATCCTTTTAGCTCAATACAAAATGCCCTGCTTTTCCACAACTTTGTCAAGCAGTATAAATAAATGGTTTCGTAAGGAAGACTACCAATTAAGCACTAGTTTCATAGGGAGAGAGAGAGACCATATGCTCAGGATCATCCACAAAAGCACAAAGTCAACGCTACCAAAGTACATCTTAGAAAAGCTCATCAAATTTTCCCGCCAGGTTGCAGTGTATTACAAATAGGATATTAAAATCCATAGTATCGACGAAAAGAAGAATGCCAAAACGTTAAAAGAATGAATATAATTTACGTTATTCTCCCATTACTGTTGTAGAACAATCGGGAGTAATCTGTTGCTCAGTTTCTTCTCGCGACGTAACTTACAATGGCATTTCTCAATACTTTGATCGCTTTGAGTAATCTAATTATCAGGCTAAGAATTCCAAAAAAAAATGTTCATAAAACTCCTCTAAGAGCAGCAAAGTGCAAAAGTAATCAAACTTTTCCCCTTTTTCTCCAAACCGCATGTCATGCTTAAGTGCACCGAAATGTTTGCACTCACTAAGCTGGACTGACTTGAAAAAAGAAATACCATATATATTTTCTGCAGTTTAATACTGGTATCTAGCTATCTTTGTATCTACTACATTTTTATCTATTTCTCTTTCAATTGATATTAATTCAGCTTATATTCTTTTCCGTTTTTTTTAGTTAGTTCCCAGTGATAAAAAACAAAGTCAGAATAATTCACATTAGGGAGGAAATTACACGCACACAATCACCAAAAAACACACACGCTCACACGCACACATACTCGCATGTTAAACCTATTATGCCTTAAGTGGGTACATTTTCATTGTGTTGTCCTCATCGTCGTCAACGTTGATTGTTTGTACGCTTGATTGATACTATCATTTTCATTCCCTGCAGTGTGTTCTTATTTCCTCTGCACCGTTTGCTGTTTCACCTTAGCATTAATGCTAGCTAGCGACTTCTTCTTCTGCCCGATTCTTATAAACGAATGGTGATAATTGTGAAATGGTGATGGTGGTTGGATAGTAATTTTTTATCCATTTAATCAATTAAGTTATCACGCGCTGTTGTTGGCATTGTCATTGGCATTGGCATGGTGTTGTTGGTGGTATTCATCAGCAGCGGCATTGTCATCATCGTTAACATCGACGCCCAGTATTGACTTTTTTATTGATGTTTTTCTTTTCGTTGTTTTAGATTTTTTTGTTGTTGTTAAATTCGAGTCTCAACACGTGTCTTTGTGTAAATTTCCCATTGTTCTCTACGAGTGAAATTTGAGTGTTTGCTTTTTCACAGAGAGGGAGGAAAAGAAAGAGAGAGAGCTGAAAACTTTCTTTATCTCTCTGCTAAATAGTTAATTAAAATGTGGCACCGTTTATTCATTCGTTCGTCCATAGTTAAATGTTGTACAAAAAACAATAGTAAATATTAGTAAAATAGTGTCGCATGTCAGTTGTAGACAAAAAAAAAACAAAGAAGAAAATACGAACTTATGCGGGAAGAAACCTAGGATTTTTATTTGTTTTTTAATTAAATAATTATGGTGGGAAGTTACCGTGAGATATTATTTAGATTTAACTATGCATGCACTTATCTAAACAATTTAATATATAGTTAAAAAAGATTGATTTTTATGTTTGGATAAGTGTCTGGAGATTTTACTTCAAGCTGTGTTTAAACGAGAACGTAAAAGCTCTAGACGAATCTTGTCGGACAATGGTCCTTTACTATATAAATTTTTTGTATCCGATCCGAGGATTGATTCAGATATCAAATCTTTAGCTTTCAAGTAGGAGCAAAATGCCCTTAAGTTTGCATAAATTCTGGGAAATTAGAGTCCTAAATTATGAGCCAAGGAAATCATCAGAAGTTTCCCCACTTTCTCCAGCTTTATTGAAAATTCATTAGTAAGTATTAAATTCATTGGTAATAGTAGAATATTTGGTCATATAAAAATTATCCGCGGTTTTTGGTGTTGGTACCCACAAATTTGGCAGCACTAGTCCGATTATGTCAAACGAACATAAGTCTGAAAGGTGACATTTCAGGCTATATTTTGTGTGCAGACAGTTATGTAATTCGTCGCTAGTGCAAAAAGTTACATTGATTCGAAAATGAGTGAAATATTATCTGAAGTAATACGCCGGACCCAAGAATGGTTTGCTCGATTCTGTTTAGGAAATTTCGTTATCAAAGATGCAATGAATAATGCAATGAAAGATGCACTGAAAGACATTGATAAAGCCGATGAAATTTTGCCGATACTTTTTATAAGACCCAATATTTCACTTACACTCAAAGCTTTTAATTCACATTTTACTGTTATTTATTTCGCACTAGATAAGTACACAAAGTAATTAAATTTATCATAAATTTCAATAACTATGTATTTATTTATGATTGATTTGCAAGTGCAAAAATTCTATTCTATTAACATCAATCAAAAGGCAAAATTCGCAATTTCGAAATGCAATTCCGCACGTGTGCAATGAAACGTTGCTTGTCAATTTTCAGCTGTGACAAATGCAGAGTGTGCAAATTTAAAATTTTACAAAAATTTGTACTTACTGATTAAAAGAATGGAGTTGTCTTAAGAATGCCCCGAACATCATCAAAAATGTGTTTATAAAGAGGGTGATAAAGAAATTTCTGCAATTGATAACTGTCAGCTTATCAGAAAAATCATCTGCGCAGATACCCAACTACTGGGCGCCAATTACATTAGCTGAACGCATCCGTTACTCATTTACAGCACTCATAGTAGATGATTTTGGTTAGGAAATCAAGTATTTCCTGGATCAAGTAAAAATACTGAATGGAAAGATAGTGAAATAGATACTTACTCCAAACACATCACAAAAAGCAGCTGCCGTCTTGAGATATCCATCTTGAATATTTATTTTATTTTATTGTATTCAGTTGTTAATAACTCTCTACATACTATTTAAATAGTTATACAGGGTTTGTTAAAACCTACTTTAAAGTTTTTAATCTTGCGCCTTAATGGAAGATTTTTGCATACATCATCGTCCTACTGTGCAAGCAATTGGAAAGATAGTGATAATTTGAAGAAACTGGAACCGTCATGGCTTGTGAATCATCGCAACGTAGGCTCTGTGGAACATATTGCAGCTGTAAGTGAAAGTGTGGCCGAATAACCGAATTTGTCATCATTCCCCGATGTTCTCAGCAATTTGGCCTGTCTTACGGCTCGTTATTGTGTAAGGAGACGGAGTCAAAAAGTACACCCGATATTACTATTTTCTCGGGACTTGCAAAAACTCATAT